>CM046037.1:12656043-12743543 GCA_025215565.1 Flaveria ramosissima
TGATTTTTACAATCAAAACTCTTCTAGCAATTCTATTAGCAACTCATAGATTGTCGCACGTGGTGAGCCATCATGTTACAAGGTCATTAAACATGACTAAGTAATTAGAAAATTTAACATGTCAGTAAAGATAAATTTATAATAAAAATTAGGACTCACATCAAGTCTAAGAATGTAGATTTTATTGACACTAACCTATTTATGGCTATTAAGGATTTTCAAGGACACTCGTTCCACCAACCTACATAATATGTGAACACTTCCCACAAACCACTCCCCACAAAATTCTTCTATACTTCTAACATTGGAAGGTTGGCATTGTTCTAAAAACATAATCCAATATTAGTAGCATAACACAACTTACATACACAAAATTAATTGCATAAACACGTTGTAAATTACATAAACTCAGTTGCATAACATTAGTTACATACATAAATCAGTTGCATACACATAATTAGTGGCATACACACAATATACACACAAATTCAGTTACTTGCACAAAATAAGTTGCATACTCACATTGTAGACATAAAATAGTTATATACGCCAATTAGTTGCATAACCCAAAATCAGTTATGTAAGGACCTAGCCTTTATGGATTACAATATCAAATGAAAAGAAAAAAACTCAAATCATGTGAGAAATACAAGGAAGCGAGAACTCCAAGATTATGGATAAAATTGTCATTGTGCGAAAACTTAAAGTTGCCACGCGAGAACTTCATGTTCTCGCGCGAAAACATTTGGATAGTATATATAGATGTTTTTCTTTGTATTTCATTATGTGTATTCATTTGTAAAGATGCTCTGAGGGTGAGGGAGCAGAGAGATGTGTGATAGGCCACCCGAGGGGAGCTCACCTCGGGTGGATCGAGCTTAAACGATGTAAACTCCTTTGGTAATCATTTGATTAATAATATTCGATTGAGTTTTTTTAATGTTTGTTGATATCACACACGCACACATCCGTCTTAATTTGATTATCAAGTGCAAAAATATGTGAAACGATCGTGATGAGGACTTTACATTTGGTATCAGAGCAATGTGTTGCTCTTGATACACGGATTTTCATTCCGCAATCATCCGTTTAAGACATTAAACATTGAGGTTGAGGATCTAAAGGTTTAGATCGAGTTTGGACCGGTTTTGTAGAAGAAGATGGTGAAACCAAGGGTGAACACACATGAAATCAGCTTTGTTCAAAATCATAAAAGTTGATTTTGGTTGAAGTTTTTGCCGGACTAACTGCATCGTGCGAGAACTTTGCAAAAATAACCGTATTTTACGGAATGTTTTTCATGAGAGAACTTTTCATGAGAAAACTTTTCCATGCGAAAACTTTCATTTGAAAACTTTCCATGCGAAAACTTTCCATGCGAGAACTTTCCATGTGAAAACATTCCATGTGAAAACTTTCCATGTGAGAACTTTCCATATGAGAACTTTCATGTGAAAACATTAATGTGAGAACTTTTATGTGAGAACTTTTATGTGAGAACTTTTTCATAAGAAAACTTTATGCAAAATCTTCGCAGCAGTAACCGTCATTTGCGAAAATTATCTCATGTAAAACCTTCATCACGTTACTTAAACAAGGGGTTTGTGTGATGTTTGATCAAGATTTTATATCTACAACATTTGATTCGGGTCGCTCGTGAATTGAAACTTGACAACGTGGGCTTATCTTATCTTACTGATGGGGACAATGATCGAACGGGTTGATTAAATGAAGAATCAAGATTGTTTGGTATTCTTGCTCTAAAAATATGGGCTTATTACATCTTACATATGGGGAAGAAGACTTTAGATGTTCTAGTTCGTCGTTACAGAACCTTGTCATCAGATTAAAGAATCGGGTTCTTTGGGAATCTAAAATGGAAGTTGGATCCCTCTGTCATATGCTAATACATCTTAAGTTGTAAGTAATCAAGATATGACAGTTTAATCTTGATTCAAACGTGATATCCTTTATGAAGCTATACATTAGGAGGAGGTTAAAGCTGAGGGGGAAGACTGAAGTGACAGATACCCAATGATCAGATAATTCTTAAAGATGAGTGACTGAAGTCAAACATAGCTTGATATCATAATCCGTAGGGAAAATTGTAAGGACCTAGCCTTTATGGATTCAATATCAAGTGAAAAGCAAAAACTCAAATCATGCGAGAAATACAAGGAAGCGAGAACTCCAAGATGATGGATAAAATTGTCATTGCGTGAAAACTTAAAGTTGTCGCGTGAGAACTTGATGTTCTCGCGCGAGAACATCTGGATAGTATATATATAGATGTTTTTCCTTTGTATTTCATTATGTGTGTTCATTTGTAAATGTGCTCTGAGGGTGAGAGAGCAGAGAGATGTGTGATAGGCCACCCAAGGGGAGCTCACCTCGGGTGGATCGAGTTTAAACGACGTAAACTCATTTGGTATTATAATCATTTGATTAATAATATCTGATTGAGTTTGTTTAATGTTCATTGATATCACACACGACATATCCATCTTAATTTGATTATCAAGTGCAACGATATGTGGAATCGATCATGATGAGGACTTTACAAGTTAAATTATACAAGCTACATATACAAAATCATTTACATACACATACTATGTATGTTAGATACACATAAACAAAAAAATTGGTTCCTAAAACAAAACCCAAAATCAGATTCAAAGCCATACAAGCTACGACAGAAGGCGATGATAACCATCATGACTCACGAGGCAGCTACACTTGTGAAGCCCAAGGCGACAACAATCAAGAGAGAGAAAGAAAGAGATATCAGGTCGTGGATCGCATGGATGGTAGAGGAAGTGGTTATGGTGGAGTTGATAGTGATGGTGATGGTGGTGGATGCCAGATATGGTGATCTCTTAATAAAAACAGTAGAGATGGATGTGGAAAACAAGACAAAATGAGAAGAGAAACTGACATTATCAGCTTATATTGTCTAGTTTTTACCTAACTTTACCGAAATAATACCGAGGACACAATCATGCAATAAAAAGTGACTTTATTATGTTGGTAATATGTTGATGTTTAATAACACGTTAGTGACAACTTGTATTTTTCGCTAATGCTTACCAATGGATTCATGGTAGATGGATACTTTTTAAGATTTCTAGGGTTAATCAACCTTATAACATTACTTTAGGCTATAATAAGACACATCTTAAGTTAATGCAATGATACTAATCCTTGTATGTGTCTAGTCTATAGGGTTAGGCCATGCATGTGTTGGCGGGTTGTTTTGGTTACACAAACGAATTACGTTAATTATATTTCTTGATATTCCAATAAAAATTATGTCATATATAGTAGATATTATACATGTCTTGATCTCTATTTGTGTGCATATGTGTGTGCCTACGGCTTAACGTGTGCATGGTTCACACATAGGGAAGTTACTCCTGATAAGGACATGCCTTTACATTTTAAGACCATAAATTCCAAACTAAAACTGATGTGTTCAAGTCAAATACATCACCATGATGAAGCATTTAAATTCTTTGACCATCAATTTCAACAAAACCGTTAACAACGATCTTTCATATTGACTCATCCCACAAACCATGCCGCAATAACGATTTGTCATATTTATATAAGGAGATTTCTATTTTTACACTTAAATTGAAATACTCAAGGTATCCCGTTAATATTTTCTTTCATTTATAGAAATCATGAGTTGTTATTTATGGAAAATTTTATCGACAGAAGATCCGTTGTAGAGAGGCCCATACTAACAAACAATTAAAACTCCTAGGTGGGAATCAATCCAAAATCTTTCCCTTAAAACTAGTGATGACATACTGGAAGACTTTTCTAGCAATTAGTTCCCTTCATGAATGACGAAATTATATAGTTCCCTCCAAACACTTACATTGGTAATCCGTCGTATCCCTCAGCCTGACAACGTGAAGCTTTGTTGTCAAGCTTTTTCATTGGTAATTTGTCAGTTACTTTTGAATTCTTTTTATGGAAAAGTATATATGGTCCCTTGGAGTTCCATCGGTGATTCCCAAAAGTTTGTCATTAACTTTTTATCGGTGAAACTCATTTGTTTAGTAGTGAGATTGATCTGTCATATATCTATTATAGAAAAGTTCCCATCGATAACATCCATAGGAAACAGGGCGTGAGTGATGTTTTTTGCCAACGAATTACCATCAAGATATAGTGATGGATCACCAAAGGATTACTAGAAAATCTTAATGAATGTTACCATGATAGGTACAATTACAAATTGAACCAAACAACCAACTCTCCTCATATTAGTTAAACAAAACATTATGACTTTAATTTATGACAACCGTTCCTTGTGGACTCAACACATAAATCTTCCCCTTACACAATTCGATACAACTGTCTAAAATTTGATTACCACACTAGTTTTTATGTAACAAGAGTTTATAAGTGTTAATGGCTATTAGTCTCAATAAGTACTACTAAACTTGTGTCATCTATTTAAATTTTTGAAAGAAAAAAGTTAAGAAATATATTAAAAAGGATTCTATATTAGATATGGATGTGTTGAGTATTCTTTAGATTCATTAGTGCTAATATTCATATGCTTATATTCAAGCAAGAAAAGGATATTAGTACATTTTAAACCAATACTATCAACGTATATATCGTTGAATCGTCATGGTTAATCAATATTACAATAGGCTTTTGGTGTCTCAAGAACACAAAGTGTTATTAGTAGCAGCGTGGCTCTAGTCAGGTTATTTAACAAAGCTCGGGTATTATCACACATTTGGAATCGTTGTAATTAAACAGGTTGTTGATCGAGGTTGGCCACATTGGATTTATGACCCAATCAACACATGTAAGTGTTGTTTAGGTGGTTGTATATACTTGCTAACTACCCTGGTCACTAATAATAAAATCTATCTTGATGTGAAAAAATAAGAATTTCTTTTTGTCTAGTAGTATATTATATATAACGTGCTTTATTAGTTAAGTGGTTGTAAATTCAATGGCATGTGTGTTTGAGGTTAAAAAGTGTAAAATGTCAGGCATATGCTTTTTATAAGTTTAGATTATTCCATGCTACACTTTAATATAAATTATAATCTTATGAATGTGAAAATAAAAATTCTTTTGTGAAAAGGAAATTGTTGTTAATAAGATCAAGGAATAAGTCTAAACCAAACATAGAATCTCTTGGCTTTGACCATTCAAACCCATACCATTAGACTTGTGATTTGAATAATAATACATTGATCACGAATCCAAGTTATACTATCATATCCTCTAGTTTATTTTCTTAACTTACATGTCAATAACGTTCAATATATATGGAGCGGTTGTTTCTGCTATCGTAGAGCTAGTATAGATTCATTATCGTCAATAATGATTAACTAGAGTCAATATTGATCTTAGTAGAGTCAATACTAGTTATTACAACCCAATCTAACTAACCCTTTAAAACGTTAAGTAACTAAATATTAAACCTGTTGAAGGTAAACAAAAAAAATAAAAAGAAGATAGAAGTATGACAAAGTGAATGATTTAAACCATATGTTTTTTTTCCTTTACATTACTACAACCAGAAAATGTTGTGGAAGATCGTTCATTCTATCATAGCTTAATGCAAATTTAGCCAATATTTTGGTTAATTAGTTTGTTACTAAACTACCAACGCTCCCTTCTTTAGTGCCAGAATCTAAGTATTGATTTGCTTCACCGTTCACAATGATGATGGACCTGAACAATCAACAATATCATCAATCACCTATAATAATACATTGTACAAGTGAACATGTAGGGTTTAGGGTATTCTATTGCTTGTTAAGTACGGTTTCTGCATGTAGGACCTCTAGAGTGGCTTCATGTTTGCACTATTGAATGCTCATATAATTGCATCATATTTCTTTTCCTTTAAATCGTGTCTTTCATTTTTTTTTCCTTGTAGCAATAACGGCGCTTTTAGAGGAAATCATATGCACTAACAAGTTGTGTTGCTCATGCCTTCTTCAGTTGTGTTTGTTATGATAATTGTATCACATCATTCATACGGAAATAGACAAGTATATATTTGGGGTTGGCTAAGGTACCCCTCAAATATTTATTTTATCCCTACGAAACATTAAATCAATGAATATCTTTTGTATTTTAATATGAGAAATAAATATTACTGATGTAACAAGTTAAAAAAGATACAGGAAGTAAACATAGAATTGGGGCACGTTCAACATAACCATATGTACTATTGTAGATATGTTGATGGCATTTGTATATGTTGTTTTATACAGCCGTCATACCACATGTTTCTAACCATGAGTTTGATTGTATATTGTGATAGAATTCTAAATGATCATTTTCAGTTCTAGGGTTGAATATATCTTGCCATCTTTGGTGGATTATAATTGACACGAATATAAGAAACTTGAATCAATTGCATATTACAACTTAAAGAAATGAAACACTTTTACATCTCCCAGAAATGGAGTTTGAATTGGTACCAAAAGTGTGTCACTTGAAAAACAAAGATACAACCTCCTTCCAATAAAGAAGAGAAAAAAAAAAAAAAAAAAAAAAAAGTGGCCCTAAGATTGAATACCTCCCGGCCTTCACCACACCAGCTTCATTATGATCGAGTTCTTTAGTTGTGAACGGAATGACCAACACCAGGACTGTGACCAGGCATAGTGGGTCGAAATGCGTCCACACCAGAAGGCGGTGGCACTTGGCTAGGGTTTGTAGCGCCATTTTCTTCGGTCACCTGTGGGCATTTATTGGTGCACCTAACATCTTCAGCTAGTTTCCTTGCATTACTCATTTGCATCACTTCAGTGGTAACAAACAATAGGATAAAAACACAACACCAAAAGTTTCTACTCAATCTTGCCATTTTTATAAGTTAGGATGAAGAGAATAACTAGAATATTAATTAGCAAGGCTCTTAGGGTGATATCTAGTCCTTAATAGATCGAGAGGACTTTTGGCAAGTAATTTGATGATGAAGTCTTTGGTATTTATAGAGATGAGGGCTTGAAAAAGGCTAAAATGGTAGCATGCTCGGGCCCAAACATCATAGAAATAAGGAAAGTACATTAGGTAGGCTGGGTGGTGCATCAAGGACAATGTTTTTTATTAGATACTCCATTCGCCAAATAGATATACTTTAATCATTAAATGGATTATATTTTAAGTTTAAGGTTAGAATGTGTGTAATGAGCTCGTGAGAGGGTGGTGTGGGTGAGGTGCCAATGGTTAATATTAGTACAAGTAAACTAATGCACCAATATGCATCATAATATTAGTACAAGTATGGAACTTAAAAGTTTATACAAAATGGTTAATTTAAAAGAACAAGAATCAAGAAACACCATCCAAATCGGGATCCACCTGATGGTCACCGCCTTCCCCGCGTCTATGCAACGGGTATAACGGACGGCCGGTGGACCAGGTCGCCAAGAGCTCTGCCCCCTCATACCCCGTCTCTCATTGTAGTATTAGTTCAAGTATGGAAATTAAAAGTTTATACGAATTAGTTATTTTAAGAAAACAACAATCAAAGAAACACCATGCAAATCGGTATACGCCAGATGGTCACCACCTTTGTCGCGTCTGTGCAACATGTAATGGACGGCCGGCGGCCCGGGTCGCCGAGAGCCCTGCCCCCTCATACCTTGTCTTTCACTCTCTCGACAAATGAGAATTTCAAAGAACGAAGGTTAAAAATCAAAGAAACCCGCAACAAATGGTTGTACTTAGCGCATGAATACCAGCAACTCACTTTTCATTTCATTATTTTTTTTAAACACATAGGAGAATGTATGAATCTAGTAGTGATAAGGTTTGTTTCGGTGTTCTATTAAAGTTGCATGAACTTTATTTTGGCTTAAAACAGCTTAAGGTTTAATATTAATGTTTTACTATTATGAAACTTTTTATAAATAAATAAAACTGAGTAAATGAAATAATTATTAGTCTTGGTTATTATTTGATGATTATTTGTTTTTAAAAAGACATCATGTGGGGATGGTGATTTTTTTTCTATTTAAAAAATCGAGAGCTTAAACTTGTGATATGCAGATATAGGTAGTTAATAGTAATAGATTAAGAGTTGTCTTTAAATAATATAATGATTATTTTATTTAAATGTGACTGTTTTTATGAATAATTCCATGAAATAATAGAACAACAATAAAATTTGAATGGTTTATTGAAGAAATGTTGTGTTACTTTAATTAAACAATAAAACATAGTTACTATTAAGAAACTACTAAACTTTGTAAAAAAATTGTTATGAAATATCATATATAAAAAATTTATAAACAATTTCACAAAAACTATCATAGAAAATTAAGTGTTTCAAAAAAATTGCTATACTAATCATATTTCAAATGAGAGTATAAATTATTAATAAATTGATGTAGCTAGATTAATAAAATTAAACTATTTCAAATGGAGTATAAATTATTAATAAACTAAACGAGTGTTTCGGAAAAATAGTGTCCACATGATGATGACATGGTATGCCACATCACATGTACTTAAATAGTTTGTAACTATGTATTATAACAAGTATCATCTAATTAAGATATGTGAAGTTCTGTTCTCTCCATGTACAATTGTTTTATTAAAGTGTAACTTTTCTTAAGTTTAACTTTAATACAAGTTTCTAATACTTCACCAATTAAGATAATTATGTAAACTTACACTCGATAGTAATTTTAATTTAATTTAACTTCTATCCACCGTACCAATGTATTTATCACAATTTTTTTATTTGTAAGAATAGTAGATTTTTACCCTAGTTTTAAATTGCTCAGCTTAAGTCTTTAGGTGAAGAATAATAATGGCGTACCTTAATTAAGCCATATACCGATCAAAGGGGATATATGTTAATATCATTTTATCATTGGTTTGATATGAATGAAATATATAAACTAAAGAAGGTCGTATAAGAATATTAAATAACTCAAAAAATAATATAGATATTGTCTAACTTTTGAAGTTAATTACTTTCACTAAACTGTACGTAATAAATTTGTGACAAAACCATTTTCATTTAGAGTGCATGGTGAAGCTCGCTAACCTTAACGTTAATGGTTCAAGCTCCGTTTAGTACGCACGAATTGAGGTAAATTAGTTGTGATGTAATAAAAGTTAGGAATAGTTTAGATACGTGTGTGAGTTTTAGTTCAAAAACAAATTTCAAAACACAATGCACTTAAATCAAGATTATGAAGTGGGAAATGTTTAAATACAAATGTCTCTAAAACTAAAAATTATAATAAGTAATCTCAACAATCCATTTCCTTTATCAATGGTTGATATCAATTTGTAGAAAAAGTTTGTTCGATAATTATTTTAAAAATAACCACTTTTGTTGACTTTTTGTAAGTTCCTTCAATTTTTATAAACGTTCATAACTTTTATGTACAACATTATTTTTTTATAAAAATTATACCATAAAAACAAGTGTTGTTATATCTTTAAAATGAGTACGGTATTATTATATAAAATTTCAATATTTTTTTGTTTTTAAGCTCATATCTCAACATTGTGCCTTTTAGTACATTTCATTGTAAATTTTTATTAGTTATTGTGTTATTTTAAATCCTATTATGTTTTTTTCTAAAATGATGAATTTGAAAAGTATAATTATTGAATAACATTATTGTATATCTCTAATATGTAAAACATAATAGTAAATTAACAATTAATTAATCTAATAAATTAAAAACAATGACAAAACAACACAATGTCTCATTTTACATTTTGATCGTCATTGTGTGATCTTGAACAGTACGAATTTTGGAAAATACATTGGTGAAATAATATTATTCTGTATTTTTAATTGTAAAACACAATGATAAATAAAAAGTTTATATAATGTATAAAAATAATGACAAAATAACATATTGTATTATTTTCAACACTATGAGTTTTGATAAATATATTAGTGAAAGTATATTATTGTGCATTTTTAATTGTAAAAGACAATGATAGATAACAAGTTTATATAATCAACAGAAACAATAACAATAATAATACTTGATAAATAAAAAGTTTATATAATGTATAAAAATAATGATAAAATAACACATTGTGTTATTTTCAACACTATGAGTTTTGATAAATATATTAGTGAAAGTATATTATTGTGCACTTCTAATTGTAAAAGACAATGATAGATAACAAGTTTATATAATCTATAGAAACAATGACAATAATAATAGAAAATGATTTAAAACATGATAAATACATATAATAAATAATGTAAAATATATGACACAATGAACATATATGATACAATGAGTTGATATATTTGACATAATAACCAAAATTTTCTACTTTTTAAAACTATAGAAGGACATGGGTCAATCTCTCAATACTTCTTAAACTTTTTAGATTAAATACATTTTTTACTATAACATTACTCTTATAACAATGAATGAGTAATACGTTGAAGTTATAAAAAGTTCTGTCGATAACTTTTTTCCTCTATAACGTGATACCCTTAAACAACAAATATTTGGAAAAAATATCCTAGAGGTTAGTTAATAGTTAAGAGCTGATTACTATAATTAAAAAGGTTTCTAAATTTTATTATCCATAGACTATAACTTATTATACAGAATAACTATTGTTCACATGATCATTTTCTAAACAGTACACTTCAGATCCACGTAGAATTCGTGAGATGTCTTCATCATATCAAATATCAATCATTACTATCTCACTAATATTAAAGATATGTTATAGTTATCAAAATTTATAAATACTTTATCTAGATATTCACTTATTAAACTTAAATGTATAATTTAATGTAAAATCTTTCTTTATTATTGTTAAATCACATTTATTTCTAATATTTTAATTTTATTAAAACATGAATAATTCTCTCATTACCATATCTATTAACAATCTCTATTTATTAAACATTTAAAACTTTTTAATTTCATTTGAGCATAAAGTAAACTAACGGTTAGTTTACGTTAAGAGATGATGCAGAAAGTAAAGCAATTTAATAGCTACATGTTTTTAAATATTATTTAACGAGTTTTGAATTGTATGTATATGTGTGATCTTTTTTATTTTTCTTAATAATGATCACATATATATTATGGGCGTTTAACAATTTGATATTTCATAACATATAAACATATTTGCTTTTACATATATAGTTATATCATATTATGTACATCTATTTGTTTTGACATTAAACATTTATTATACATATGAATTTGATCATATTATCAACATATTTTTTATTTAATATTTTATTATTTATTAAACTCGTATAATACACAGTTTACTGATTTACTTAATAAATCAATAAACTCGAAATAAGTGGTTAAAATTCACCCTCAACTTGTGGTCGGCCGAGTGTTTTTAAAAGAAAAAACGAGCAGCAGCAGCAGCATCTTCTCCAGTTTGATTTATGCAAACGCATGCAATATTATTAGACATTTCACTTTCTCAAACTCTTCATCACCAACATCATTGCTGTTTCCATATAAACTTTTTCTTTTCTACTTTCTTTTAAATTTAAAACCATATATATACAAATGTAAAACACGATCCAACAATCTGTCGTGTGCTTATCAGCACACTCTTGGTTCGTCAGATAGCATTTTCCATACATATCTTGGCACGTTAACATCAACAGGTCCTACAAGTACAACATCAAAAAAGAGGTAACATAGGGTAATTGATGTTGCATATATTAAAAGTACCTTAAAGTTTATCCAAGTGTGAGTGTGTTTGTCGGAGCCATCGAATCGTATTTTGAATGGACTTTTGCTCAAGATTCGACTCATACTCAATGGCATATTATTAGTGTGGTCCGGGCTGTTCTTGGGTTGGTGCGTTCGGTTCCATTGGGTACTGCGATAAATCGCCGCAAGTTTCTTGAGTTGGGGCAGTGGCTTGAAATTCAGATTCGTGAACCCGATGATGAAACCGCGGATGCGAACGTTGCCAACTTCAGTTTTTATTTAAAAAATGCTAGGCTAGTTTAGGCAAGAAAGATGGTTTTGTGACCATTTAAGATAGTTTTGGGTTCAAACGAATCATATTAGAATGATGGTAAGAATAGTAGTAAATATAAAAGATTGTGTCTCTTCTACCCTTAAACATGTAACACTTTTTTTTCATGTACGTTTAGCAGTTTTAGTATCTTTCTTTTTCTAGAACAACAAATTTTTTTTACTCCTATGAATAAATTTAAACTCAAAATTTTAAACTTAAGTGTTTCAAACATGTTTGCCTAGCTATAATTGGTCATAATAATATTAGTTGTTTTGAGCTATCTTTTAATAATAAAACCACTACTAGAAAAAGATTAAGTTTCTGACAAATTCTTTTGTCGAAAATTCCGAAAACTCTTTCTTGCATAAAAATCCTTGACCCCGTTCCTAAAGCTTGTGGTCTTCGATCATAAACCATCATCTTCTTGTTGTTATTCGTCAAGACACATGATTCTAACAAAACTTACCAACTTAAAATGGTTAGCTCCACCTACAACCATTGTTTGTCGCTATCCCCCCTCGTCGTCGTTATTGACACCTTGACCATCACCACCACTACCCAGCTTCGTCGCCTCATCCACCATTGTTAACGCCACGACCTTTGTCGTAGCAGTTGCCGTCTAGCTCCACCGCCCTTGTCACCCCATTACTTTTGTCGCCTTCACCACCTCAAAACTTGTCGTTGCCCCCATCATTGTCACCGAGCACCCACCATATCACCACCATTGCAATTGTGCCTCCGTGTACACTTTAGTTGCAGGAAATATGTAAGGCCATATGCACCATTATAATAAAACTTTTTTCAAATAGAAACTATTTTTTTCACACTATGTTGCATGAATTTGGTTGTCATCGTCTCGACACGTCAAAAATCATAATGTTATTCCCACACAATTGATTTGGTTCGGTTTGTCACAGTACCGCAACGGCAACTTCATGTACTCAATGCAGCCTATGATATCAGATAAATACTGAATTTTAAATACAAATCTGTTTAGAAAATATTCATACCGGAACGTCAACAATAATAACTAAAAACAATCAGTAACTTTGTTTAGAAAATTAACAAATTATTACAAAATAACGAAGTTATTAGAAACTATTGCTTGAAAAAGTTAACGAATGATTACAGAATAACAAAATTATTAGAAAATTAAACGTGTTTAAAGCATAAATTATATCGTATGGGGGTTGAAGTATTAATTAAAAAACTTAAACCCATTAAACTTTTGTGGCAAAAATAAGTTAAAAAAACAAAACAAAACAAAATTATTAGGATAATATTTAAATGGGTAACTTTGTTAAATAATAATTAAGTTTCAGAATTATTCTATTTAGGTAACTCATAAATCTTTTTGTTTTAATCATGTCACTCATAAAAAAATTTTGTCTCAATCAAGCCACTAGGGGAAGGTTTCTGATAAACTAATTATTATGCAAAAACCATTGAAATCAATAACATAATTTATATTTTTTGTTCTTTTAATTGTTAAAGGTTACGTAAGTATTTGTTACATATATGTTGAGTATATATACGAGAATAAAAAGTCTTACGTATATGTAACAGTATTTTGAATGAAAAATGGTTGTGTATACCTAACATATATGTGATGTATATGTAAAACTATGTTACGGTTTTCATTTGACCTGTACTCCTATCTATATATACACACATATACATAGAATGTGATTATAAAAAATCTATAAATTATGTGTTCGGTTTCAATGGTTTTGTCTAGCCTTCACATAACAATATGGTTTTTTAGGATCCTTTAGGTAACTTTCTAAAATAGTAACTTCAAGCATCGGAACTTTACTATTCACGTCATTGACATTTAACATGTATATTTGTATAATACTAATTACCAACTTTGGTATGCTTAGTGGGTTGTATTATGTATTTAGTGGGTTGTACTCACATTTATCTTTTTCTTAAACTTTAACTTTTTTTTTATTTTAACCTACTACTTTTATATCTTTTACGATTTAACCCTAATATTTTTTTATTTACATCTTTGATCCCCCATACTTTTCATATTATAAATTTTTTTGTTTTGTGTGTCCGTCTAAATTTTGCGAGTAATACACTGCAACACGTGTGTGTGATTAAACATTTTTGCACTTATTTTTTCCTGTTTAACGACCATATCGCTACGCGCTGGTTCTAGATTGACTTACTTATTATTTTATATATTTGGCTTACATGTTTTTACGCTTACTTTTCGTTTGATTTTATTTTCTTCGGTTTTTATTTCCTTTTTGATACGAGCTTTTTTGGTGTTTGTGGTCACTTGCGGTTGTGTGTCACTGTGACGCGTGACATGGTTTTACGCCCCCCTACAACGCAGGGGGCTTAATAAATAAAAATATATAAGATACCATTATATATGTTATAAAATCAATACGTATTAGGTTATTACACATGCCTATACATTATATAAAAACACTTGTGACCATTCTAAATGATTAAACAATTAAGTTTGAAGGCCCCATTAGAAGACAAACCCATTTAGTATTGATTTATGACGGAAAAAATCACAAACCCATAGATAAATCCTCGTGGTAAGGGTTTGTTATGCTAGTTTGATATGATTTGATAAACAGTTGAAACAAAAGCTGGGTGTAAGAATTTACTATATATTTTCTACACAAAGCTCTTAATTACTTATACCAACCAACTATAAACTAATAAAACTAATAACGTAATTATAACCCCGTAAAGCTTTTTTATTTAAATAATCATTTCTGCATGCTACACATTTAATTACCACCTAAAATCATGTGCGATGCTTTTACCATGCTTACTTAAATCTTACGCGACGTTGCGACAAAGGCTATGGATTCATGAGTCGTATTCTCTATGGATTTGCTATGCTTTCTAAAGTTCATCTAACGCATCTCCCAGAAAACCTAGAAACCCATGCATTACATTTATGACGTATTTGTTATACAACTTTTTTATTTAAATTACTTTTAAAAAAAGTTTAAGTTTTTATCTACTAAAAAGGCCAAAACCTTTTTTATGAAACCTGCTTACAAATCACCACAAAACATATTTTACAAATTTACTACAAGTACAGTAACCTTAATTTAGGAATTAATATACATTACAAGTATCATTTTAGAATGTTTAAACATACTAAGATGGTTCTAGAGCCGTTTCTTTGTATATGGCGGCGCAATCCAGTAAGATGAGGACAAGTAGGGTCTCATTTTTTGTGGAAACATGTGGCAAATTCACATAAGAGATCAACCTCTTTTGTAATGTAGGCAACTGTATGGATAATTGTTTTTTATTATGCATTAAAAAACGATTAATGTATTTGCAATTTAATTTGTTTTTATCTTTTTATTATGTGAATCGACCGGAACCAAAGCAACAAATCTATACTTAGGGATGGACAATCGGTCGTCCGAGCCAGCGCTTGACGTCCAACCCTCATGGAAAGAATTTCTTGGTCCGCTACTAGATGGATGAAGCGCATATGCACGTGCCAACCAAAACTAATAAGTAGATGTTTTTCTTTTCTTGTGTGGGTTTGAGCTTAATGCCAAACACGTAAAATCATTTGAAGTTAGAGTGATAAATCTTTTTATGACATCAAGAGTTTGAGCCTTTTTTATAATGGGTTAATATAAATGAGTTATGATGTAATTAGGTGTACTTAGGGATGGCAATGGGTTGGGTTTGGACAATCCCAATAACCCTAGACCCGATTGTAAAAGGGTGTCCCATACCCGGCCGAATACACGTCGGATTTCTATCGGGTATTTACCCCTCAGGTATCGGGCATGCCTGTTGGTAATCGGATACACCCGTTAATTTTATAAAAATACATGTCGGACATTTATCGGTTACGATATGTGTTTGTATTAGAGTTATCACAACCTTAAAACCTATATAGTATATACATAATAAAAGAACAACGAGAACATAAAACAGCAATGGTTAAACTAGTATATTACAATTATTTGTTTCTTGCTACCATCCATAACTTTTACAAATTAACTACAACTAGTTCCCAAACAAATGAAATCAAATGGAGTGAACTGAACAATGAACATCACAGAAGTATCATACAACAAAGACCGGTCGCGAGAAGGGTTACAGGAGGGAAACTAATATCTATAACTTGTTTTAAATAATTAAAAAGAAATATAGATATATAAAAAATAAACTAAAAATAAAAATAGTTCTTGTACATATTCAGGTAAACGGATATGATTTATCGGGTAATCGGGCCGGGTAACGGGTATACCATCAAATCTCATACCCATTACATACTCACAAAAAGAAAAAAAAACTAAATCCCATACCTGGTCTCATACTCGATTACCCAACTTTGTACTCGTCCCAAATGTCTCGGATTTTGGGTATTCACATCTCGTTCGAATTTAACTTTCATCCATAGCTTAACTAGGAATAAGATCTCATACTTAAAAATAGATAAATTACATAGATGGTCTCTATGGTTATGTTAAGATTTTAGATTTAGTCCTGAAAGATTAAAATTTATAAATATAGTCCCTAACATTTATTTATCCATTCATGGTCTTTAAAGTGTAGTTTGTTTTTTCTGCAGCAAAATGTCTGCAGTCTGCGGACCACATCTGCAGACATCTGCAGGAGAAGAGGTAGACCAAACGTCTACGGTCTGCAAGAAGAATGTTGTTTGTTTTTTAACATCTGCAGACTGCTAAAATATTCTGTAATCAAACAAAACCCTAAACCAAATCACAAATCATACTACATAAACCACAAATCAAACAAAACCATAAATGCCTTGTGGTCGAAATCGTGGGGTTGGGTTTCACCCATGGCGGTCCGCCGGAGCTACGCGTCGCCCTTGACCTCCCTATTGGCTCCATCTCTTTCCATATTGCCAGAAATACCCTGTGGTCGAAATCGTGGGGCCTCCGGCCGCCGTTGCCGGAGAAGGCGATGAAGATTGCGAGAAATGCGTTGAAACGAGCTCCTGTGTTTAACCACTGTTACATCCCCTGTAATCTGCCGTTGGCTGGAAACCTGATATTTACGTCGATGAAAATCATATTTTTTGTTATGGGTTTGATCTTTTAGACTTCTTTGATCGTGAGAAATCGACAGTGTTTGTTAAACCTCAGCCACAAAATGTTATGAAACAAGTCAAACAACGATCGAATGTCAGTCATCGGAGTCTTGACGCCGTCGCTGGCGGGAGACGCCGAGATGGGTGGAGTTTTGGTCCTACGCCGCAGTGGACCGCCGAAGAAGAAACTCAAACTCAAGGTTTCATATGTTTTTTGAAGGAGGAAAGGGTTTTAGATGTTTTTTTAGAATGTGGAGAATGAGAAGAGGTTAGAAGACTTGTGAAGTCAATGGGTTATGTCTGACTCATGCAGACCTCAGGAATACCTTTTTTAATGAAAAGTCTTTCGGAAATCAAACAGGTTGCCCTCTCAAAACGTCTTCCCAAATCTCATGTCTGCGTGCGCGCAGATTAAGAGGTGGGGAAGAGCTTTTCGAAAAAACAAACACCCGCTAAGTCTGTTAGTTAACAGTTAACGAGGATATAAATTGTAAAAAATAACATTTTACATGCGTTGACCATCCATTTTATTTACCTTTTAAACTATAGTATTATTTTATTGAAGGAAGCTATATATTTTAGTTTCTCTAAATTTTTTATTTTTAAATTATTATTATTATTTCATTATTAGTATGTTTATTATTTAGTAAAATACATGTTAAATACACAAATAAAAAAGTTTTTATAAACATATTTTATACAATGTTCGTTTTAACTTTTTAAATTGTTTGTGTTTCTAAACATCATTCTTAAAATCATTTGTATTTCTAAACATCATTCTTAAAACCGTTTGTATTTCTGAACGTCATTCTTAAAACTGTTTGATTTTTTAAATCTTTTTTTTAAATTGTTTGGTTTTTTGAAGTTCTTTTTAAAACCATTTATCTTTTTCTAAAACATCTTTAAAAAATACCTCTCATTTTTACACGTCTTTTTTTTAAAAATTTACTTTTTTAAACGTCTTTTTTAACATATTTTAAAACATTCAATAAACAAACGGTTTTCAAAATAACTAGTTTTACTCAACGCGCTTCGCAGCGAGTAAAGTGTGGTCGAGCTTTCGCTGCGTAACACAGCGAAAGTTTGGTTGTTATAGGTTCGGATTGTTAAAAATCAAAACCTTGAACACCGACACCCAGATCCGATAATACCAAAATACCAGTGACAATGTTGTTCGATCATAAGTGGTTGGGTTTGTCACGATACCGCACCGGTAATGTCACTCACTATAGCATACAATAACAAAAATTTATTTTGAACGCATGCATAAATAATATATCATAAATTTCCGTATTGATAACTAAATAAGAATCAAAAAATGAATCTTGATTGGCTACTGGCTAGGTATATAAACTTAAACTTAAAAAGTTTTGGGGTCAATTTTAATAATCTTAAACTTTTTAGAAAGACGTTCAAAAGTCAAAAGATTTAAATATCTTTCAAAAACCTAACATTTAATAAAAACATTTTTTATTTGTGTATTAAATAATAAACATATCAATAGTGAAAATTAAAAGAAAACGTAATTACCTGCATGTAAAATAACTATTTGATAAATTTAATATTGTTAATTGAACTAACATAATAAAAAGTGTTATTGGATTTTAATAATCTTAACTTTCATTTATTGGTCGAGATTAATCTCAACTCAGGAAATGTTTATCGTCACTCCAGACTTTGAACTTATTTTTCTTCAGTGATCCCTTACTAACCGAGAGTTAACCCTCGTTAGTTTTTTTAATGAAATAGGGCCAACTTTGAACCATCTTTCAACTCTAGCACCGTCTAGTCTCATTTAGGTCCGTTTTCCATTATCTAGCCTCCATCATCACCTGGAATTTACCTCGAACGAGTTCGGTGGTTCAAATCAGGAGATGGAGATTGCGAGTTTTTTGGTGCGGAAGTTTTAAATTGACGGACCTAATTATAGATTTCAACTTTATGTTTAGTATTTTGGCCACAAAAACAGTTTATGTCATCAAAAAACTAACCCGTGGTTAACTCTCGGCGACGAACATTCGCTACACCCTTCGTCTCTCTCCCAACCACCATATCGGTTTCTGAAGTTTAATTCAGTGTTCTTGATTTTTATGAACTGGGATTTCCAAAAGATTAAAGATTTGCTCAAGATATTAAATCTTTTGCTCATTTCACATTTATCATTAGCTCTACATAAACCCTTATTAGATTCATGATATTTTCTGTCAAGAATTTGGGCTCGTAAAGTTATATTCCTATAGTGTTTATTAATTGGAAACTGGAATAAAATAATAAAAGCATGTGTTGATGAAAATGGCATTCATGTGCATTTTGATTCTCTCGTTGGTTTCCATGAATGGGAAGTGTGTGTTAAAAGTTATCACTTGGCTCTTATGCAGAAAATGGTAACTTTCATCGTCTTCCTTTGTGAGATTACAATGCAACAATTCACTTTTATTGAAGATCAATCACCATGTTTACAGCGACTGAAATAACACATAGCAACTAAGAAAGTATGCATAGACCATATAAACATTGGCCCTAAGTAGGAATACACAATAGATATAACTATATATGCTACAACCCAACATTTTATTTGTGACTTATGTCAATCTAAGCTTTCGGCTTAACGGGTGTGTATAGAATGACCAGCACCCGGACTGTTTCCTGGTTTTGTCGGTTTGAAAGCGTTACCAGAGTCTGCAGCAAAAACATTAGCCACTGCTTGTGAACCGGACTCTAACCCGTGTTGAGTGAAAGAATGGCCTGCACCTGGGCTGCTACCTGGCATTGTTGGTCGAAAGGTGGTAGGGGCCCCACCTGCGGGCGAAACTTGAAAACTGCTTTCAGTTGTTGAAGGCTTGTGCAATGCATTCAAGGTATGTTTAGCTTGTGCTTCTTGTGTTAAGGATTTTAGGTGTCTTCCATCAACCAATAGGATTGCATGGCAAATTATTATCAGAAAGAAGATGAGTTGAGAGTCTTTCTGGAAGTTGACCATGATTATGACTAGAAAATATAAGGTTTGTTGTTATGAATTAATGAAACAGATTGTAATATAGAGGAAGGTGGTGGAAGCACAATGGTAGATCTTGTAGTGCACTGGTATTTATAGCATTCAGGTGTGTAACTGTAACTCTATTATAGGGTTTAATTTTAGTGGAAAAGAATGTTATCAGGTGTGTTAGACAATCATAACTAACAGCCCACATTGCTTTCCAGTATCCTCCTTTACTTGATGTAGAATTTTTAGAGATCTTCATGTACTACCGCATGTGTGATGCTCATATTCTTACGAATAGTTTATTGTAGAGGTGGCAAAATGAGTGGGTCTAGCAGGTTGGGCAATGGGTCAAAAGAGTTCAGGTCAAAACAAGCAATTTTTGGGGTGGGTCAGAGGTATGATCACAGATAATTTCAGTAGTAGATTAATTTTACTTATTGAATGATTTAGAAGGTTTTATGCATATAAAAGATGCACTCTGGGGACTTCTTACCCATATGACCCGTAACTTGTTATTTTATCGAATTTTTTTTTTATTTTACCTGTTTAATCTGTTAGGTAACACATAGTTATAATCGACCCATTCATAAGTAAGCCGTTCAAATTGCTACCTCTAGTTTATTATAAAATGAGAGTAGCTATACCATACATCTTCAGCAGCCACTGTGAATGACTCTGGTAGCCACTAGTGGTCCTTGAATGCCTACTGTCCATACAATTTGCTTGACTTTAACTTTGACTAATTGATCTTTGCACGAGTGATGATTATAGGAAATCTTTTAGTTTTCTATAATATCATATGGAACTGCTTAGATTTGGTAAGTTATAATATCAAATGAGTTAGCTTTAGCACCATCACCACCAAGAGATTCCCTAGTCCTTTCCACTAAGCAATATTTATTAATTTTGTGTGGATGGTTTATATAAAAGATATAACCTCTTGCGGTCGACAGAGTTTAGTGAAATACAACTGTGTGGTAGTCTACATAACTATTAGTTTATGTTGCACACAGACTTCATTGAATTAGCTGACTTATGGCAGTTAAAAGGATTTGCTTTCACAGGTGATGATTTATCACATGAACGTTTTCTTTGAGCCAGCTTGAATCGTTTACAGTGTACTACATTAGTTTAAGGTCCCATGCAAGGCCCTGGTTAGTCAGCTTTGTATTAATTGATATAGATTTTATATACATAGATACATAATAAATAGATATATACTGTTAAAAGCAGCTTAATTTGGAAATACCTTTGCTAACTAGCATCTTTTAAAGACCGTTTCACATTAAAAAAGAGAGTTTCGAAGATGAAATGGTTGGAATCTTTTATGTATTAAAACAGCATAATGTGAGAGGTTTGCAATAACAAGAATCTCTTTGTTAAATATTGTAGTTTAAAAACTATGTAAACTAGTTATGCTTAACTTAGAAATAAGAACTTTCAAAAGTGGATTTGACGATTTTCTTTTTTATGTTCTTGCATCCTCCCTTCTCTAGTAGTTAGGAAAATATTCATTCTGCTCACTATGATGTGCATAATTTTTCAAAAAAATCATCTTAAATTTTCTTTTTTTAGATTGAACTCGTCTTTTGAGCTGAATGGAGTCTGTTAAATGGTAGAACTAAGAAGATTTTACCTTGGAGAACTCAGAAGGGAATGGAGGTATCATCATGTTCTTAAAGCTTCTTTCTCGAACTGTTTATCTTATTTAATATCAAGAAAAAGCCCAGATGAGATTTGTAGAATACAAAGAAATATCTCTTGTGATTATTGTCATTGAAAGAATATCTAGTCATCTAGATGTGTTCTACTTGAAACTTAGAAGAGTTTTAGAGAGATAGTTATTGAGAGTCAAGTTGATACTAATAAACTTCAACTAGAAGGCATGATTACATGATTCTAGCATTTATATTTGCTTAGTTATCTTTCAGCTCCATTGGTACTTTTAGCGGTTTTTTTCCTTAATTAAAGTTAGGTGCAAGTAGTACCAACTAGTATTTTGATCAAAAGTAAGACCTTTAAATGCACTTTTAGAGGTGGTATCTTCTTAATGAAATCACTACGGCCAATTGAAGAAAAGTAGTTGGTAATGGATGGCTTACAGAGAGTCATAATTTGACCAAATCATTAGTAATACTAATCAAACACATTAATATGCTTTTTTCCATTTCTATATGTGTCAAACATTTGTACCTCCTATCAAATTTTAAAGCCTTGAAGCAACAGGTAAGGTTGTTGTTTTGTGACCTTAAAGTCATAAGTTCTAGTTGTGGAAACAGTCTCTTGCACAAAACTGCAGGGTAAGGCTGCATACATCAGATTGCTTTGTGATCCGGCCCCTCTCCAGACCTACGCAAAGCAGGAGCTAAGTCAAGCACCGGTACGCCCTCATCAATTTTGTACTTCCACTTTTCCATCATCAAAATTTCATGGTCAAAGATAAAAAAATAACAAACAAACATACATACCTACTAAAATCTTACTTATAGCAATTACTGATAGGGTCTGAGCAGGGTGAGATGAGGACCGTGAGACACCCTACCCCCCACCCCACCAAATCAAGGATAATCTTATAACAATTATATTTTAACTACCACAAAACCCATTGGGGACCTACCACTCTTCTTTCCTCTGAAAGCAGTTTGCAATGAGTTTATTAGAAGTCAAACATAAAAAAATGTTTAACTTTTCTTTCTGACATTTGTATCTCCATTCATAGTGGAATTTTTTGTTTTTTCCCCTTTCAGGACATTTCTTGGTTGGCTCCATAACCCTTGGAGGCCTCACCCTAAGTGCACTCATTCCACTAAACTTATTTAATTAGAAAAGTGGTCATTAGTTTAGTAAGAGACAATGAGAATATGATTCTCTTTATGCTAGGCTGTAGTTCACAAAGAGTGTGAGATTGTACTTATATAATATCATTAGTATAATCTGAATATCATTGGATGATAGTGACTTAATATGGTGGGACAATCTATAAGGATCTTTCAATTTTTTAATACATACCTTTATGTATGTAATATATATTTAAGCGCCGTACGGTGTTCTGCAGTGTAACTCATCAATGTACCCTTACAGCATCTGCAATGGGCACCTCAAGGATGGAGTCAGCAAAGTCGATGCTAAACACCCCGTTTTTAGCGGTGTTTCAAGGACGAACACGGACACACAGCAATGGACAAAGCTAGGCTCACACCATTTACAGTTCTTGTTATTTAAATTTATAAGTCACAAACTAAAATAATTGGTCAACTTTATAAATTTGTATATCTGTAATAAACCCTTTTAGGTTCTGTACTTCTGTTCTAGGTTCTCTATTATAATTCAGATATCTTTTATATTTTATATAATTCAGTTCTCTTTGTTTGATATTATGTAATATTTTTTAAAAATAAAAACTTTAGTTATGAAATACTAATGTAAAAAGTGGGAGTTAATTAATATATGAATGGACAAATGGGTTAGTCCATAGAAAGTAGGGATGTTTAAAAGCTGGTGTGTGGTCCATAGCAATACTCTTTAGTATACCTAATGCAACACCATCTAGTTTATTTTTTATAAATATAAGGAGTATTATATTGTCACAGAACATAATTACCAAGAAATAAACTAGGATTAACTTTTCACATTGTTGTTCTAAAAGTTTTCCTTGTTGCATCTCTCAAGGAACCTGAACCTATGTTGTCAAAGGCGCACCCAGGCAATCGCAGCACAAAAACTCCTTGCGTTCATCAAGGCGAGATTTCTGGAGTGATATATTTGCATGATTTCTGGAGTTTGATGCATGTTATGTATGTTAGTAATTGCTAATAAATTGTGTGCATCTGAAAGTACTCAACCATGGTCGCGGTTTGTGAAGGATCGTTGGTGATGTCCTATGCCATAGGGTTAATCAGTAGAGCTTAGAGCCATGGGGGCGACAGGGTGTTTATGTAAGTTTAAAAACAAGCGTTAGATAGAGATGAGTGTTTGATATTAAGCAAGATGCTTTATAGAGGAAATGTACATGCTAGTTTGTGTTAAATCACACAAATGGAAGTTTTTTGTTATCAATATTCCACTTGGTCATATTCTGTATGGTCCCTTGCAGTCGAAACTTTGAGAATCAAATCGATTGGTTTGTTCTTGATTATGTGCTTTTGCCTTATTTAGTATATGTTAATTGCTGCACATAATGCCTTCTAGATGTATTTGCTGTTAACTTTCAGTTTCTCCCTCTGCTGATGATGATGCTAGATTTCACTTAGATTTTTATCCGTCTAAAACATAACGAATTCGGATGGATTTTGGTCTTTAGATCATATAGCAAAGAAGAAAGTAAGCTGAGTTAAAGAAGATAAAAGTCAGGTTTGAAATGGTGATTTCTTTTTATCACTAACAGCAATGTATTTGTATGTTGCTCAAGTTTAATTTTTTTATTTTATAGAATAAAATTGAAATCTTTTCTTTATCAATTTCTTTTGTGAATATGGTAGGTTGATGTTATGTAAAATTTTTTATAGTTGTCTTCCAAATGTACTTATTTTATATAAATTTTTACTAAATTATAATTGAATCTGTAATAGCTTTTTCATTTTATTATTATAACTTTAGAAAATTTCTTAGTTTTTTAATATGATTTAACCTACTTATTGCAATATGCATTAAAGTGAAATACCCACTTTTGCTATTTCTAATTATACACCTTTAATGACAGTCAAACCATAAACTTTCCAATTCAAGAGTCAAGTCCATATTTTTTTTGTCCTTCTTGTACTCTTCGGATTTTAAACAAATATGCATTATTTCAGTGGTCTACCAACAATATTATTTTACTTATCTTTTGGACAAAAATAATACCCTTCACCTTTTTATTTATTTAACCTTTTTATTCAGATTTATAATGAACATGTTTATAAAATGAATTAATTAATATTTTTATAACATTTATTCACTTCATGCACTTTAACCCGGTCTGATTCTCCAAAAGGTTAATACCATCTCCCGCGAACATTAACCACCACGACCACCCTAAGCACCATCTCCGGACAACTTAAATCATCATCGGCTACAATCTACATTACACCATATATTCCCTTCTCCACTCCCGGCAACCACCACGACTCATTTCATCCCCATCCCACCATTTATCTTTACATTTTGCGCTATCAATTGAACCATCAAGAAAACTTGTGTAAGAGAAGATTATAAACAAAAATGTGTTTATAAATGAACTCTCAAATTTCATTATCTGTTGATATCAAAAAAATAACTCTGTTATGCTAATCTATTTTACTATTTAGTAAAGAAACTGATTAAATAATCTCAGAATTCTCAAAACTAAAAGTTGTTTGTTTCAACAAATAAGTACAAAATGGTACAAACACAATGATCTTTCAAGAATAAACTAAAATAAATTATGTTTGTAGAAACAAAAAAGAAACACTATGTGGCAAAATAAGTATGAACAGATGGTGGTACTCATTGGTTATGAGCTCTCATTCAACACTGTGTTAGAATCTCAGCACCATTTTCGGTTATCAAAATGGTATGCTCAAACTGTGCTGATAAACTCCCATCCTCGGTCACAACTGTCCAGTTATCATCCCACATTATCGGGTGTATGCTACCCATGGTTAACATCGGTTCTGTTCAAAACAAACTCAAAAGTATTATAACAAGAGTGTTTTCAAAATTAAGGTTGTCAAGAAAACATGGTAACTTACCTATGGTGAATGTCTGGTTCAACATCATACGCCCACGTTCATTGTTCCCTGAAGATAACCAACATCAGCCAGTTACTATTTTTGGAAAATTTTAAACGTTTAAGTTAGCTGGTATTAGAAGTTTTGAAGAATTACTGTAGTGTAGAACAACTGGATCACTGTGAAATAATCGCCCGACCCCGTGACCAACAAATTGTTCCACAACACCATAACGATGTTCATCAGCATGTGCACTATAAAAACCAAAGTTTGGATCTTGAATTATGTAATTGGAGAAAGAAAACAGTTGAAATTATCATGAACAGAAGATTAATATTTGTACCATGAAAGTAGGAAATTCTTACTGTATAATTTTGCCGATCTTATTAAGCTCGACTCCTGGTGCACAGATTGATATTGCTTTGTATAGGCTTTCTTTAGTTACCTAAACCATAAATGTAGCAATCATAAGTTCATAACTAAAATGCAAGAACATTAAAAACAACTAAGAGATTGCCCTTGAAAATGATGTTTCTAGAAGCAATACCTGCACCAGCTTTTTGGCCTCATCATCGACATCTCCACAGAAAAACGTTGCTGATGTGTCACCATGGTAACCCTGGGCCAAGAATCACCAAATTCACGAGATTTAAAATTTTCAATAAATTAAAGATTTACAAGCTTTCCATATAAACTAAAAAGCAGATGATTGTGAACATGAGTAGAACCTACATTGAGATAAACAGTAACATCTATGTTGATAATATCACCATCCTGCAAAATAAATATATATAGGTCATGAATAAGATGATAAAAAGAGATGTCAAATCCATTCGATTGTTATTAATAAGGCAAACCTCCAGTTCGCGTGAATCGGGGATTCCATGGCAAATGCATTCATTTACTGAAGTGCATACACTTTTAGGAAAACCACCATAACCGAGAGGTGAAGGGTATGCTCCATTGTCAATAATCATCTGGTGAACTTCTTGATCAATTGCATCTGTGGTGATACCTGGCTGCCAATACATTAGACAGTTCAGATCAAAGGTTAAATGAAAAAATAAAAGGGTAAGAATATGAATATTACCTTGACTAATGTACCAGCATACTGAAGAACCTGTGCAGCAAGCTTACCAGAAGCTCGCATACATTCTATACCCATTTCATCATGCACTTCAGGCCCAGATGCAATGCCAGGTGGCTTCTTAGATGCCACATAAGGAGGCTTTAATATGTGATCAGGAACAGGACGGCGGGGAGACAATTTTCCTGGTTTTAAACGTTTGCGGGTGCCGTTTAGTAATTCATCTGTATTTCTGATAGTACAATAAAAATTAGATAAAATAATATACTCACCATTGTTGGTTGGGAAAATCAAAAGGTTGTAAATTCATTTAAGCTGAAAGAATCAAAAAACAGTCGAGGGTACAAAATAAAACAAATACATGTCAAATTTGAATTTAATGAGTAAACTTTTGACACATGGAAGTCAAGATTGAACTTGATGATACATACCTTTTGTTAAATAAAAAATTTGTTATTCCGGTGAATGGTCTTGATTGTCGCATCAAAACATGTTTTTGGCCTGTAGTACCATAGAGAGAAGTTTATAGACAAAACCAATAAAACTAGCATAGAACATACTTGTAAAAAAATGATTGATAGGCGTGAACAAATGTAACTTGCATTGGTTACAAAGAAAACCATTCTTTATGTAGCGCCGCAACACACTAAAAAAGGTTGTAACTATTAGCAGACCTTATTTAAATCTCCAGATTATATTAATTCTGTTATGTTTAGCCGATATTATAGTGAATGAATAGGAAAGGATATATTTGTATTTGAATTGTATGATTCTATCGAGAGAGAATAGGGATCTGAATGTATTATAAATATTGACATCATAATGAATAGAGAGGCAAGCATTCATACGTAAGTTTACATGGTATCACAGCTGTAAACCCTAGCAACCATTCTTCACCTCTCTGCCTCATCAGATTTTTTTTCCTCTGCAGCCTACCTCTCTCTCTGTTTTATCTCCTTTCTTTCTCACAGCCATCACATGGATTCCAAATCTCCTCTCCACCCAGCCATCACTGTCACTAACATCAAGAATTTCATTCCGGTGACACTCGAGATGGAAAGTAGCCAATACAACTCATGGGCCGAGTTGTTCAGGATCCATTGTCGCGCCTTTCAGGTTGGTGACCATATAGACCCATCTGTGGTAGCCCCTGTTGCCACCCCTCCCCCATCCGACACAGACAAAGACAAATCTGCAGCCTCTGTCACTGTCACCGCTGATGATGTCGCCTTGTGGCATCGCCTGGACGCTATAGTGTTGCAATGGATATATAGCATGATCTCGAATGATCTGCTACATACTATCTTGCAACCAAATTCTACTACCTCCCAAGCATGGACAGCTTTGGAGAACATCTTTCAAGATAACCAGACCTCCAGTGCAGTCTACTTGGAACATAAATTTGTCACCACCAAACTCGATGATCAGCCATCGGTTTCTTCCTATTGCCAGACCTTGAAAATGCTAGCTGACCAACTGGCTAATGTGGGTGCCAAAGTCACCAACCAACGCTTACTTCTTCAGTTAATTGCAGGATTAAACAACGATTATGAAGCAGTGGCCACCCTTATTCAGCAGTCCAAGCCCTTACCAGATTTCTACGAGGCCCGGTCTCGACTGATCATGGAAGAGTCCCGAAAGTCTCATAAGGCTACCAGTTCAGTTCCGGCTACCACTGCATCCGCACTACTTACTTCTGATCAGCCCGCACAACCACCTCACTCGCGCCTCTCGCGCCAAACTGATTATCAGACACCACGTGGACGTGGTCGCAGAGGCCGAGGCCGCTTCAATAGTCGTGGACGCACCGTATACCCTTCACCAGGTGGGCATCAGCAAGGTTTGGGAAGCGGCTACCCACAACAGCCACGAACACCCACTCCATGGGCCTATCAGATGCCTTGGGCTTATTCACCACAACTCAATTGGACCTATCCTCCTTGCCCATACCCCACTCTACCGTATGGACCCACCAGGCCTCAAACTGCAACCCCAACTCCAACACCAGGCCACGGGATACTTGGCAGTCGACCAGCTCAAGCTAATGCAACATCAGAAGCCTCCTACACTCCAACAGACCTTGAACAGGCCCTCAATACCATGACACTGCACCCTCCGGACCACCATTGGTACATGGACACTGGTGCAACTTCACATATGACCAACTCGTCAGGTAACTTCACGTCCTATATCAATAATGGTCTTTTTAGGAATATTATCGTTGGTGACGGGTCTAAAATTCCAATTCGGGGAACGGGGCATCAAACTCTCTCTTCTCCATTCCCTCCTTTAAAACTCAAAAATGTCCTTCACGCTCCTAGTCTTATTAAAAATCTGTTATCTGTTCGTAAACTAACTACTGATAACAATATTTCTATCGAATTTGACCCGTTTGGTTTTGATGTGAAGGACTTCCCGACGCGGACACCCGTCCTTCGATGTAACAGCACCGGAGATCTCTACCCACTTCAACGTCAATCCTCAACTCATGTCACCAGTCCGTCTACCTTTGCTGCAATCACACAAGACCTATGGCACTCGCGTCTCGGACATCCGAGCGTTTCTATTTTAAATTCTTTGAAACAATGTTTGAATTTTAATTCTAGTAATAAAAATATTTCTGTTTGTTCTTCTTGTGTGCTTGGTAAACATATTAAATTACCCTTCTCTCCTTCCACTTCTGTTACTTATTCACCATTTGATATTATCCACACCGACCTATGGACTTCCCCTGTCCTCAGTGCCACAGGCCACCGCTATTATCTTTTATTTTTAGATGATAAAACAAATTTTCTGTGGACATACCCTCTTGCTAAGAAATCTCAAGTGTACACCACTTTTGTTCAATTTTATACACTTATTAAAACTCAGTTTAATTATTCCATTAAAACCATCCGGTGCGACAATGGGCGAGAATTTGATAATCATTTATTTCACACCTTTTGTACCAATAATGGAATACAATTTTGCTTCTCCTGTCCACACACCTCCCCACAAAACGGGAAAGCCGAGCGAAAAATACGCTCAATTAACAACATTTTACGCACTCTTTTAGCTCATTCTTCTACTCCTCTTAACTTTTGGCATCATGCCCTTCAACATGCCACCTATCTCTTAAATATTCTTCCTAGTAAGCTACTTAATTTTCTTACTCCTACTCATCTACTTTACAACCGAGCCCCAGACTACTCTTCACTTCGGGTCTTTGGTTGTTTATGCTATCCTCTATTTCCTTCCACCACAATTCACAAACTTAATCAACGGTCCACACCATGTGTCTTTCTTGGCCATCCCACCCAACATCAAGGTTATAAATGCTTTAACATCCACACTAAGCAAATGATCACCTTTCGACACGTCATCTTCGATGAAACCGTGTTCCCATTTTCCAAACCCACACCTGCCACATCCACCACATATTCTTCCCTCACTTCTGACTCCCCTATAAATCCCACACTTTGGTACACCAAACATGTACCTCCCACTACCACCTCCACCCACCAGCTCACTCAACCTATCATTACCTATTCCCGCCGGCCCAAACATACCAGGACTAATATTCCCTCTATTGATCAGCCAATACCTTCTGCAACAGCTCAAACAAATTATGTCCCACCTAATTCAGCCCAAACAGTCCCGCCCAGCCATGTTACTAATGTCACAGCCCCCCCCCCCCCCCCCCCCCCTGCTGCCCCCGCTTCGGTTCAGCCTGAAACAGTCTCGCCTCCTTCAGTTCCTAACCAAATAGTCATTCACACTAGAAGTATGTCTGGTATCTCAAAAATTCGCCAACCTTTCTCCTTTCACTCGTCCATTACTCTCTCTCCTATCCCCCGCTCTCCATTTGATGCTCTTAGTGACTCGAATTGGAATAAAGCCATGGCTGACGAATTCCGGGCCTTATCGACAATAGCACGTGGGAGTTAGTCCCTCGACATCCATCCATGAATATTGTTCGGAGTATGTGGATTTTTAAACATAAAATTAAATCTGACGGCACTTTAGAGCGCTACAAAGCTCGGTTAGTTTGTGATGGCAGGTCCCAACAGGTTGGCATTGATTGCGGGGAGACCTTTAGCCCGGTTGTTAAACCGCAAACTATTCGGACGGTTCTTGCACTTGCTTTACATCACTCCTGGCCAATTCACCAGCCCGATGTCAAGAACGCGTTCCTTCACTACAATCTTAATGAGACTGTATTTATGTATCAACCACCGGGGTTTCATGATGCTAGATACCCTAATCATGTTTGCTTATGGGTTAAAACAGGCTCCGCGTGCGTGGTAAAAGCGCTTTGCCGACTATGCGTACACCATTGGTTTTCGACACAGCCGGTGTGATCATTCTCTCTTCATTTACAAACATGGTTCGCATACGGCATTTCTATTTCTTTATGTGGACGATATTATTCTGGTCACCTCTTCCGATGCCCTTCGACACACATTTTTTAAGCTTCTTTCTGCTGAGTTCGCTATGAAAGATTTGGGACCACTAAGCTTCTTTCTTGGCATTTCAGTGACCCGAACCAATAACTCACTTTTTTTGTCCCAACATAAGTATGCTTTGGAAATCCTTGATCGCGCTGACATGTCTACATGCAATCCTGCCGCAACACCTGTTGACACGAAACCAAAGCTCAGTATTCATGCTGGAGACCTCCTTGATGATGGCGGGACACAATACCGCCAATTAGCAGGTGCTCTCCAATACCTCACTTATACTCGCCCAGACATCAGTTATGCCGTGCAACAGGTTTGCATGCATATGCATGCCCCACGTACCACACATATGAATGCTCTCAAGAGGATTTTACGTTACATTCGGGGCACTGTGACTCAGGGTCTACTGCTCACCAAGTCCCCCGTTTCATCCATGATTTTCTACACAGACGCTGACTGGGCAGGGTGTCCTGACACGAGACGATCTACTTCTGGGTTTTGTGTTTATTTGGGGGAAAATTTGATATCTTGGTCTTCTAAACGCCAACCTGTTTTGTCCCGGTCTAGCGCTGAAGCCGAGTATCGTGGAGTTGCTAATGTGGTTGCTGAGATTTGTTGGTTACGTAATCTCCTGCTAGAGCTTCACCATCCGCCCACTCATGCCACCCTTGTTTATTGTGACAATGTGAGTGTCGTTTACCTTTCCGATAACCCGGTTCAACACCAGCGGACTAAACACATTGAACTGACATTCACTTTGTCCGGGAAAAGGTTGCTCGGGGTCAGATCCGTGTGCTTCACGTGCCATCACGTTTCCAGATCTCTGACATCTTCACCAAAGGCTTACCGCAAATCCTGTTTGCCGACTTCAAAACCAGTCTCAACATCCTTCAACCTCCTGCTTCGCCTGCGGGGGTGTATTAGCAGACCTTATTTAAATCTCCAGATTATATTAATTCTGTTATGTTTAGCTGATATTATAGTGAATGAATAGGAAAGGATATATTTGTATTTGAATTGTATGATTCTATCGAGAGAGAATAGGGATCTGAATGTATTATAAATATTGACATCATAATGAATAAAGAGGCAAGCACTCATACGTATGTTTACAGTAACTTCTAAATTTCTATGGTTTTTTGGTTTCGTAAGCCTAGCACATGTATCCTTGGAGGGAGTTTTTAGGTGTAAGATCCATTGTATACTTCCATCACTTCCATTTTCAAAAACCTAAACCCGTTTACATATCCCAACAGGTTGAATCTAGTGAGTCACCTAAGATCAAACGTAAGAAGCAAACACAAAGAGAGATGATAAGGAAGGTAAAGAAACCACAATCAGCAAAAAGAGGTCTTTTTCCTTCCATTTAGAAATGCTTCTTGACCAAGAAAAGTGCCATGAGATGTTGGTAACCCATGAACACTATAGTAAACCCCATGAGTTATTACAACTCAATGGCTCCATCGTTTCAGGAATTAGAATATTGTGATTACTCTCAAGGAAACATCACTCGACATGTTTGATGAGGTGATGCCATAGATCATGATGCTTATTGTAACATCCAATTATTTGACATTTAATAAAAGGAAATTCTAAGATGCGATATATTTCATGTGATGAAATATTATTAGGGTTCAGTATTTTTTCAATATGTATTTTAGATGAGCATATTATAGGGAAATAATCAAATTCAATTCACAAATAAACGAAAAACGCTCAATTAAGAATATGCTCTTTATTATAACTCAGAAACCCTCTCAAAACCAATTTACAAGAAACTCTCTCAATTTTCTGGTACATAATCCTATGCATCGATCATGTATATATACTTGTAACCCAACTTGGTTAACAAGTATTCTATTTCTAGTAGGACTTTTAGTTAGATTATAATTCTACTTAACTAAGATCTAACAAACTTTCCTAGTTGATAGAGAAAACAAACACATTCAAACTAGAACTTCTTGATAAACCAGCTTGTTTACCAAGGCTACCCGATTGACCCTATCTCGATCCAATAGGGAATCATTTGACCCACTCCAACATATAATACTGGTGTTGTTGACCGTAACTATATTCGAGTGGGGTTTTGCATGTTTGTTTGTTTGACTATTTTATTATAATTGGATTTGCAAAATGTGACCAAATATAGTTAGTTAAGCTACAATACAAGTTAGAAGATATGAAGTACAAGCTTGTCTTGGTTTTAAAAAGTGCAAGGCAATCCCATGTGTTGGACCTGAAATCCGATGTGCATGCATCACGTATCCGAGGCACTCGTTATTAAAAATATACTAAAAAATAATTATACATAGCAATTTTTATGTTGTTAATACTTGGACATAAAAACACTCTTAAAAACACTTGAAAATAAAAACACACTTACAATCCAAAAAAATGTAGGTATAAAATCAATAAAAAGTTATTCAAAAAGAGGTTATTCAAGCACAGTAACAACAGGTATGAAGTATATAAAATCAATATATTTATTTGTACTTTCACTTGTTAGTTATGTAATCAGGTATAGAATCACAAACAGAAAATAGGTATAACAACAGTAAACAACAAGTAATTTAAGTAGTATATAAACTCATAATCCTAAAATCAATATATAAACATCAGGTGATTCAATCACTATATATATTATAAAGTCAATATACTATATGTAAAATAATTTTATAAACAAGAGTTTTATTTGTTCAAATACTAGTGTGCCTCTTAAGACCGCATCATGGCACTAGATTGCATTGCATCAACTACAGTGATGCGTTTTCATCACCGCATCATGCACATTACACATTATGCACGCCAGATGCGAGCATTCTCAAACCAAGAAGCTTTTTTGACTGAGCTAAATCCTAAACCCTTAATATGGGAAAAGTTCGAAAGAGTTGAAGTTTGTTACACTAGCCTAACCTAGATCAGTATGGACATTATAAAGGGTTAGTTTTGGCCTATTTCAACTGATCAATATATATATCGGCGAAGGGTCAGTAACTTGTCAGTGAACGCATGGTTCTCTTAGGATGTTTTGTGGCATTTCAACATTGACCTACAAAAATACATTCTCCGACTAATCTTGTAAGAAATGACATTAGGAAAGTTTCCCAACACTTACTTCATAAGATAGTAACCCACATACAATGACCTTTGATCACAAGAAAACAGTTATAATATAGATGCAACTGTCATAAATGACAATCATGATGGTTATAACTACTTTTCCCGCCAAATAGTGAAAAGGTCATATTTTATATTGAAAGGGTGTCGCTAACTTTTCATGAATTGTTGCAATGTTTCATAAGAAGGTACAACACTTTACGTTTTTATAAATATTGTTCCTTAGTTTCGGGGTGATCGAAATCATTCGGAAATCAGAATATGCAAACCTTACAATCTGTGAGTTTCACTTAAATGTCAGTTTTTTATATCATAAAGTTTATTTTCATGTAACCCAGTCGAAATACTTCTTTAGTGATCCCGATCACGATATAAGAAATATATTCATGTTATATGCTTATCTTGACCCTTGCTACGACAATTATCCCCAACATACTTTCCCTCTCCTTCATATTAAAGCAAAAGAGAGGAAACTCTAGCCTCAAAGAGAAAACTTTCCCTCTATGAAGGTTGATTTTTTAAGTTTGAATTGGACTCCAAGATCAAAGCAAAGTAGTAGACATAACCATTGTGAGTGGGAGCAATCAAGGTATAAACCTGTTCTTTTTGTCACTTTAAACAAGTCTAGGATTTCATGTAAATCAGGGTGAAATGGTTTGCATTGTTTGGTGAATATGTGTCCTAAAAGATTAGAAATATTTATGATAAATGTCCATTTGAACATTCTTATTCTTCGTTGGTTAAGAAAAAGCACTTATTATTTTGAGCGAAAATGGTGGTTCTTGACCTAAGAATCAATGGGGTTGATCGGGTGAATTAAAAGGTGTCTTCATCCTTAAAGCATGTGTAGAACACATACATTTAGATGCTTAGCCATGTTGATTTTCATTCAGAAATCTAAAATATTGGAATGCGACTTGGCTTGAAATGGGATCGCACAACCTATTCCACGTAAACTCTATAGAATGTAAAGTATGTAGTTCTCACTTCCGGAGATGTAGGGGACTAAAGGCAATAGCTGCCCTTGTTTTGATTTCATTTGCATTGTTGTCTCTTTTAGGGATCCCCTATTAATTTGAAGGAATTATTAAGACCACATTCGGTTGTATTTAGAAACTCATGAAGCCTTAATGAAGATTATATAGGCATACATATTGCAAGTCTACACATGTTACTCAATTGGTCAAGATGGTGTCTTTGTTGTTTCAGTTATCTAGGTTGTAAGGCATTCATTGTGGATTGTTACTTGTATTCTAAGGGTTATTGGTCAATTTCAAGATATTGGACTTTTACAATTGGTGGGTTATGTCCAGAATAACATCTAAAGGAGACCCAAGTCCAAGTTGATTTGCAAACTCTTTTATTTATCTGAAGGGTATTAATTGTTATAAGTCGAGGTTGGTGAGGGTTCGGTTATCATCTCTCAAACAATTGTATTGCAATTGAGGCACATTGGTGATGTAGGTAGGTTCTGCTCATTGGTGATATGGTAGGCTGTTAAGACAACTTGGTGTAGTGTCGCATAGGTCTTATGATAGCCAACTCACGTGACAAAGTATACCTTGTCGTATAAATTAGTGTCCTACTGTCCTGAGGCGCATCAAAATGAAAAGTTGTTATTTGATTGGGAGCTTGCTGTGTGTGAGGTGTAGTTACTCGGTTTCGACTAGGTGGCTTGTTAACTCGTGTTGATGACATGCTCATATTTGGATTTAACAGATTTGGGTTCATCTCTTTTCCGCATGGCGTTGGGGCAAATTATTAATATGGGAGTAAATTAGTAACTATACTTTTATAAAATGTTCTCTCACACCAATTTCTTAGTCGCTAAACAGTTTCACCAAAGGAGTAATCAATTTCTAGGATCTAAGGATTACACAACCGGGATCTGAAACATCAAATAAATCAGCTATTTCATAGTCCAAAATAGTATTAAAGTTTTCACAGAATGTCTTGATTGCCACAATAAAGTCCACAAGAAGTATTAAACTGTGAGACATTTTAGAGGTAAAAATCATAAAATATTGCAGCAGATAAGTTATTCAATAAATATCCAAGAGTCAAAAAGGCCTGTCTTTTAATCAAACACTTGGAGTGCATAGCAACATCCACTTCAACATAACAAATTCAATCACCAAATGAAGAAATCAACAAGATTTGTGCATTGTAATCATGTAAAACAGTAACATCACATAAATTCAAGCATCAAATACAACAACAATCCATATCAAAACCCTATAGCACAGCGATGATACACCCCAAATACAGTAAGATCACATAAATCTACAAAAAGATTCACCCCCACATCAAGATTAATCATCTTACGACCACTAAGGCAGTAAGAATCGAGAACAACTATTGTAATTCGTACATAGAGATGGTGAAAGAACCTGGGTTACAACGAAAGAGTTTGTGTAGGGGTCGCGATGATTGGGTATACCAGCGGTTTCCGACGAACGAGGAGATGAAACGAGGTTGTATTGTCGCCGCCCCGGAGGCTGCCATTATTGATTATTACTCCTCTTGCCGCCGCACCTCCGCCTCTTATCCGTATTTTGTCGGCCCCCAAATTCTATGGGCCTTTATAATATTCGCGGGAATCACATAATATGCAAATACTAAAAAGAAAGTGAGTTGAAATTAAAGAGTAAGTTAAAAATTTTGTCCTTAGGCTAGGGCTGCCAACGTCGTAGCCTCACGGCGAGGGGTGGCGCCGCGCAGCAACATTGTCGTCGGTTCTTCATGCCGCGTCTTTCTCTTGTTTTACGGCATGCCCGTGTCGGATGCCACACCACCGTTTCCAACTGTTGATAAAGAGTCGTTGGCTCCTCCTGTAAGATGGTAAAATACTGAATAATATTATTGAACAGTTAGGTTACAATACATAGAGATAACAAGTAACCTAAAAATCTAACTAAGCCCGTAGGCTCATTCTAATCAAACCCTAATAATATATTTTAATACTCCCCCGCAGTCGTAGCGGAAGTAAGCGTACGTTAAGATTGGAAACAAAAAAAAAACTTAAATCAATAATAATAAGATAAGAATGCTTCGATCGACTCAAGTATCCAAACTTTTGCCAAAAAATGATATTGTGCTTGATGTTGTCATCCATGATTTGGTTGATTGTGTTACCCATAGTTGGCCTGATAGTTGATCGGTTCTTGATTCTCGGCATGATAAGTCAATAATTGACGACCATAGTCGTTCATGACGTGTCGAGGCTAGTAGCCGGTGGTCACTTGTATTCGTAGATTAAGAGATTAAATATAAAGGAATAAAAAGAAAAGAAAAGGAAGGCACGTGACCGCGTTCAGGCGGCGGTGTTTTGGATCCGTAGATCAAGAGAAAAAATCCGTAGACGTAAAAAAGAAAAGGAAAAACAAAGAGAGAGGATGGTGATCGTGGTCAGGTGGCGATCGTTTTGACTCGTAGATCAAGAGATAAGATCCGTGGATCTATAAAAAAGAAAAGAGAAAAAATCACTCAAATCGTAGTTTGAGATCGATGGTCGTGGACCGTGGTCTTTGGTACTGCTAAAACACCGAGAATAAAATAAGAAGAAGAAAAAAAGTGATCGTTGCATTTTGTAAGTCGAAATTCAAGAATAAACTAATAATATAATTGTGAACACAACCAAAAGAATAGATATCTTATTTGAATAGTCAGTCGGTAACGAAGCTTTATTCAATTAGAACTGTAACACCCGGTTATTTATAAGAGCCAAGGAAAGAAGAATAAGGGGAAGAAAAAGAAAGAAAATATATTTTACTCAAGTTGAAGGATAAAATATGTAAAAAGGACAAAATCTTCAAAAAGTTGGAAAAGTTGATGAGTAAAAGGTGACGGCTGCCCATCACCTCCAACACACCTATTATCATTCGGATTTTTTAGAGATAGAAAGAAAGAGAGCTGAAACTCTCGGGTGTTTTGAAGAACCTATGCAAAAGTCGAATTCAAGGTAAGAATTCATGTGTTTAAAATGTTCTTAACCGGTTTTATCCTAGGGTGTGTGCTTATGCATGTTTGTATGTGTATGGGTATGTGTTTCAAGTGGGTTTCTAGGTGTTGAACTTGTAGCAAACGGGTTTTGAAGGAAGTCATACCCGAAGAGCTGCTAAGGTGAGTTCTAGAACCCGTTTTTACTTGTTTTAAACTGCTGTGAGGCTGGAAATGCATGTATGAACGTTTTATAAAAGTTGGGTTTTATACCCGTATGTGTGTATGTGCGTGTGTTTATGGGTGAGTTTGATTTTGGGCTATGATTATGTTTGAATGATGTTATGAGTATGTTCCTAAGGCTTAGAATGCATGTTATAAGCTTAGAATATGTTAGAGATCGATTGGGGACTGAAAATTGTTGTTTAAGAACGAAGAGGCTGCTCATGCGCCTGAAATAGGCCCATGTGCCCAACAGTCTAAAGATGCCTAAGTGTCCCATGCGCCCAAATAGTATCCATGCGCCTAGAATTAGGCTGAAATTGGCTAAGTGTCCAGACGCCTAGAAAGCCATGCGCCTGCATAGTGCCCATGCGCCTAAAATTGCCCAGAAATGACTAAGTGTTGCCCATGCGCCCCAATAGTGCCCATGCGCCTGAAGATTTCCCATGCGCCTAAGTGTTCCCCATGCGCCTGAAACGCCATGCGCCTGCATAGTGCCCATGCGCCTAAGACTTAGATTACTTTTCTGATTTTTGGAGAAAAAGTGAAATGCAGGCTTTGACTTGGGAGGTTCCCGGGGGTAATGAAAGTTAACTTTTTGAGGTCATAGATGACGTGATGGATGTAGTATGATGTGACTTGAATGATGATGTGTGATTGATGCTTATCCATGATGTATGATGATTATGTATGTTATGTACGATGTGTTTCCTTATGTTCCTTATAACGTATTATGATGTGACTTTACGTGGTGTGATATTGTTAATGAACGTAAAGTATTATCTTAACGAAGTGAAAGACTTAAGATAATGAAAGTGGAACATAATGAACGAATGAAAAGCCTTGCAAGCAAATGAAAGGAGGTTCACAACTCATTGAAAGTTGTTAGCTCAACTGTGTGTGTCTACAGCGTGCGATTTTGGCTAACTCATTAGGGTTCATACACACAGTAAGAGTTCAGTCTCGGTGACTGCTCCAATACGTGTGATTTCCTAATTACTATGTGTTATACAACGTGCGATCTTGGCGAACCCATAAGAGTTCACACACATAGGGGGAGTCTGTCCTAGTGACCACTCCATACGTGCGATATGGGGTCCTTGTCGCTTAACCCTAGATGAAATTGTTTGGTGCTCTAGAGGGGGGTTAAGTACATGACAGGACCTAGATAGAAGTGAAAGATAATAAATGTACGAAAAGTGCGATAAGTACGAAATGTGCGAAACGTGCGAAATGTACGAAACGAACGAGGATGAAGATAATAATTATTACCTTGATGTACGTATGATGTGTGATCACGTGCGATAGTAATGAAAATGCTTTAATGAATGAAAGGTAATGTAATGTTTTTATAAAACTAGAACTCACTCAGCAACGCTGACTTTTTATGCATTTTCCAGTTGGCATGTAAATGTTGCTGAGGATGGCACGAGGCGGCTACTTGGCTTATTTTGGATGGCATCCGTTTTTTTTATAATGTTTTTGTGAAGTAATGCAACAAGTATTTTGTAATTCGATAACAATGTATTATTTTGCAAAAGCTTTTATAATGAAATGAAATGTTTGTTTTAAGGTTTCCACTGTAATGATTTATTTAAGTTAATGTAAATATATGTTTTATGTGTGATGAATGTCCAGCTGTAAGCGTCCCGGGGACGGGGCCTTACAAGTTGGTATCAGATCCAAAGTTTAAGTGAAACGGGTAAATTTTCAAAATAAACCTTAACTTAAACTGAAAATGAGACGGAAAGGGAAGGGATGCCAGTCTGAGTAGCTGTGTGCCATCAGGTATTTTCTTAATGTTAACCGGCATTTCGTGCGCATGTTATGTGGTTTATATGCCTTTAGTAGATTTAGATACTGATGTAGTCAGGATAGGAAATGCTTGGGGTATGAAGAGTAAAGTAAGTGGCTAATCACAACTGGCCACTATAATTAGGGACTTACCATACTTGACATAAACTGAGCTATTCCCTTGAATGACCGTGTTAGTGTTTGAATCTTATAGTGTGTTTAGAGGATGGCCGGTGGTAGATCGTCAAAGCCTTCACGCGGTGGAGGTCGTGGTGGGCGTGGTGCTGGACCACGGGCCACGAGAGGAAGGCCTAGAGCTAAAGAGGTGGTTCATGAAGAACCTGAGACCTCTTATCCGGAGGCTGGGGATGAGAGTGCTAACCTAAGAGCCTCAGTGAAGGAGGCCGTTGTGGAGGAGGTGCATCAGGTCATGCAGACGATCTTACCGTCTGTGGTGACCGAAGTGATCAAAGCTGTTAGGGAAGGAGAGAGGAAGGAAAGAAGAAGGCCTGCATGGGAGGGAGAACAACCCGAGACTGAGACGGTTGTCTCTGACGATGAGGAGGAGGAGGAAGAGGTTGTGCCTGAGGCAACGCAAGGCTGTAACTATGGGGCATTTTAGAGATGCAAGCCCCCAACCTTCAATGGTAATGGCACTGTTGTTGCTGCTCACCGATGGGTAAGAGAGATGAAGGCTGTTCTGGATATCAGCGAGTGTCGGGAGGATCAGAAGGTGAAGTTTGCCACTCATTCATTTGTGGACTCGGCCCTGTGCTGGTGGGACAATATTGTCCAAGCCGAGGGTAGTCGGGCAATTGGGAGGATGAGGTGGCCGGAGCTGAAGAAGTTGGTGATCGAGGAGTTCTGCCCTCACTGAGAGATGGACAAGGTGGAAAGAGAGTTCCTGCAGCTGGAGGCGGGAACCATGACACATCAGCAATACACCATCAAGTTTAACAAGATGGCACGACTAGTGCCGGATCAGGTGACACCCATGTCACTGAAAATCAAGAGGTATATTCAGGGTTTGCCGGCGAACATCCGCAGGCACATGATTGTTGCCCGGCCAAGCATGTTCAGGTCGGCGGTTGACCTGGCGAGGAGATTGTATAATGAGCGGGAGGTGGTGGTGGCTGAAGTCAGCAAGAAAGGTGGTGGTGATCGGAACTAGAATGGGAAGAGGTTTGGCCTGGCGGGACCGCCCCAAACAATAAAGCTGCAAAGGTAGGTGATCAACGTGTGATCACATCTGGTGCAGGATCGAAGAGATGTGTTAAATGCGGGAAGGAGCATTCGGGGGAATGCAAATGGGGTCAAGCTCAGGAGAAGGCGTTTGAGGAGTTATAGGCGAGGTTGACTCAAGCTCTTGTTCTGTCGTTACACCGGGTGGAAGTGAGGATTTGGTGGTTTATTCAGATGCTTCCTACTCAGGGTTGGGATGTGTGTTAATACAGAGAGGAAAGGTTATAGCCTATGCATCCCAACAGTTGAAAGTTCATGAGGTTAATCATCCTACTCATGACTTGGAGCTAGCAGTTGTGGTCTTTGCATTGAAGATTTAGAGGCACTACCTATACGGGGCGAAGTGCACCATCTTTACCGACCACAAGAGCTTGTAGTACTTCTTCGAGCAGAAAGATTTGAATATGAGGCAGAGGCGATAGTTGGAGCTCATAAAGGATTACGATTGCGAGATCCATTACCATCCGGGTAAAGCCAACGTGGTGGCGGATGCCCTAAGCCGAAAAGAGAGACCCGAGCCGATTCGAGTGAAAGCTTATCAGTTGATCATGACCTCGGATATGATGAAGCAAGTTAAGAAGTTTCAGGATGAGGCATTGAAATAAGATCATCTTAACTCCGAAATAACGAGAGGTCTAGTTACGGAGTTGGGTGAAAACACACTCGGTGTTAGAACCCGATTCGGGCGAATGTGGATTCCTCGTTTTGGGGATCTACGTGTGAAGATTATGGATGAAGCTCATAAGACTCGGTACTCTATTGATCCCGGTGCTACCAAGATGTATCAAGACATGAAGAAAGATTATTGGTGGCCGGGTATGAAGCGGGATGTGGTGGAATACGCGAGTAAATGCCTTACTTGTTTACAAGTGAAGGCCGAGCATCAAAAGCCGTATGGGAAGATCCAACCGTTAGATATACTGGAGTGGAAGTGGGAGCACATCATCATGGATTTTATTACGAAGCTACCGCATACCATGAAAGGGTATGATGCCATATGGGTGATAGTTGATCGTTTGACGAAGAGTGCTCACTTCCTACCGTTCGCGAGACGTATTCTTCTGAAAGATTAGCGGATCTGTTCATCAAGGAGATTGTAACTCGTCATGGTGTGCCGGTGTCTATTGTGTCTGATCGTGACACCCGGTTTACATCTAAATTTTGGAAGAAATTCCACGATGCTATGGGGACGAGGTTACATATTAGCACGACTTATCATCCTCAGACGGATGGTCAGTCAGAAAAGACGATTCAGACGCTGGAGGATATGCTTCGGGCATGCGTCATTGATTTTGGAGGAAGTTGGGATGACCACTTACCGTTAGCCGTGTTCTCATATAACAACAGTTATCATGCCAGCATTGGTATGCCCCCTTATGATATGCTATACGGTAGGAGATGTAGAACCCCTGTTTGCTGGGGTGATATTGGTCATAAAGAGTTAGGGAGCGTCGAGGTGGTCGAGGCTACGACTAAGAAGCTGGAAAGGATCAAGGCCTTCATGAAGGTAGCTAAAGATAGACAAAAGTCGTATGCTGATAAACGACGTAGACCGATTGAGTTCCAGGTGGGTGATAGAGTTATGTTGAAAGTCTCACCTTGGAAAGGTATCATACGGTTCAAAAAGCGGGACAGGTTGAGCCCAAGATACATAAGGCCTTTCCGAATCAGTGCTCGAGTAGGAGAGGTGGCCTATAGATTGGAGTTACCAGATGAGTTAAGTGGAATCCACCCGACATTCCATGTATCTCATCTCAGAAAGTGTTTAGCAGACGAAGATATGGTCGTACCACTGGAGGATATCGAGGTAGATGAACGACTCAATTATGTGAAGCAACCAGTGGCGATCATTGATCGTAAAGAGAAGAGGTTAAGGAATAAAGTGGTTCCTCTTGTGCGTGTACAGTGGAAGCACAGGAATTGATCTGAGTCTACGTGGGAGACTGAAGATGAGATGAGACAACATTACCCACGATTGTTTGAGGAATAACAGGTTTCGGGGACGAAACCTATATAAGGGGGGGTGGACTTGTAACACTCGGTTATTTATAAGAGCCAAGGAAAGAAGAATAAGGGGAAGAAAAAGAAAGAAAAGATATTTTACTCAAGTCGAAGGGTAAAATGTGTAAAAAGGACAAAATCTTCAAAAATTTGGAAAAGTTGCTGAGTAAAAGGTGATGGCCGCCTATCACCTCCAACACACCTTGTATCATTCGGATTTTTGAGAGATAGAGAAAGAAAGAGAGCTGAAACTCTCGGGTGTTTTGAAGAACCTGTGCAAAAGCCGAATTCAAGGTAAGAATTCATGTGTTTAAGATGTTCTTAACCGGTTTTATCCTCGGGTGTGTGCTTATGCATGTTTGTATGTGTTTGGGTATGTGTTTCAAGTGGGTTTCTAGGTGTTGAACTTGTAGCGAACGGGTTTTGAAGGAAGTCATACCCAAAGAGCTGCTAAGGTGAGTTCTAGAACCCCTTTTTACTTGTTTTAAACTGCTTTGGGGCTGGAAATGCATGTATGAACGTTTTATAAAAGTTGGGTTTTATACCCGTATGTGTGTATGTGCGTGTGTTTATGGGTGGGTTTGATTTTGGGCTATGATTATGTTTGAATGATGTTATGAATATGTTTGTAAGGCTTAGAATGCATGTTATAAGCTTAGAATATGTTAGAGATCGATTGGGGACTGAAAATTGTTGTTTAAGAACGAATGAGGCTACTCATACGTCTGAAATAGGCCCATGCGCCCAACGGTCTAAAATGCCTAGGTGTCCCATGCGCCCAAAACCCCATGCGCCCAAATAGTATCCATGCGCCTAGAATTAGGCTGAAATTGGCTAAGTGTCCAGACGCCTAGAAAGCCCATGCGCCTAGGCACTCATGCGCCTGGATAGTGCCCATGCGATTAGAATTGCCCAGAAATGACTAAGTGTTGCCCATGCGCCCCAATAGTGCCCATGTGCGTGAAAATTTCCCATGCGCCTAAGTGTTCCCCATGCGCCTGAAAGGCCATGCGCCTGCATAGTGCCCATGCGCCTAAGACTTGGATTACTTTCTGATTTTTGGACAAAAAGTGAAATGCAGCTTTGACTTGGGAGGTTCCCGTGGGTAATGAAAGTTAACTTTTTGAGGTCATAGATGATGTGATGGATGTAGTATGATGTGACTTGAATGATGATGTGTGATTGATGCTTATGCATGATGTATGATGATTATGTATGTTATTTACGATGTGTTTCCTTATGTTCCTTATTACGTATTATGATGTGACTTTACGTGGTGTGATATTGTTAATGAACGTAAAGTATTATCTTAACGAAGTGAAAGACTTAAGATAACGAAAGTGGAACATAATAAACGAATGAAAAGCCTTGCAAGCAAATGAAAGGAGGTTCACAACTCATTGAGAGTTGTTAGCTCAACTGTGTGTGTCTACAGCGTGCGATTTTGGCTAACTCATTAGGGTTCATACACACAGTAAGAGTTCAGTCTCGGTGACTGCTCCAATACGTGCGATTTCCTAATTACTGTGTGTTATACAACATGCGATCTTGGCGAACCCATAAGAGTTCACACACACAGGGGGAGTCTGTCCTAGTGACCACTCCATACGTGCGATATGGGGTCCTTGTCGCTTAACCCTTGATGAAATTGCTTGGTGCTCTAGAGGGGGGTTAAGTACATGACAGGACCTAGATAGAAGTGAAAGATAATAAATGTACGAAAAGTGCGATAAGTACGAAATGTGCGAAACATGCGAAATGTACGAAACGAACGAGGATGAAGATAATAGTTATTACCTTGATGTATGTATGATGTGTGATCACGTGTGATAGTAATGAAAATGCTTTAATGAATGAAAGGTAATGTAATGTTTTTATAAAAACTAGAACTCACTCAGCAACGCTGACTTTTTATGCATTTTCCAGTTGGCAGGTAAATGTTGCTGAGTATGGCACGAGGCGGCTACTTGGCTTATTTTGGATGGCATCCATTTTTTTATAATGCTTTTGTGAAGTAATGCAACAAGTATTTTGTAATTTGATAACGATGTATTATTTTGCAAAAGCTTTTATAATGAAATGAAATGTTTATTTTAAGGTTTCCGCTACAATAATTTATTTAAGTTAATATAAATATATGTTTTATGTGCGATGAATGGCCAGCTGTAAGCGTCCCGGGAACGGGGCCTTACAAGAACTATAAGATAAAGAAACAAAAGAATAGTGTTCTTATCAAACACGTTGACGAGGCTGAAAGTTCGAGAAAAAAATCTTGAAATGTGATCGTGTTGGAGCTAATAACGTTCTTATGAACGAGTATATTGTGAAGAACCCAAAACACAAAGGCGAGATGTTTGGAAATAGGTTTTGGCCGCCTCAATATCTATTTCTATGCATTATTAAAATTATACGCAACAAAATTCCATGGTTTAAAAAAAGGTTCGATTAGAGGTGGAAAGAAAGTTTCACGCCAATACAAAAATGCACTTAAGCAATACGTTAACTCACAACAGGTAATTCACCTGACACATATGACGAATATTTAGCTATGTCTGCTGAGACTTCACATGAATGTATTAAATATTTTTACAAAGCTATTATTATTTTATACGGTGATGAATTTTTACGAATGTCTATTAGCCATGACATTGTATTATTGCACAATGCATATCAACATAGACATGGCCTTCTGGAATATTCAGTAGCATTGATTACACTAAGTGGGAATAGAGAAATTAACCTATGCGTTCATGGACAATATCATAGAGGTGATCACGATGGTCCAACGGTGATTCTCGAAGCCGTGACGTCACAAGATTTGTGGTTTTGGCAAGCTTATTCCAGTGTAGCTGGTTCTAACAACGACATTAATGTTCTCAATCAATCTCCACTATGCACGCTATAATTTAATGGAAACGCCCCCGTATGCTCGTTTCATGTTAACAGGCATCAATATAAGCGTGGTTACTATCTAGCCGATGATATATATCCTTCGTGATCAACTTTTATGAAATCATATTCCTAACCTTTTGAGTGTAAAAGTGTGTCTGCTCGACGTGTTAAGGAACATAACATGTAAATTATTAAAAACTAATAAAAAGTTATAACAATATTATAATACGGATAAAAAGATTATAATCATATTAATATCTGAGGAAGTTGACTTATTTTTCAACAATTCTAATTATATAACTGACATGTGTATGAAATGTAATTAATGTATATAAATTCATAGAAGATAATTTTGCCTCTTAAACTCTTAAAGCTTAATTTAAAAAAGACAATCACATCATCCTAAAATATAGTATAAACTAAGTGTATACCCCTCGTGTTGTTGTGGGAAAAAAAGATGGGGTGTTTGGTTTTAAAGTGGATCGTTTTTAAACAACATAACCTTGTACAAAAACAAACTTTAAAAAACATCAATTTACGAATATATAAAATCGAGATTCGTTATGTGATAGCTTTTATTAAAGTTTAGTGATATAGATATAATTGGTTTAAGAAATGAGAAAAAAAATAAGTGGTTAAATTGTAAGGGGTGAACCATAAATTGGTTAAAGAAAAGTTTATTAACTGGAGGGCTATAAATGTAAAATTAATACAAAAAAGAAAAAAGAAAATATGCATTAAACGCTTATAATTTATGCATAAGCATTTTTAAGTTTGGTAATTTTCATTAACTATGACAACTAGCAAACCCCCCTTCCTTAATGTACAATAAGAATAACATAATATACCACACCAATAACTTTCAAAAATTATAAAGCTGGTATAACATTTAACACAAACATAACACGAATTGTCTCTGAGTTGGATAACTGTTAACTTTGACTGTTAAGTTAGTCTAAAATAACATAAATACCCCTTATAATAAAATTAAAAACCTAAAATTAATATTAGAAATAAAAATATAATAATATATTAGTAGCCCCACATAAATTACACCTCCATTCGAAATGTCAAAACTACCACCACGGCAATGTAAAACTAACCATCGCCACCACCCGCTCACCACCACGAAACACCAATTCAAGCTTTGACTGTTAACTCAGTGATGTTAGTCCCCTGTCGGGTGATTTGAAAGACAAGAAACAACATTATTTTTTCGAACAAAGAGGTTCTATTCGATAACATTACGGAGAAGATAAAAATAATGAGCTATCTATGGATTAAAAATAAAATAAAGTTAAGGTTTTAGATTGAAATAATTGGTAATTTTGATCTCCAACAAAATATTATGTAACTGAATGCTAGTGCCTTGTTAGTTTTGGTGATAATATATTTTGCTGAGAAAAACAAAAGAAAAACACAAATACGTTGTCTTAAAGAAAGCTTAAGTACTTAAGCACACTAACATTTCACTTCCCGAATCTTTGTATCTATAATCAAATGACCCACACCACACGTGAACATTTTCAAAATCACGCCTTCTTCTCCTCTCTTCCCCAATTTACCGCCGGTTTCTCGTCATCTTCCTCAAAACCCTTGTACGCTATGGCAGCTCCGGTCGCCGGAGAACCCACTTTACACCACCAAAATTCCGATCATCACCTCCAACATGTAACCTACCCTCATCTTGCAGATGACGATTTCACCATTTCCCAATTGATTCGACACAGAATTTCCAACCCTAAATCCCCTTCTCCCCCTCCTCCTCGTTCCCAAAGTTCTTCATTGGTATCTCTGTTATCTTTTTCCCATCTAAAGATTACAACTTTATGTGGGTATATGGTTAATTTTATATGCAGGAGAATATTTTTTAATTAATCTTGTATCTGGTTTTGTGGGTTTGTTAGGGCAAACGGAGAAAATCGAAGCCGGTGAGATATGGCGTTTTTGCAGCTGAGAAGACACATCGACATGATACTGTAATTATTCTATTGCTGAGAAATTGCTGCTTTTAATGACAGAATCTTGTTTTTCGGTGATGCAATTGATGTGGATTTTATCAATTTATTTGTTAATGTTCTTCAACTTGTAGTAGTTATTGTACGATTCGATCTAGTTATCGAACTGTCTGTAAAGCTTGAAGCTTTTGGAATTTGGAGTCTATATCAATGTTGTTAAACTTTGATAGGGTTTAGGGTTTAGTGTTATCATGGTGTTTGTTAATTTCCTTTGGGGGTGTATGCCACTTAGGAGAGTTTATACCTTTTCCAGTGTTCTTGACTATATTGTCTGTTCCAAGTTCCAACCATAATCTGGAGTTTACATATCGCTGATTGCATTAACAGCTTGTTCAAGATTCTTCTGGATGTCAAAATTGTGTTTTTCAGTGTTGCGATTGATGTGGAATTTACCAATTAATATCTTAATGTTCTTCAACTTGTAGTAGTTATTGCGCAATTCGATCTAGTTATCGAATTGTCAGTAAAGTTTGAAGCTTTTGTAGTTGATATTAATGTTGTTCAGTTTTGATATTTTAGGGTTTAGTGTTTAGTGTTATCATGGTGTTTGCAAATTTTTGTTTTTGGGGGTGTATTTCACTTAGAAAGGTTATTCGTTTTTCAATTTCGTTGACTATATTGTCTGTGGCAACTATAATATAAAGTTTACATATGGCTGATTTCATTAACAGGTTGTTCAAGATTCTTCAAGCAAGTCTTTAAGGTCAGTTTTGCTTGCTTTTATAGTTGCTCATATCATTTATGTTAAAAAGAGTCTTGAAAGTGATGACCTTTAGTTAATATACAGCTCGGGAAGAGGAAAAACTGCAATCAAACATGCGAAATCAATTATTAAAAGCCCGCCTACGATGATTAAAGCGGAGGAGATACAGTCAAGCCTGGGAACCGAGCATCCAAGCTGTATAAAGATGGTGAAAGCACCTGTTGACAATGGATATTGGATGGTAATGTTAATGTGTTGTCAACGATTGCAATAAGTTTTTGGGTTAAAAGTTTTGTATAAACTATTGATATCTTTTGGATACAGGGTTTTCCGCTGTGGTTTGGGAAGTTGTTTTTACCGAAAAGCGACTGTGAAATGGTGATTGAAGATGAAAACGGGGAGATTTATCATCTCAAATACATTGCTGACAAGAGTGGGCTCAGCGCAGGATGGAAAAAGTTTGCTGCTGGGCATAACTTAGTTGAAGGAGATGCTTTGGTCTTCCATTTAGTCGAACCCCAAAAGTTTAAGGTACACTCTTTTGTATATGGTTTTGTTCACATGTTGAACGTAACAAACACCAGCTCCTGTTAGCAGCGTGTGTGTTTTTTTTCTTCATATTTATAGGGATTATTATGCCTTTGATTCTCTATTTTAAAATTGAAACTCAAGTTATTTAGATAGCCTAGCAAGCTGAATTCTTTCTGTTATATTATAATTGGTATTTATTTGTAATTTTAATTTCTGATTTGTAGGTTTATATAATTAGGGCAAATGATCTGAACGAGGTAGCTGGTGCTCTTAGCCTTTTAAAGTCGGACGTGCACACTGAACAAATGATTTCAGGTCTGTTTCAGCTGGTGCTATGACGATTTTCACCTGGTTATTTTCCATTTGTGTAGAGGTGGCTAAACAGGCAAGTTAGGTAATTTTTTGTTAGGCAGTGAATTGGATAAGTGTTATATATAATTGATTGTTATTACCTACCGCTAGTGGTATTTTTCATTAGGTAATTATTAGGAATACTTTTATAGATGGGGATTGTCATTGGTATTTTTAGTTTTCTAGGATTCTTAGTTAGGTACTTCTATATAGAAGGATTAAGGCTGTAAACGAACTTGTTCGTGTTTGTTCATAAAGAAAATGAGGTTGTTCATGAACTGTTGTGTTCACGAACACTTACCAAATGAGATTTTTTGTTCGTGCTCGTTATTTAGGAAATTAACTGTTCATGAACTCTTACTGAACATAAATGATCACAAACAAAAACAAACAAACACAAACAAATGTTTATGAACATAAACAAACACCAACGAAAGTTTGTCAAGCTTTAACACAAACTTATAATAACTATTCGAACATACTTGACATACTTATTATAAATATCATTAACACAAAAATTAATAAGTTTGTCAAACTTTAACATAAACTAAAGTTAAAAATAGTCAAATGGGGGATGTTGGTAAAGACATATAGTATACATAAGGTTTCATATTTTTAGAAGCTTAAAACTAGTAAATAAAAAAAATAAAATATAGAATATTTAAATGAACAAAAAACTAACGAACACATCATCGAACGTTCACGAACATAGATGAACGAACACGACCTTTGTTCACGTTCGTTTGTTTAGCTTAAAAACCGAAATTTTCTTGTTTGTATTTGTTCATTTATTAAATGAACGAACATAAACAAACTTCTTGCCAAACTGTTCGCTAAATGTTTGTTCGTTTACAGCCCTAGGATTAAGAGAATTCTTTCATCATGTTGAAGTCGATATATTAAACAGATGGATTCAAATTGGAACCTAGGCTTGGTTTTAAAAAGTTTGAGGTACATCAAGACACTTAGGCCTAAAACAGCCAAGGCACAAGGCATGAAACGAGAGCCTCATGTATGCGGGGCGTTGCTCTATGTATGACCAAATAAGCCTTATGTACAAGAAAAAGTTGCACGTGTCTCATCTTTTTTTTCATATTGGCCTTTTTATCATATAAACCATTCATACCTATTCATCCCTTTGGTTGTTTCTACGTATCACACTCCTACAGACCCCAATCTTGACCAATTTTGACCCGATGTGGCAAGAGGTGCCGCCTTAAGGCCCTGAGGTGTTTTCCTGATCGTGTCCTGTGCCTTGCGTCTTAGACCCTATTTAACCAACATCCTAAGAGCGACTTTCATCACAATACTAAGTCATTGTGGTGTTGATCGATTTTTTGAAATTGATGAATCATAATTTGTTTGTTAAAACCTACTCGGATCTTATCACTTATAAGATAACATTAGAACATACTTTTAGGAGTTATGGGAGCATAGAAAGGGGAAAAAGTGGCCGTGTCATCACAAGTCGTTAGGAAGGAGGGGAAATAGAAAGGGATTCCGTGAAGCTATGGAGAGCAGCGAGACCAAAAAAGATAAAGGGGAACTAGATCGTGGTGGGAGTGAAGTTGAGGGTTCAAAGCATTCTAAATTTGTGGATGATAAATAATGGGAGGTCATGTTTTCAGAGATAGAAAATTGATATTTAAGGCAGACACGACATGGTTTGTGTAGGCCACAGGGTGATACTAGTCAGCCTAATAACGATAGATGGCAGTGTTGTTGACTCTCAATGGCCAGTATATGTTGAAAGGGGAAGCTATTCTGGATAAACAACCAACAAAACCCTAGACAACGGGAGGTTGTTTTTTCGGGGAATTAGTTATGATATGACTCGTGGATTGGATAAATGGTATTTTTGTTGACTGTTTTTTCAATGGTATTTTTCGTTAGATGATTATTAGGATTATTATATAGCTAGGGATTGGCTTTAGTATTTTTAATTTTTTTAGGATTCTTTGTGAGGGACCTATTTAAATACTTAAAATAGGGATTAGGACAACTGTAAAACTGTTTCATCATGTTAATTTTGATTGAATAAACTGGATTGCAAATGTGACATCTTGAGAGCGATCTACTCCTCGAATTAAGTTATTAGATAGCCAATTGACTTCAAAAAACTCGATTAACCATCTTTTGTTTATCGTCTATGTTTGTTAAATGTACTTCGGTTCCCCTCACTTCTATACAGCTAAAACAATCCTGTTGACCTGAAATGTTTCTTTCAATTTTCGTATTTTGACATAGATACATAATGCGTCGATCATGATTACCAAATCTTGTATTATTTCAGTAAACATCTTTTTTTTATAATTAAGATGATCTGAAAGGTTTTAGTCCAACTCTTTTTGTCTTTATGCATCATTTATTCATATATCTTACTCGATAAGTTGAGAGATAAACACAGTTTGATAAATTTCCCCTTTTTCTGACTTCATACAGAAACCGAAACACCTTCTCCTACAAAAAGGAAAACCAGGCGAGCAAAGTCCCTCTCATTAACCATGGCCCGAAAAAAGCTCAAATTATCAACTCCATCATCACAAGTCATTTGCCACAGGACAGAACAATCCGGAAACAATAGTGAAGAGATTGGTTCAGAAGTTCTAGAAGGTTCCATACCCTCTAAACCGAACCTTTCGCTTCAAGAGCTCAAAACCTTTAAAGACTTCCACATAATGGTCAAAGGAGTGTGCATTGACGCCGAGCTTCCAGATGATGTGAGAATGAGTTACTTCAAACTCTGCATGGATAGGAAAGAGTTCCTCCATGATTGTCTTCCTGAGAACTGTTATTACAAGTTAGTAGCAGGAATGATCGGTGAAACTGTAAAGATTGCAAACGAGATCAAAAACTGCAAGCTCACTACAACTAAGGAAGAGTTCGACGCATGGGATAACTCTCTAAAATCATTTTCTCTATTGGGAATGAAAGTTGGGTTTATAAGAGACAAGATTCTTAAGCTTTCAAGACTCGCGTTTGAATCAGAAAATAGGTTGGAGATCGAGAGGTATGCAGAAGCTAAGAGGGAACAAAAACATGTCGACGACGAGGTAAAAAGGTTGACGGAAGAGCTCAAGAAACTGAAGGCATCTTCTAGAAAGATCCAGGGTATTGTTGATGGTTTGAAACAGAAGGCTGGAAGCTATGAAGTGAAGTTCCAAGAAGAGGTTAATGCACCATGGTAGAACTTGAAAGGTATGTGAAAGCTTGTTCATTTTTATATGTTTAGATTATTGCTGTTATGCTAGTGATTAGTGAAGTAGGAAAGTGTGTGTACATTTTTAGAAAGTTATTGGCTGTTCCATCATCAACTTGTTTTGTTTTAATTCAGTTTGAACAACTTGTTTATTTTATTTTTCTTTCATGTTCTGGAGGTCTAGGACATAAAAATAATATGGGTTAGATATATATGACTTGATGCTTTTAGTCTGTTTATCATTCGGTTTATTTGTGTTTTGCTGAACATTACGGGCTAAACCGCAATCTATAGTTTCAAAAAACAACAAACCAAACTGGTCAGGTTGGGTTGTGCGGGTCAGCCTGGTTTGATGGTTTTAACTTTTTTTTATAATTAATTTCTAATCGTTAATTTGCATACGGTTTCTAAACTGATAAAAATGTTTTTGGCAATTAGATTGTGTATCCATCCCCTATCCTAACCACATCTTCAAATTTTAAGTAACATAAAAACTTCATCCTCATATTCAATCCTTATAATTTTAGAGAAAAACAAACTCATCCTCTATATTTGAGGGGTCACTATTAATCCTTATATTTGTTATTTTATATATTTATATATTTTGTGACTGGAAGATAGAGAGAAAGTAATTAAAATATAAATAAATAAGTATTGTCTAATTGAATATAGATAGATATGAGGTATGAAATCAAAGAGATTTTTAGAAAATAAAATATAAATTTAGAACATGATGTTTTTAGTTAAATTATAGGGATGATGATAAGAGATGGATTTGTAATATGAAAGATTAAATGATTTATGTTTATAGTTGATAAAGTTCTCTTCTTTTTGTTTTCTCGGTTCCTCCTAATAAATTTCATACACATGCATATATTAGAAAATTATGTTAAATTTATACTCGTACATGTGTATATAAAAATTAAAATTTAATTTTAGGGTACTGTTATGGTAAAAAAACGTATTTAATTTACAAAGCTTAAAAATGATTTTGAGCTTGACATGTGTCCTATTGTTTTAGAGGGTAGGACATTTTTGTCATTGTGTCAAATGTGCTAGGCCATTGTGTCTAATTCGTCAGGTTATTCTGTCAAATACTTTTCACCATTTTATTTTACGTTTTCAATCATTTCGTGTTATTTTTATCATTGTGTTTTATATCAATGTGTTTTTTTTAAAACTTATAGTGTTTAGGATAATATAATGACAAGCAAAAAATACAATGAATTTTTTTATCATTGTTTATTTTACATTATATAAACTTTTTGTTATTTTATTATTGTGTTTTACAATTACAAGTAGATAATAGTGTTATTTATCAATGTGTTTTTCAAAACTCGTAGTGTTTAGGATAACATAATGACAAACAAAAAACATAATTAACCATTTTATCATTGAGTTTTATATAGTAGATACATTGTTGTTATTTTATCATTTTGTTTTTTTAATTAAAAGTACACAATGATTTAATTTATTAATAAAAAAAACTTATAATGTTTAAAATAACACAATAACGAGTGAAAAACACAATGAATCATTTTATTATTTTGTTTTATGTTTGATAGCATTTGTGTTGTTTTTATCATTGCTTTTATGCATTAGATTAGTTAGTTGTTAATTTATCATTGTGTTTTGCATACTAGAATATATATAATAATGTTATTTTATTATTCTATATTTTTAGAATCTACCATATTAGAAAAATACATTACTATTAAAAAAAACTAATAATAAAAAGACAATCCACTGTACTAAAAACACAACAACGAGTGGAAATCACATGAACTTAAAAACGTATAAAAATAAATTTTTTTTAAAGATAACAAACACTCGTTTTTTGGTGTAATTTATATAAAAATATAATGTGTGAATATGTGAAAAAAGGGGGAGAACTTGAACTAAATCAACAAAAATGGTTGTCTTTAATATCCTTGTAACTAACTTTTTATACGTTAATATATATCTTTTAAAAGTGTTACTATATGTTTTTTAATTAAAAAAAGTTATATTATGTTAAACGTCATCGCGCGGGCACCCATATAATATACACCAACGAAAATACGCATAACAATTCAAGTAAGCTTGCTTAAGAATTTATATTTTACAAGCATGTTCAAATCTAAAATAAATACATAATAAGTTGAATAATCTTAATTGATAGAAAATTTAGCTGGCACAAAAAAACATAATAGAAATATGTAGCTGATTATGATGATCGATTAATGATAAATTAGGGTTATGAGGAGTGAACATATAAAGATGGCAACGAGGTAGGTTTGAAAAGAGTATTGGTAATCTAAATTTCTTATCTAATTGTAAACCATCTCCTATACCAGCCTAATACTTGTTAGATATATGTTTAGTAATTACCCATCAATTATATGGCATTACTTGCGGGTATTAGATAAACCTGTTAGTTGAAAAATATATGTTAAGTTTCTCAAGTTCATTTATTTATCTTATCATTTTTACTTACGTAAATTGTCCGAATACAAGAAGTAAAATACACATATAATAAACAACAAACATATATATCTCATCACCCTAAATGTTTAAATTATAATAATATACATCTTAAAAAATAGAGCATATTACAGATTACGTCCTTTAAGAATAAAACAACTTGCACTCTATGTCTAATTTTCGGTAGCTTGTTATACGTTTCAGGTCTCAAACCGTGAACCAAACTCTAAAACTCTGTTTTTTAAACCGTAAACTATGGAATGAATTGTATAAACCTCAAATCGACGGAACTGGCCAATGTATCCTAATAAGTTATAAGCCAAACGTGATAAATAGGTGATATTTGTAGCATGCTAAAATCCACATGGCAAATGAAATCCCCTTACTTTTCTCTAAATGGCTAGTGTTAAAAATTTATTTTAATATAAACTTAGGTGTATTTGTAGTAATTTAAAGGCTTAATGGATTTAAATACTCCCAACTATTGGGAATTGGCCGCTGCCACCCCCAAGTATCATTTTGGCGAATATAACTCCCAAGTAAACACTTCGGTGTCTGTATCACTCGCTGTTTGTTAGAAACCTAACGACATTAACTATCTGATGATGTGGCACGCATACGTGTACATCATCAAATGCATGTATTTTATATGTACATCATCAGATGCGTGTATTTTGTATGTATATAACAAACGACGGGTGATACAGATACCGAAGTGTTTACTTGGGAGTTATATTCGCTAAAATGATACTTGGGGGTGACAGCGACCAATTCCAAATAGTTGGGAGTATTTAAATCCATTAAGCCTAATTTAAAATATCGCTTTTGAATAGTGGTGTATATTCCTTTAACAGTCTTTAGTTGTTGTAATCTAATAATGCATTGGTGATGAGGGCATTTGTGCTCTTTATATCATGTAAAAAGACAGCTTAGGGACAATGACTATGATTTTCTTTTCTAGGTAATACGAATATTGCAACATGCATCACGACCATTAGAATTTCAATACTTTTAGATGTCACTTAAAAACAGAATATTTGCCTTCTTTTAATAGAAACACTTTTATTTGATAACACGCAAAACTACATGGTCTGATGAACACTTGAACTTTAGGCTGGTTCGGTTAATAATGTCGTTTTATAGTTTGATTTTGTAAATATCATCCACGGATTAGTATAAATGAATTTAAAAACATTTTTATCGGAACTTTAGTTGTGAAGTTTTTACTTTTGCTAGATGAAAATAACATTATCAATGCGAATAATAATTCCGTCTTTTATATATGTGTCTAATAAAAGGTTTATATGTTTATTTGAATCAAGATGACATTGATATTGATACAAAGTTATACATCTCTAAAACATAACATAAACAATTTTACAAGGTTAACTTTCCTGAGCATATTACAATTACAAGAAATTATTGATGAATAAAACCATAAACCTAGAATCACATCACAAATATGTATTAGAAGAGTAATGCTACATCCTTATGCATCCCTTTAAAAAATCTTTTTTAAACACCATGACAATCAAATACACGGAGATTTTGTCATGACTTAAAGAAGATCTTTAAACAAATGCATAAAAATCTAGACATTACTCTTAATAAAGAACACATAAAACACATCAAACCTCTATCTCGAGTATTTATTAAATGAATAGAATAGACGACTTATGAATCATATATCTTCATATGCAAATGCTTTTGAGCAAATTTCACCAACTTCTCCATCTCACTGGCACTATCAATGGCGCCACTATGATTGGAATCAGCTGATTCCATCGCTTTTTTGGCCTTCCACTTTCCAAACCACATCCTAAGACCGTGAAGCGCCTCTCTGAACTCTTCTTGGCTGATACGACCATCATGGTTGTCATCATAGGTGCGTAACCATGCTTTAAATTCATCAACAGTCATTGACGCGCTTGGATCCAATCGTATGCATCGCATGATTGCCATGATTCTTGAAGCCTTTTGATATTGGTTCAAGAATGAAGACAATGGTGAAACTTGTATATGTGAGTTATGGATGATGGAAACATATATAGTGGCTAACGAATGGGAATTTGGAATTTAGACACACTAACTTAGTTACTAATCAATTTGGCGTTTGGTATCTTATTCTTTTTTTCTTTTGAAATTGTGACCCGATTGCTGTTTGTAACACGCATATAATTATATTATTTGATAACACGTCTTTACTTTAACTAATAACATAATTATCATAATCTAGGTGCCAAATAAACAGTAGAACTAACTCTTAAATATATTTCTTTTTAAGTTGAATATTGTGACTTACTTTTTTCAGGTGGAGTGATACCCACCATGTTTGAAAATATTGAAAACGGATCTGGTTAATGGACCCCCCACCCCCCACCACACACACTAACAATTATAAATTAACACATCATTTTTTATACGGGTCGTATAGTTCTATATGGGACGTATAATCCTTCTGAAAAGCCTCTGAATTTTCCCTCGTATTCAATGTTGAATTTTTATATGTGTCGTATTTAATGCTATATGGGGTATATAACCTTCTGACAGCCCCCTGAATTTATCACATTTCAATGTATTCGACCCTATACGACGCACTATACGAGACATATAAGGGGGTGTCGATTTTTAATACCGAGTGTCTTGATATTAGTATTAGGACCGTTAGAAAATACTAGAGGTATTGTAGCACAACTTTAGCATGATATGGTCTAGGGCTTAAATAATAATTAGGAGGCAAATCATATCCGGCATGACACGCAGAATATTTATCAATCTAATACTTTGCAAATTACTTCACCTTTATTCTTTATTTTGCCCTTTACAATCATTATAATATTAATATTCCTTCCCATAAAAGGAAAGAACATCAAGTAATTAAGTCAGGTAAATTAGAAACACTTAATGTGAAACAAATATTATGGTATCATATACTTAGAAGACAATATATATCTAACTATTTTGCAAAAAAACATTCCGAATATTGATTTGGATTCATTGCTCCAGCGCGTCTATTAGTTACACGTTTAGTATTTTTCAACGGTAGAACCAAAATAATTATATTAAATTATTGAAGAAAATAAATACTAATTAAATAAACTTAAAGTAATATGATAGAACAACTACTTCTTACACTTGTCCTCTGTTTTTATATTTTGAAAATGGTGAGTTGCAGCTTCATTATAAGCAAAGGGTAAGAAGAGTATTTTTTTTTTGTTCTCATCATCACTACAAGCAACATTGTCAAAATTATTCAAGTTACATATATTTCATCTCTTTAAACATCATCATGGTAAACGTTAAGCTGAGGTGTAAGAGTCATTTTTTCCACATTATCACAATCATATGGATAAAGATCACACATCCTCATTAACATTGATGCATCAAAACTAAAAAATGAGTCATATGAATTCAAAGTCAGCATGTTTTAAAGCGACCACCGGACACTTGAATTTTCGTATCAACAATAATGTAATAAAAATCAAAATTATGATAATGCTAAATGGTGATATTTACCTGTTTATGAACATATAATGTTTCACATATAAATATAATTTTTTTAAATAAATTAATTTTGAATGTTAAGTGGTTTTTAAATTGATTTTTAAGGGTTTTGTGTTTTTAAGTGTTTCATTATCTCAACTAACGGAACTACAAAAGGACAATTCCTTTAGTTGAGATAGCCGAAGTGAGGCAAAAAGTTGACTTCCGCTATCTCAACTAGCGGAAGTGCCTCTAGAAAGATGAGGACTTGATGAAGATAAGGGTTATAGCTTGAATACATCATCTTTCTAGAGGCATCTCTATTAATTAAGATAGTGAAAATCAACTTTTTGTCCCATTTATGCTATTTCAACTAGCGGAAGTCTCCACCTCATCAGGTAGATCTGCTAGTTGAGATAGCGGAACACGTAAAAACACAAAACCCTTAAACATCAACCTAAAAACCACTTAACACTTTAGAATTAACCTATTTCAATAAAAATTTTGCTATTCACAAGAAGAATAAATCCGCTTTCTCTAACCTCAGGTTTTGTTAGGTTATTGTTGTGAATTTAAGGATCATATATGTAAAGTATCTTGATATACTTGAATGGTATAATAAGTTCTTGAAGAAAAGGTAGATAAGTGTTTATGAAGAAGGTGATACAAGTGAAAGTGGAGCAAACAAACGGATGAAACTTGAAGACCATTTGTGAAGCTAAGCTTAGGGGGAGGTATTGAATATTAAACTTAGGGGGTGTTTGATATCGGCTGACCCGGCTGACCCGGCTGACCGGCTGACTCGGTCAGCGGGTCAGCCTGTTTGATACGCGCTTCATTTCTACTGACCGGGTCCGAGATGGCTGACCCAGACCTGAAAATTAAAACCTCTGACCCGGCTGACCACGGCGACCGCGACCACCTGCGCGACCACCGACGGCGACCGCGACCACCCACCGCGACCGCGACCACCTGAGAGGCTGACCGCGACCACAGATCTGAGAGGCTGACCGCGACCACCTGGAGAGTTGATGAATGAGGTTGAGAGGCGGTGGCGGTGGCGGAGGGGCGGTGGCGGAGGGGCGGTGGCGGAGGGGCGGAAGGTTTCAGAGAGGTTGAGAGGCGGTGGGGGTGGCGATGAATGAGGTTCAAGGTTTGTGAATATATATATATATATATATATATATATATATATATATATATATATATATATATATATATATATATATATATATATATATATATATATATATATATATTATATTATTTATATATATTAATAATAATAATAATAATTATTAATATTATTATTATTATTATTATTATTATCATTATTATTATTATTATTATTATTATTATTATTATTATTAAAGGTATATTTATCATTTCACACTCAACTAGCAAAGAAATTTAACAGAAGTGTACACAGACACACGGTGGTTATTTTTCTCATTCAGCAGAGTCAGTCAGATTTTAAATCAAACAACCAAGTTTCAGTCAGATACAGACCCAGTCAGAACTTCTTACTGGGTCAGCTTCTGACTCAGTCAGATCTTACTCAGTCAGCAGTAATTAAACAGCCCCTTAGATAGTTAGGTTGTGTATTATCTTGTATGTTACATTGTTATTATTATGTAAGCATGGGTTAAATATATGGTTAGTAAAAGTAGTATGATAATACTGATTATTAGATAGTTAATTACTTGCTAAACAAAGGGGTATGGCAGTTAGATATGGTGCCGGTTTGGTTAGTATATAATGGGTCAAAGTTAGTGTAAAACATGAAGTTAGTGTATGCTTAATATAATCTTAAGTTTGTGTGATTGGGTCTAATCTTTGTTATTATTTCTTAATAACTCATGTTCTTAACTACTGTAAATTCCTATAAAAACCTGTTTTTTAGTTGACTGTGCATACGAACAAACAATTATTCAACTCAATGGCGAACAAGTATATTGTTTTTCTGAAATTCATATATTCATACTGGCCAGTGACATTTACATAGTCGATTTCATGTTTCACAAACTTTTGTTTATGCGTTTTAAAAGTATAATTTCAAACCAGCCAAACCCACTAACAAGTCTTTGGTTCAAACAGTTTGAACGGTTTTTTAATCCTTTAATAACAACAATTTTCTCTAACGCCTATTGGTCATTAAAATTTGTATTGTCTTTTTATATATGACTTACAATGAAACTTTTTGAACTCTTTGGGCTGTAGGAAAACAAAAGAGACTAATAATTATTGTCTTACTACATTTTAATAAGGATCCTAAACCGAATAATATAAATACATCTTTCACCAACTTTTTTTTTCTTTCTTTGAAAATTTTACAGTACACTGCTCCTAATATAAGGCCAAAAGAAAGCCCATCATAACTGGGCCAGAGTCTAAAGCAATTAGTACCTTAGTGGCTTAGTGGAGCTAAAAGAAAGCCCAAAAGATGTTTATATTACAAAATTGAAAATTCACCAGATGTATACAAATGCTCACAACTGACCCACGTGGCATCTACTTATTCGTCAGCTGAACTTTCATCTTTTTCATATGCCCCCCTGAAGTTTCATTTTTCCCAACACAGCCCCTCTTCTTTCCTCCATCTTTCAACAACACCCCAAACAACCGAAAACAGTCTCCATCACCATCATCATCATCACTAACGTCACCACCCATCGTTGTCTCACCAACCACCACGTCCCCACCAATAATCCGATTGATATCCTCCGGCGACACCTTCGCGCACCGACAAAGAAACGCCACTAGATCATCACACTGCTTCTTCGCCGTCGCAAGCTCCGTCGTAAGAACTTTTTTCTCGTTCTTGAGTTTTTCGTTTTCTTCGGACAAATTCTCGAGTTTGTCCACGGTCAGCTGAACCACGTCGCCAGGCTTTTTTGAGTCTGGGGACGTGGTTGAGCTGGAACCGAGGTCGTATCCGGAGCCGGACGGCGGTGATGCAGAAGTATCACCGCCGCCGTCGGGGACGGATTTTTCTTTTGGTGGTGTGGCAGTTTTGCGACGGTGGATTTGGAATAGAAGCTCACGACGACCACGTTTGAAGTGTTCGTTGGCGAATTCCCATTTGTCGGGAATAGTTTTGTGGAACCCCTGTAGAAATGAAAATTGCACTTTAGTACCACGTGGTTTGTGAGAGTGTCACGAATTGCCTCTTATCTTTTTAGTGGTTATGAACATGATAAATATAGAGTTGGTTAAACGTACCTTTTTTTATGTTCTTGACAAAATCTTTTGTTGATTTGATCGGTTTTGTTTTTCTAAAACTTAAACCATTTACGGTAGAAATTTTAAATTTTATTCATATTTTAAGAACCTCTATCACAAACTATCTCTATCTTTTTAGTGGTTTTGAACACAATAAATAAATAAATCGGGTTGGTTAAATACTTAAATGTACTCATTTGTTACTGAAATCCTTTATTGGTTTGATTTATTATGTCTAAAAAGGCTTATATACATGTGTAACTTTTGCATATGTTTCTAGAAGAAAATCTGATAGTAAAAATAGTACTCATAATCAAGAGTTTGTGAGTTCTTTCTTGTACTGTAAATATATATTATTGGTGATGTTATCGTAGACAATTTGTATTGAATAATCTTGTAAACATATGTTATTGAATTTGTACAATCATGCTTTAAACTTTGATACATATATGTACGACTTCTTACAATCATACATACGACTTTTTTACACCGGTATAACAAGCGTAAATTAAGTAAAAAATATCTAAATAGACACCAAAACTCGTAAATTTAACTGTACTGTTTTCATGCAAACATAGTTTACCAAAACTCGTCTTACAATTTACAAATTAAATATAAGTTTATTTATTTATTTTTTATTAATGATTTATACCGTAAATTTTAACGATATAAAACTAAAAAAGATGGACAATTTAGTGAATTATTGTTATCATGATGGAGTACACATGTGAAGAACCGGCCACCAAGTCAAAAACGTACCCTGCTATCCAAAAGCAACCGACCGCTTTCATATAAATAAAATTGTGAACATCAAACACGTTATTTATTTTTATCACTTTTTAATAATAAACAACATATGATTCCTAAAACATACATCACACCTACTACCATTATTATTAATTATTATATAAAAATGGTTATATATGTTTAGGTTATAACTTATAAGTATGTTCACACCTTATGCATGGACTATAAATTAATTATTACCAATTCTGTGGAATGATGAGTAATAAGTTTTATAAAATAATTTATAAGGTCCAGTAGTTTTAAAGTCTTAAGATGTGTGCTCAAAAGGGCCCAGCTTAAAGAAATAAAAAAATTAAGCTCATCATAACATAACATAATAAATTAAAAAAAACGTTTCAACATAAGAAAGTAGACCCACTTAATCTATGGCATGCTACATGTGAACTCCGTACGAGACTATATGTTAAAAACCGTAAAAACGGATTAAATAGTTATAACTATTGTTTTAACTGTGATACGCGCGGTCATAGACAGAGAAACAAAGAAGAACACTTACATACGTATTAAGCTGGCGAACAAAGCTCGAGAAATTGTTGTGTTTGAATGAATTCGGGAGCAAATCCCTAGCGAAATCCGCAGTTTTCCAAACCACAAACCCATTCCCGCTATCGTTCCACGATATCATCTCATCCGTCATCGGATCATCCACCAATTGATACGTCTTCATCAGAAACGGGGCCGGAGCAGATCTTTGCACCATTTTCCCTAGCAATATCCCGATGATCGAGTCTAACCTGTTTCAACTAATCCCTAAAGTCTATAACAATAACAATAGTAATAATAATAATAATAATAACAATTGACGACGAAAAAAGAGTAATCAACGGGGGATCAATGACTAAACAACATGAGAGCGGTGAGGAATTCCCAGCCCCAACAATAAAAGCCCGAAAGGAACAATCGAGATCGAGCCAGATCGTGAATCGGAAGATTGTTGTTGGTGGTGATGCCGATGGATTGCTTAGTTTTCTCCATGATTGTAAACTTGTTGAATTCGGATAATATTACGCGAAGAAGACAGGATCATAACTTCGTACACGAACACGCGGTTTGATCACTGATGATGAACATCAAAGTGAATATATATGTATGGAGATTGAATGGTTGTAAGTTTGTAAGGTTTGGGAAAGAAGTATTAGGTGGATTTATAGAGGGCTTGGTGGTGTGAGGTTGGTGGTCAGGTGTGAAATGAGAGTAAAAACAACCAACAAATTGGAAAAAAAGGGCTCACTTTTACGGCCAGCTTTTTCTAAGGTTGACATGTAAACTTGTGTTTTTTAGTTTATCTTATACAAGAAAATTAAACAACTAAACAAGTAGTAGTTATATATTTGGTTGTTCAAGCATAAATTATGAAAATTGTTACTATTTTTGAACTAGATTAGTTCACGTGTAATACACGGATTGAATAAATAAAATATTAAATATTTATTAATAAACACTTAGGCATTATAAATCATGCTTGAAGATAAAATATGATTATAATTACGTATAAATAACTACTTTAAGTAAATAAACAATAATGTATTTTTCTTAATTTTTTGTTTTTATAAAAAATTATGATTTTTAAAAATTTTGTTTAAGAGAAATGATTTTTTTTAAATTACATTGTATTCTGTTTTTTATAATTTTTTTGTTTTTAAAAAGTATGTTTTTAATAAAAAAATAGGTTTGTAATTTATTAATTATACATTTTTTAATTTGAAAATGGTATGAGTAATAATATTAGTATTCAATGTTATTATTAATACTATAGAGAAATGTAAATGTAAGTATAATGAGGTTTACGAATGTTTCACGCTTAGTTTGGTTTTTTTATAGATAGATAGATAGGCTAAAAACTCATTAAATAAATAGATTAAATTTTATTATAAAATATATATGTAAAATAAACATGAATACTTATAATATAATATTTTAATATAAAATAGAATTAAAATTATATATGCATAATAGTTCAAGAAATAAAACAATTATACCATTTTTTAACTCTCTTATGTAAATAGTTTCATTTGTAAACATTCGTTTTAAGTTTTTTTTATAAAAAATAATCTTTTATAAAAATATCGTTTTTAAAAAACCCCGATTTATAATTATTCAGGTTGTTTTAAAAAGACTGTTTTAAAATATCTCACATGTTTATAATTATTGTTTTAAAACAAAATGATTTAAAATATTTTGTTTAAAAAATGTTTAGTGTTTCAAAAAATTTCATATTTACTTTTTTGTTATTTAGATTTTAGTTAAAAGACGTGATTTCTAATTTCTTTCATAAAATCTATTTAAAAAAGATATTTTGATTAAAAAAACAGATAAGAGAGAAAAATATAACAATTAATAGAAATTACATTAATTAAGGGAGAGAAATTTATAAAAGTATTTAAATTATTATAATATGCTTTTGGAGAGAAATTAATATGTGAATATCTAGAAAAATAACAAGTGCCAAAAACATGATTTAAGAGAATGACAAATGACAAAAGAAAATTTGTTTTATTAGAGGTTATAGATGTGTCAATGTCATTTAGTACTGTTATCTCCCTAACTTTTTGTTGACTTGATAATTTTAGTTTCTTTTTCTAACAATTACCCTTACCCTAAAACAAAACTTACTTTTTCCCATTTAATAAGAGCGTTCACATTTCATTTCTTATAAATTTGTTATAAATTTGTGAGTGAAATCCTTATATTTTATGAAATGGTTTTATATAGTTGTGAGTGAATGATAAAGAAAATGTTATTATTTATCTGTAAATCCAAAATTTACTGTTCAAACCTAATAAATTTCTTAATATTTTCAAAAGTAATTGTGAATGGAGGAGAAAAAAAAGATAATGATAAATGTATTATCTGATTAAAAAAAAGAAAAATAATAATAATTTTTAATGTACTCATAAAAAAAATAAGAAATAGATGTGAATACTCAAATTTGATTTAATGGTTTATCTTATTATTGTTATTATTTAATGTTAAACCAAATAAGTCAAACTACCCTCATCACATCGTAACCCTAGCACTAGTTTTTTCGAATCCAAATCTTTTAGTATCTTTCATTCCTCTAAATCTGAGTACCTTTTTGCTAATTTGTGTTTGGTTACAATGATCAATTTGTGATTTTGAATGTGATTTACAAGTATCCTCGTGTTTCTTGGGAATTTAAATGTAATTTACATGTCATCGTCTAATTTGGTTGGTTTATATTATACGGACATTTTGCTCACTCACACTTACTAAACATGTGTTATACTCATATAGTGGTATTCACTTTAGTTAAGTTTTTAATTGAAGGCTTTAGTATTTTATACGTATTTAGATAATATTTATGGATAGCTACTTAGGTTGGTGCTTGTTTCTTTTTGTGCTTTCTTGTGTTTCTTTTACGTGATTTTGGATTGCGTTTTGGCAATATCTTTCAGGTGATTTGCGTTTCGAGAACAAAATACATTTGAGGCATGTAAAGTAGACTCGAATCGTCAAAAGAGTTATTTAGATTAGGTTTGGATTGAATAGGTGGTTGGATCTATGATGGTGTGTATTGGTGTATGGAGATAAGTACTTTTATAAATAAATAATATAGAAGAAAGGGGAATAGTAGAAAATTATTGTTTTTCTTCTTAAATTCTATTTTTTAAAATGTTGTTTGCCAAGGGCTACTTGCATGGGCTAGGGTAGCCAACTTTACCGAAGACCCTCTCACGACCCGTGGTGTAGACATGGCCATGGGCGGACTTAAGAAGGTGGGGAGGGGTCAACCGACCCCACAACTTTTTTCTCATATGTGTAACGTGTATTGATGGTTTTTTATTGACCCCGTGTATTTTTCAATATTGACCCCTATAAAAAAATTTACGAGCCCTAAACCCCATTTCTATTGGAATGTTTAACCCACTAAAAATTAAAATAATAGCCCACTTAGTTAAAAAAAATAATATCATAATAATCACCAATATGTATATTTTGTATAAAATCTCTAAGCTCATTTATTTAACTAAACACCTAACACATATTTCATTTATCTATTAACATTCCTTAATTATCTCTAAATTTTTTTAGAAGAATATCTTAAACAATACTTGCATTTGCTACATTGAAAAAGACGTTTTTAAGAAGGTTTCGATTGATGATGTAGTGGATATTTTTCAAGAGATAAAGACATATAAACAACAACTATAAAATATACAACAACTATAAAATGTAATATGTTTTACTTTCTAATGAAATCATATCTTTGTCAAATGTCTTATAATGTGATTGTAATTTGTTTTGTGTGACTTGACCCGACCCAAACCAAAATTTCCAGTATTAAATTGAGATATACACGTTTATTCGAAAACTGAAAAAAAACCGACCCCGGAAAAAAAAATTTCTAGGTCCACCCCTGATCACATGGCAACACCTCATTTCACGACCACACAGTATTACACATACCTTATTGCGTGAAGGAGATTTTTGAAAGTTAAAGAAATAATGAAATCATTAAGTAATTGGTTCTCGATATTCATGTTAATTTGCAATATATTAGATATTAGTTTAAGTTGGGATAATAGTTAGAGTTGCAAATTAGAAAAGAAAAATACATAACTAAAAGAAAGAAATTTATATTGATTAAAATTAAATTACTAAAAAGAAATAAATAAGTCATGTACGTGGAATTTGTAGGCATAAGAAACCATGAAACCTATGGTTAAAGAAGGTATCGAACCTGGGTGGTATTTAATAAGAGTAGACGCGTCACTTACCACTCAAGTAAATTTATACTCAATGTAATACGTATAAAGGGTGATGAAATGTGAATTAAACAACAATTTGAACCTAAAGCAACTTAATGTATTTGATGTTGAACCTTTAATGATTAGTTACAATGTTTGATCTGATATATACTCAAGGTAATTGTTTAAATATCAATTTATTATTCAACATACAAGAAGAAAATAAAATAAATTTTGTTAGATATAATCAGCGTTACCATTTATTCATTTCATCTACTTGAGCCCCTCTTTTCTTTGAAATAAATTTAATTTTTCATTGAAATTCTAGAAGAACAAACACCTCCCAGACACTTGTGTTGATGTTTGAAAAGTCGATTTGATTTTTTTTATGACTTTTATGCGTTTACATTTTCCAAAGAGTCTTTTTTATAATAATTTAATTATAAAAAATATATAAACATAACCTATAAGCTATGACTAAAAAAAGATATAAGCAAAAGAATATCAAAATATAATATGAGCACTATACAAAAATAGCTAGTTTTTTCTTTGATCTAAGCATAACAATTCTTAAATGAGTTGACATGCACAAAGCATTTAAATAAGCAATTTTGTATACGGTTTGAGTTGTTTACAAATTAATTAACCTACCAACTTATATATATCTCGTTAATCTTTTTACAGATGATTACCTCCATTTGTGATATGTGCATCAGTTCAACCCGTCTAAGTGAGTATGTGTCCATCTAGGCATGATTGGAAAACTTGAACATGACGATAAAGCTAAAAACTTAGACATCTTGGATGGTATTTCAGTACGAAATCATATATTATGTAATTATAAAAAAAATTCATATGCATGGTCCTATTACATGAAATTGATCTCACAATCCCTTACAAGTATAAATTCGAATATCTTAATATATTATTTAATCTTAAAAAAATAATAAATTACATTTTAAAGTTGTAGGAAACATAAAATTATTACAATCAAAATATTTTGAAATTGTACTTGAGTATTTGATATTTTAAATTATTTTTTGATGAGTTTAGAATCATGTTTCAAATAATGTAAGAATTACAATGGGTAATTTTTATCCACGAAACTAATATCATTATAAGATCATGGTTATATTGATTTTCAGAGATCATTAATCATATTGATGCTTAACATTACATCACCGTAATAAATAAAACGGACTAGGAAGTACACAACACCCTTTTATATAGTTTAGAGTTCTCCTCCACACTAACCTCCTTTGATTACAAAATCAATTGTTCTATTAAACCTATATCTTAAAACCTTCACTAAACTAGGTTTAGTTGCTCTCATGTTACCTTTTGTTGGAAATTTAGTAATAATCTTGATAAAAATGCACAAAAGTGTGCATTAAAAGGAGTTTTCACAAACCGTAAACAATAATAATTATTAGTATATGTTACTAATATAATTATTAATTACTAGGTTTATATTTTAGGATATGAGAGGATCATAACGAATCAAACTTTCTAAAACTATGAAAATTGAGTTTGGTGGAACATGAGTTGTCTCACATTGGAGGAGTAACAAAACCTAAAATGGTTTATAAGGGTGGACTTCTACAAGAAAGTGTTCTATATGGTTAGGGGCACCTAACACGCATATGTACACGTGCTTGGGCCTAATGTAACGCTTTGATGACGCACTTTGTACTTCGCATGCTCATATCACTGTGAGCCACCTTTACTAGTTTTGAACTGTTAGGCCGGTGCAGAACAACCACTGAAGACGTGGTTGCAGTTTAGCAGATGCTGCTGCTAATGAAAGACAGTTCAGTTGCCGAGTCCAACTACTAATCGACGCATATTCATACTCGTATCTGCTGAAAGGCACCATTCAGCAGTTGATGAGCAGGTAGTCGTATCTATTAAAAGGCATAATTCAATTGTTGTTTAACTGATGTGAGTATGTTCGCTCAAACAAAAAGTCATCATTAACATTAACTCGAGTATTATTTTAGGTGCTTATTTAAACGTATCAATACAATCTGCTTAGACTGTTGTACCCTAGAAGACAGACTGAATTCACCTGGGTGGTTTGAAATATGTTTTAAGAGACCTCTATTGAATTGAACATAAATCGTCATCCACACATGTTTTTATTGTTTCTTATCATTTTTTTATTAAAATTTATTTTCTTTCTTGTAATCATTCTTGTATCTTTTAGTTACATTTTTATTGTAATCCATCTTAATTAATTAATGAAATTTTTATGTTTATTTTGTGAATGGTGTTCCTACATCTTTTTTCCATATGCTTTGGTGTTATTCCTCAAATTGATCTCTTCTCTGGATCTTGGATCCAAACATTATCTTTGACTTCACAAAGTCAAAAATAATAATTAGTTTTGAGATAATAATATTTTTGGATAGGATTGATGAAAATTGATGGCTAATTGTAGTTACTATAGTGTAAATGGAAAGTAATAATTAGTTTATTAGTTGATTGACGAAAGTGATGACCGATTGCAGTTACTTTAGAATCCACATTAAAATCAAGTTGTGTGACAATTGTTTGCTGAAACAATCTTGCTAATAAAACGACATGTGGTAATTGTTTGTTAAAAATGTGCCATGTGGTAACATATTACTTAAAACCAAGCCACGTGGCTAAACTTTTTTTATTTATACATATAGATATGTTTAGTTTTCTTAATATTTTAATGGGCAAAATAACCAATTTAATAATTTACCAAACCGATGACTAACATTTATACACACCTATGATCACCCGCTTTACGATTATGTGAACGGTAGGAACTAGGGCTGCAAACGAACCGAACGAACACGAACAATGCCTTGTTCGTGTTCGTTCGTTAAGAAATAAACTTGTTCATGAACTGTTCACGAACACTTACCGAACGAGATTTTTGTTCATGTTCGTTCATTAAAAAAATGAACATGTTCATAAACTGTTCACGAACACTTACCGAACACAAATGAACACAAACAAAAGCAAACGAACACAAACAACTGTTCATGAACATGATGAACACAAAGAAGCTCATGAACACAAACGAATACAAATTATTATAGATTTATTTTATAATAATTTACATTTTTTATTACAAACATGACACAAAATCAATCAAAAATAAATAAGTAGTTAACATAAATATAAAAAAATACTTGATATAATAGTCATAAAAATAACTGACACAAATATTAAGAATATAAACGAACACATTAACGAACATAAACGAACACATTATCGAACGTTCATGAACGAACATTAACAAACATAAACGAACACATTATCGAACGTTCACGAACATAAATGAACGAACGCGGCTTGTGTTCATGTTCGTTCGTTTAACTAAATGAACGGAATTTTTTGTTCGTGTTCGTTCATTTACTAAACGAACGAACATAAACGAACTTCCCGCCAAACGGTTCACGAACTGTTCGCTGAACGTTCAGTTCGTTTGCAGCCCTAGTAGGAACCATGAGCGACATTTTTCAACGTTATGGATCTTAGGTGCAACATGAAGATATCACCTTGGACGGCTAGTGTAATTAACTCTTAACATTAAATTTATAATTATTTCCGTATAAGAGTATTTTTTTTAAATAAATCTACCCTTCTCCAAAACAACCCCTACCTAAACAAATTTACACCATATAATTACTGGCAGAGCTTGAACATTCTTGTAGGAGACGAGGGTGAAAATAATTTTTTTAAAGGCGAGGGGGGAGAACTCAATATATGTAAAAATTATAAACTATCGGTCCCTATTATCCTCCGCCCACGCATGTAATTACACCGTATCTGGGTTTGAACCTAGGACCTTCTTCTAAAAGTAAAACCTCTACTAGATGGACTAGACTCACATTGGGATGAGGCATCCCATGACTTTCCAAAGTGGAGGTCATGAGTTGGAATCTCACTAAGTGCAATATGCTCCAAGTGGGTCAAGGGTTTTACTACAGTGGGCCTTTGGGTGGTGGGTTTCCCTTGGAATGGTGGGCGAGCCGGGTCACCAGCACTGTCTGTGTTCGCGGGCGTGCGTTGGTCGTTCAAAAGAAAAAGAAATTTCTTTTTTATTATTTTGATAAAAACAATAGTAATACAATATTAATAAGGATGTTACAAAGCTAGCACAATGACATATTCGTCAAAACGCGTGTCATAGTATGTGAAAGTAGGCTCATAAAAGAATGGGAAAGATAGAAAAGGAAAAGAGGTGCTTTTACATCGTTTATTCTTACACAATATTGTAAGAAAAGTATGGCATATGGATTAAAGAAATAGGATCCAAAGAGAAGTGCAAGGATACGTAATGACCAGAGACAATATTGTTTTATCGAATCAATGATCTTGCTTCAAAATATCGTTTCCTTAAAACCCATATGCATTGTTTTTTTGGTTTGTTAAACTCAAAACGCCTCCCGCCACTCCACAAGGTCCAGATTGTTACCTGCCGAAAACCCCTAAAACATGTCTTTTCTTTTTGAAATACACGATTGTCAACACAAGAACATATATCATCATACCATTTATATTGAACACATAAAACTATAAAATTCATAGCTATTAAACATAAAATCCTAACATAATATAACATGTTTACATTAAAGTTGAGTTATGAACATACAAATCATGTATACAAGAGAGACTGCATACGATACAATGCAAAGAAGAGCATCAAATTAACACAAGAAGATCAATCTACACACATCCATGAATGCCCTAATCACCTTGATTATGCTTTCAGCTTCACAGAGACGACAATGGTGTTGATGACGATTGACGCACAGAGCAAGCAACAACTTGTGCCCATTGCTTTAATCTCGTCTTCATCATCTGTGGATTATCCCCTAAATCAACAAAATACCAGTCAAAATCAGCAAATTTCAATTCACAATTGAAGTTTTATAGTCATTAACAACGTACATATTTCAATCTAAAACTAATTCAGCTACGATGAGTTGAAGATGATTATAGTTCCACATCATGTTCTATTTCAAAACCTAGGGCAAAATTGGTTGAACGCAGCTTTGAATTAACAGATTATAGCTGAAATTGAAGCAAAATTAACATCCGGTGATTGAAATCCTATCAAAATCTATAGTTGAAGGTGATTATAGTTCAAATTCAAAACCTAGGGCAGAACTGATTAAACACAGATTTAAATTTATGGATTGTAGCTGAAACTAAAGCAAGATTAACATCTTGTGATTGAAATCTTATGAAAATCTATAGACGAAGATGATTATAGTTCAACATCATGTTTAATTCAAAACCTGAAAATTGATTGAAAACAGCTTTGAATTTACAGATTATAGCTGAAATTGAAGCAAAATTAACATCTGGTGATTGAAATCCTATGAAAATCTATAGTTGAAGATGATTAAAGTTCAACATCATGTTCAAATTCAAAACCTAAGGCAAAATTGATTAACACAGCTTTAAATTTACAGATTATAGCTGAAATTGAAGCAATATTAACATCTGGTGATTGAAATCCTATCAAAACTTGTATAAATTTTGAGGTAAACAATCTCCAATTGAACTTATTAAGAGAAAATGCTTACCATGGCCGAATATAGCGTGAGTACCGTCCAGCGAAGAAGATGAATCACAATCGGAAACAGACAACGACGAAGACGACATCGACGACGATTTCGAGATCGTATCATGATAACGTTTGTTAACAGCGTAATACAACCCTAACGCCGGCAGCGTACTCGAAAGGCGATCATCCGATTCATCAAATCCAAACCCTAGCTCAATACAAGCTTTGAGCTCATCGATATCATCATCGGTGACGCTCTTGTGCTGCCGACGGTGACGGAGGTCGTGTTTGCCCTTTCGCCGGAGCCACTCTTCGTCTCGGAGAATGTCCGGCGACCATGAGTTGTGCTTGTAGAGGGCGGAGAGCGGTGGCGCCGGCCGGCGAGTGGTGGCGGCGACGGAGGTAGGCGGCGGTGTGATTCGGTCGACCCGACCCATGAGGGCGGGGACCCGGTGACTTTGATCTTCCGGTTCTGGAATGGATGTTGGTTGGTTTGACAAGATGATATGTTATAATGAGAAAGGTGAAGGGGCCACGTATTAATATATGTTCTTTAATTTTCATAAAATTAAATTCTTTTTTTTTAGTTTTTAAATACAAGTGGAAAGGATGTTTTAGTAATGTAACTAATTATAACCATAACTATAATCATAATGGTACTCAGTTTTTTTTTTTCACAACAAATTTAATTGATAATAATAATAATAAATTAGTTATTAGCATTTTTAAATTTTACTTTTCTTATAAATAATAATTCTACTTTAAAACTTATCATAGGTGTATACTCAATTAATACTTTTGAACATTCGTTCTTTTTTTTTCCTATTAACAAAATATATATGCGTCATATATGATTTAAACCAGCGACAACTTGGATGGAGGAGAGACATGTTACCATCAATATGTATCGTTAGATATAAATTTAATCACCAATGATTCTCATTTCAAGTGGTTACTATGAGTTATCCAAGACAATAAAAAATAAGGAATTATTAGGTTCGAGTTTTGCTCGGAACAAAAATGTTCTAGGTTGAGTCACACGGTTTTTTTGGTTGCACGTTTCCTCCTAAGGCAATTGGGTTTGGGGGTGCGGTTCTGGCTGTAAAATAGATATGCGAGCCAGATTAAGATAACACATATTTTTCGAGATAGGACGATACATTTGCACTAAATATAAAAATAATCATCATCACTAATATTCATAATATATTACTAAATTTAGTATATGTATTTACGACATGCAATTTAAAGGGTCTAGCGTCCGCGTTTGACCATGATTCGGGACCATGTCGTTCATTATTTGTGGGTCAATATTCGAAACTAGATGGCAAAACTATACCTACTTCTTGGAAATAACGTGATTAATATTTTGACTCGTTAATTTAATCCCACTTGGTTTTATATTTGGCCTTGAAAAAGACTTTCACATATTTCAATTTTTGTTCAAAAAATAATGAAGATATTTCAATAACCATTTTTATATTGTCTTAAAGATATTAGAAGAAGTCACGTATTAGTTATGTGAATACGTAGATGTTTAACTAAAAATTGTTTATTTTATTTTTTATAATATACTATATTATTTTTATAATTAATTAATTAACAAAACGTGCAATTAAAGTGGCCTTGCTTTTGCTTTGGATGGAATCCTATGTATTCATTACGTGTGAGTTTTGATAAAGACTTCCTTTAGCTCCTTCCCCATGGGTTGAGTTGAAGCAAGTAAAAGCATAATTCTTTCTTTTATGTAAATAAACTCTATTTTTTTCTATAAAATCGTAAATGTAACAATTACCCGCCCATGACATCATCTAACTCATGAAAATCTGGTATAACCCTTCATGGTAACCAAGAACATGTCGACACATTGAAAATAGTATGCTCGATTTAGAGTCCATTCGGGACTGTTGGTCCAGCCGAAGAAAGTGATGCTGACATATGTATAGTGGTTGACGTGTATGAAAGTGTGATCAGGTGCTAAGTTTATAAAAAGGTTATTTATTACTATTAATAAATACTAAGACAAATACTTAATTTAGTGTGACATAATCATATGGTAGCACACGTAACTTTAGGTGACAATTTTATAATTTTAAAAATTTGAAGCTTTTAACTTATTCGTGTAAGTGCCATTAATACTAATTGCATGCGAAAAAATCTATTGTGAAAACGCAATGAATTATTTTTTTTAACTAATCCTAAATCACCGGCCATTGCATTTGTAATCTTATGTTAATTCATTAAAGGTTAGGCTATACACACCTTCATCTATAAATTGTCATACTCCTTTCACAAAAAAAAAACAATTTCAAAACTTGTCATGTTTTACACCGAAAAAAAAAATTAATAGAACTTTTGATATAACAGTTTTTGAAGTAAAAAAATATAAAAATATCTTTTAAAAATGGAAATAGACCTAAACGAACCTAATTTGACCAATTAAATCATTAAAATCGATTTATCCAATTAAACATGTTAAACCGTTTATTATGCGGTTTATACGGATAAACAAACCGAATAAACAAGATTCTGTATAATCGTTAACCGCAGTGAAAACGAATTTATGATTTGATTCAATTTAGGGTTACGTATATGATTCGGATTTTGGTGATTTTATGTTTTTGGATTTTTTTTGAACACTCATAACCACTACAAATTAAAATAATAAAAGACTAGACTAAAAATAATGATAAATAGATTAAACTTAAAAAGATTAGTTTAACATATTAAGAGGTGATATGATAAATAAAAATACATTAAAAGTAGAAAATTATTTTTTTTCCAAGTTGAATGGAGGAGTATTACAAGTAAAATAGTTTAAAAAAGGTATATATGTGAATCCAAGGATCGCAATCAGGAATTATCAGCGTTGGTTGAAATCAAGTCAACGTTTGCGAAAACAACGTTGGCTTGGTTTAATTGTTTGTAATAAATTTCAATATCAATAGAAATTCAAGAACACAGTGAAAGAAACACAATTAATGAATAAACAAAGTTTAAATTCAAATGTATTTTATTAAAACAAGTTAATGATTACAAATAATGAACGAATGATATTTAATTTTGTGATGAATGATGTGACGGCTGCTAGGGTTTGGTTGTGTGATTTGTGTGATGTTTTATGTTATGGAATTGTCGTATTGCTATCGCCGTCTCTTTATTCTAAACCTAGGATCCATTTATATAGACAATGATGTTTCTGTTAAGGAAACACCGGATCTCCTGGGATTTGAATTGTTTCTGTTAAGGAATCATCGGATTTCTTGGGATTCGCATAACTGCCTTGTTGACTTGTTGACTTAAAACACTTGTATTATACAAGGGTTTGGACTCCGCATGAATATTGTCTTCCGTAGATGTTTGTTCTTCCGCAGGAGTCTTGTTCTTCCATGGGTACATTGTTCTTCCGAAGTAATCTTGTTCTTCCGAAGCAATCTTGTTCTTCCATCCTCAGAGCTGGTTGTTCATCCGCAGAAGATCTTTGGATGCATTTTACTTGTAAGAAACATATCTACGGAAGAACAAAATGTTCATCCGTAGATGTTTCTTACACTTAGTCAATTTCAGAAATTGACTGAGTATAATGTTCGTACCTGCAAACATACATAAATCAAAACACATATATATGGGTTAACCTATACATATAATGCATACACAATAATGAATTACAACCATTCATTACAGATATTAATTCAAGTACTAAGTCTATACAAATTGGACTAGATCTACTGATCCTAGACATAACAATATATCGCATCACCCATTCATTAATATAACCAATAGATTAGTACCACATGTCTTATACGTGTTGAAGAAATTAAATATGAAATAAATGGTAATGAAAATTTATGATTATAAAATGATATTTTGAGATAAGATATGAATATGATTGAATTACATTTGAGTTGGACTTTAAGTATGACTTTTGTTTTTATTTTTATTTTTTATTAAGAGTTGTTTTTGAACCATTTTGTTTTAGTTTTCAAAAAAATCATTTTTAAAATTTTTATATTTTAATTATTTTTGTTTCATGATTTTTTTAAACACGGGTTTTAAAATATTTCATATTTTTATACATATTTGAATTTTTAGGAAAAAAATTATTTTATAGAAAATTATTTCTCTAGAAATTGAATTTTATAAGATCTCTTTCTTATTTTATTAAAATATATTTTTAATCTAAAAAAATAAATAATATAATTAATAGTTAATGTAATTATTTAATAGGAGAAAGATTTAAGAGAATTAGATTTAGAATGTTTAAAATTATATCATGTGTGTATATAAACCACCTTTTATTAGTATAGATAGATAGATATATTTAACAAACTTTTGATTCCAAATAATGACACCCTTCATGTATAGTGTCATTGTATAAGTTTTCTTTTTTTTTTTGGGCCAATTAACTTTTCCAGTAAATATGGCTCATTACTTATGTCATATTCTAATAATAACATTTGGCAACTTGACATCTACCCTGTGTAATTTGACTCGCCCATATGTTAAATTTTTTTATGGTATCTCTTTTTCGTTTTACTTTTTTGACTGTTTTTTTATTTTGTTTTTTCTTTTTATGTAAATGAAAATCAAATATTTTAACTTTTGGTTTCTTTTTTATTTCTTTTGATATTTAACTAAAAGTTTTTAAATCAATTAGATAAGATATCGTGTTACACTAACGTTATTTTTTTAGTATTTCTAATATATTGTAGTTCCTCTTATAACTTTAAAATACAATATTTTCTAAAATTCCGAATGTACCGTCACAGTGTACTTATTTTTATTTAAGTTCGGTCTAAGTTTTGCTCAAAACCGAATTACAAATTTTTTTGTTCACGACAACGGAATATTTTTCTAAATCATGAATATATCATTGTGTATGATTATTTCGACATAATGTTCCGACATAAGTTTTATTCAAAACGATCTCTCACAATGGTAACTAAAATCCATTGTTCAAATATAATATATTTTATTATTTTTCACAAACACATATCTACTAATGGAATGAACAAGTCTTTAGCCCAGTATGAACCTATACAAATATAAACAAATAGAGCAAACAATTTTACAAAAATGCACAAACTGCACCACAATGTGTGCAGAGCTAACAATTATAAATAAAACAAGAAGAGACCAACTGCTTTGTAGCAAAATAACTTTCATTTCTTGTAGCACTATATGAATCTATAAATACCAGAAATTACTGATAATCAATTCAACAACTTGCTACAAATTGAAAAGCAAGGCCAAAATCACTAGGCCTTTTCTATATTGTTGTGTGTAACTGCTGTACAATTTTCACATAGTATAATCCAAACCGAAAAAAATCCATTGTGGGGTCGACAGGTTCTTAAGCTGCCTGGAGAACTCGGTCGCCTGCCCCCTCGGTTATCTTTGGTGGGTATCTCATAACCTTTACCCGAAACGCTACCTGCATAATGCATGTCGAAACAAGATAGTTGACAGAATTTGATTCAGTTTTGAGCATTTGAAAAGGTCTAAATGCATATAATTTTACAATAATTTAGGTGGTGCTTTCTATAAATTTGTGTCACCTTCTTATTTGCACCAAACTCAATGACGTCTGATGGGTGAAAACGAGCTGGGAAGTTTGGAGGCACCCGATATCGCCTGTCCTCGTTACTGTAAAATAAATTAAAATTAGATTGATGAGATAATTCTGCATAAAGATGCAAGATTTACATTGATGTATCATGCATATGCAAAAAGATCATATTTTTAAGATACCCCTTAGTGGAATGAAGCTAAAATTGCATACATGTATGATTCACATGCCAAAATATGAGACTTACTTATATCCCTCAATGAAAAGAATATATGCAAACTAAATCAGTCTGCTTAGAATTTAGATAATCCCTTAATGAAAAGATGCAAGAATTACATAAATATATAATGTCTATGTAAAATGATTAGAAATTCAGCGTTTTGAGATTCCCTTTGAAGAATTGATGTATAAAATAGACAAACACAACGCGCATGTGCACACGACACATGCATATGAATACGATAATATGTCACTTTTTAACTTACTCGGTAATCCAGGTACCATGTTCACTCCTTAAATCAGTCACAAAAAAGGCACCATCTTTGCAGCTTATTCGAGCGTGCAATTTTGAAACCTAGAATCAAAGGAAAATTGCTTAGCAATTGAAGAGCAGGATGGTTTATTGAACTGAGCATAATGCAATATAGCATAACGAACCTCTGGTGATGAGATGACTATTGAATTTCCAGGAATACTCGTGTGGGGCACGCTCCTACAAAGCAAGAAAGATATCCATTTAACGTAAATTTATTTGAATACGTTTTGACCTTTGTTGTGGTCAAAGGAAGACTCACCCAACTATACAGGGCATTTTCTCATCACGACTTAATCGAATAGGCTCTGAATCAGCATTGGAACTTCCAACTGGAAGTAAAAACCATCTACCAAGTACAATAGAATAAAAAATAGTTTTAAAGCAAATCTCTTTAAAATAAGGGCATATGTAAGGTGAATCATTACTCACTCGCCACTAAGAGCACGTTCTAAAGCATCGTCATCTCTAAACCATTTTTGCAGTTCATTGCTTGCCTGCATAATCAATTTTCATGTTAGTTCCAAGAAAGAAAGAAATAATTCATATTACATTCTAATTCTAGTAGTTAGTACATTGACTTGGAAAGTCAAACAAACTATTTTTCTTTTGGATATTGACTCAAAGATATATATAAATGTCAAGAAAAAGCTATTAATAGCATCAAAAAGGCACAATTACTGATAGCTATAGGTTTAGTAAACACATATTTGACAATCAGAAGTCATATGATGAGAGTATCTTACTTTGTCAGTCAGTCGGCAGGATTGTGGTCTCCCTTCAAGTTTTGAACTGCAAAAGAAAAAAATATAGAATTTAGAAAAAAAAAACTTATAAGTTCTATAAGTGACTTCTCAGATGTCACTCATGACTCACCCATTCCCACCAAGAACCCAACTAAGCATCAAAGGCATTCCAATATCAATGAAAAATCTTCCACCAACTCGTCCAGGATGTGGTATTCTAAAATTTGTTAAAAACTGCAAAAAGAAGATGTCATGCAGAAAGGAAAAAAGATGATTCAAAATGTCAGATTTGTCTAATATGAGGATGTGTTTCATAACTTACCGACAATGGGCCAAGCCCCACGCCCAAATAGGCCTTGTAAGTTGATGCCATTATTGCAGCCATTCTTGCTAACCCATGTATAACTGCAACTCGTAGTCTTCTGGCATCTTCATATCTAAATAGATCAAAGAGATCAAAATAAGTTGTTTTAGATGGTCAACATATGAACCAAAACCTCTTGATCCAATAGCTAACAACTTGAAACACAAAATGATTTATTTTTCAGAATGTTGTGTTTACTTGTATATCTGCTCCTTAAATTGGAAAAAGAATTCATTTTATTATAATAATAGTTTCATCATCTATTTCAAAGAATGAAGCGTTACTTCCTCAAGGAAGATTTGATATCAATAGGTGCTCCCGATTTGGTGCTTTGTTGCCAAGCTTTATCGAGCTCAAGAGCTAGTTGATAACTATCCTGTAAAACACGAACTCAAAAGGTTAAACAGGAAAAAAGAAAACACTAAATCACTAACTTTTATATGACAACTTATAATATTACCTCAATTGCCATGCAACCTCCTTGACCCAAGTTAGGCTGCATTGCATGAACCGAGTCTCCAAGCAAGGTCACACGGCCTTTTCCCCATGTAAATTTAGGAGTGCGGTCAAATATATCCCGTCTTAAAATTGCCTCTTCATCGGTTGCAAGCAACAAATCCACCACATTATCACACCAACCTCCAAAGATTTGAAGAAGTCGTTCCTTTTTACCTGAAAAAATAATCAAGAAACGCGTGGAACATCAGGAACAAAAGTTTTGAAGTTAGTATAGAATTATAAACAATCATGTGGGAATTTTGAATCTTGAATCAACCCTGTTTGATTTCATCCAACTTTATTTCAATTATATGATATATGCGTTAGTAAAACAAGCATAATACTGGATCTTGATTCAAAAGCATTTAAAAGAAACATTACCATTAGGCTTATCGGTACCACCAGCTGGTTCCTTGTGAAAAGCATACCATTGCATCTTCCCATTACCAACATCAGAAGAAACAAAGTACTGCTTGTGCCCTAAGAACACCCGATACCTGTAGAGAGTACATAAATTGTTTGAATATCAACATAAAAAGAGAACAAAAAGGAGAATGTTAAGAAACATTTACATACCCAACAGTCTCAATATCGGGCGGTATAAAATCAGCTATTCCAGTATAACAAGTGTAACCAGAGTATGTGACATCCTTTGGCCCAAACAAATTCTTCCGGACCTATTTATATGCAAGTGACATGTGTAAATAAAGGCAGAAAAATGATGTTTATTAACACTTGTATATAATATCATACCTTTGACCATATTCCATCAGCACCAACTAGAAGATCACCTTCAAATTGCTGTCCATCTTCAAGAGTTACAGAAACCTAAATAAACAACATACACCCATTCATCGAATAAACAAATGAAAAAAATGACTACATTTCTACCATTTAAAATGAATGGAAGTGAAAAAGGGTTCAAGATTTTACCTTTTCACCATGATCTTCGAAGCTGACTACATTGCTACCATTTAAAATAATGTCTTGCCCAACAGCATCAGCTAGAATCCTTTGTAAAGTCATTCGACTTATAACTCTAGTAACTGGAAGACCCCTTTCCACTGCAGGAGTGAAAGTATCAAACTTGATATACCTGTATAACCCCAAGTATTCAAGATTTCAGTACAAACTAATGTATATATAATATCTTTCAACCTCCTAAAATGTAATTAATCTACAAACTGTCACTTAACAGTTAACACCAAAGGGGTGTTTGGATGTGCATCTAAACTAACATGTATAACACGAATCAGAACCGGTGATAACTTTGATTTCCTGATTATCTGGGAAGATAATATAAAACTACACATTACATACACCCTGATTATAAGCAACCAATTAAGTGATTCTGATCCACACAATCTTTAACAGAAACAAACAATTATTTATCTTATAACTACCAAATACAGAAATCATCAGTTAAACTATGGTAATCAAATCAAAGTGAGGGAACTGATAAAGAAGAAGACTTTACCAATTACCAGAAATACCATCAACCAATCCATTAATCCTCTGACCAGTGATGCAACCAGCCTTCATAACTTCATCAGCAACATCCAAATCAATAGCTTCCAAAGCAGCCAAAGCATTACTCTGTATCTGAATCGGACCTCTATACTGCCCTTCACCTCTGATTGCACTCAAATCTCTCTCAAACACCAAAACATCAAACCCTTTTCTCTTTGCAGCTAAAGCAAACACTAACCCTCCGATCCCACCTCCGGCCACCAACACCCTTATGTTCTTCTTCCTCTCTCCGCCCTGCTCCGCCCTCTGCGGCGGCGATTCAGTCATCAAAGCTTTGATCTTTGATGAAACACCAAGTTTCTTGAAAGACCCTCTTTCTTTGCTCTTGAGATGGTGGTGTTTGTAGTGAATTGAGTGAAAGAACTCGATTGGTAAATGGGTCTTTGAGTGAAGTGGTGTTGTTGGGCTGCAGATAACATGGGAATTTGCCATTATTAACAGAACAATAACAGGTTGTAAGGAGATTCAAAGTGTTTCTTATGGTTTCTTGGGGATTATTGAGGTGAAATGATGGAAGTTGAAGAGGTTATTGGGGATTGATGATGTGGTGGTGGGGCAAGTGGCATTTTGAGCCAATCAAACAAGGAGACCTGGAAGGTGGAGAACCAATGACATAGATTCTTGATGGCCAGGTGGCAGTGTCAAGTGATTTCAACCTTGTTTGAATAAATATCTTTATGGAAATAGTACTATATTTTCAGTGGTATTTGTGGTATGAATAATTTGTGTTACATCCTTAAAACTATGAATTAAATATGTAAATAGTTCTCAAGTTATACGTTAGGTTTTTGGTGTACCTAATATACCTGTAACTTTCAGTTATGACAACCATAAGTTCCATAACTGGTATAACTTACTATTTTTTTTTTGTTTTAATATTATTATTGTTTTAACGTCTTACTTTTAATGATAAGTTGTTGGTATTTCACCTTAACATGTTAGTTTGGTTCGCGAAGACTTTTACGATTAAATCAATATACTAAATAAGAAGCATCTAAGTATGAACATATATCACTAGTTTGGGTTGGTATGCTACATCGTATCGAGTTATCCTGTTCTTGTTATAAAAAAAATATCTTTCTAGCTGTTGTATTATATTTTTAGTGGTATTTGTGGTGTGAATTAATTGCATCTACACCCTTAAACTATAACAAAAATACAAATTGTCCCTTGAGTTATAAGTTAGGTATTTTTCTATAAGAATACTCACTTTCGCTTTTATTATAAACTAGCTTCTCCTAAAGTTACGCGGCGGAAGTTTGTTGTTTTTCCCTTACACTACGTGGCATGACTTTAATCGTTGTCGGTTTGCTCATCGTAAATCATAAAAGCGAATACTAACACGGTTTTTGGCGGTACAATACCCTATTTTCCAAATGTTAGAAATATATAAACTAACCATAGCCGCCTCCAATATCTTTTCAAATTGACAAAAAAATTTCTCCAGCCACACGTTGGGAATTTGGCCAGCACTACGCATCATGAGTTTGGTTATTATCGTCTACAGCTACCCGAAAATCATAAAATCGAATACCGAAAGTAGTTGTGATAATACGAATATTGGCAACAATTTATTCACTCATAATCGGTTCGGCCCGTAATGGAACTGCAACGTAATCACACCTCTATAGCGGTGTTCATCGGATCGGACAACGGGTTATTCAGATTTGAACATTTCACGACCCTATCTGAAATCTGATCTGATCCAAATAAGGGTTATCTCTATCCGATCCAAAACTATCCAAATTCAATTCGAATTAGATCTGAATGCAATTCGGATCATATCCGAATTCATTCGAATTAATCCGAATAAAACAAATAATATTTTTTTCTATTTTTTTGCTTTATTTTCTAGGGCTAGTTTTTTATTCTTAATATTTTACAAGTTTAAACCAAAATAAAACATATAAAACCAGAAAATACAAATTTGTCTTAAACACAAATCAGAATTCAAACTTAATGGATAATTGTATAAAACTCACATATTAAAATCTTTAATTAGAACAACAGTCGATTATTGCGTAATTGTTTAGGATTAAAGGACAGGAAGTCAAGATTCTTGAGTATTGGTCTTAACATATAATAGATTGTTGGGTAATAAGTATTGCGCTAGAATATAGTGAGATTATTCGGATAAATTGGATATCCTAATAATCTGAATAAAAAAAATTATGATATCCGAAATGCAAATAATGAATTCAAATGCGGATTAGATGCGATCCGAATATTCGAATAAGGATTCAGAACGGATTATGGTTTTTTCGGATTTTGATTTCTTTAACACCCCTACGTTTTTATACTCTACGATACCAATAAATACTCGATTCTAAGTACAAGTACGTTTCCAGAATAAGTATGTCAGAACATAGACAAAAACACTTAAAATTTAAGTTTTAATTTACTCCTTAAGGTTTGTTAAAAATAACCATTTCCTTCAAAAGATTAAAACACATCAATTTACCTCCAATAGTTTCATATGTTTCAATTTTAATCTAAAAGTTATATTAGTTGTTTTAATTTTATCCAAAATAATAAAACTTTTGGAGTGAAATTGAAATAACATATAAAACTTTTGAAGGTAAATTGATGTTTTTAATTTTTTAGAGGAAAATAATTACTTTAGTAAAACCTTGATGACCAAATTGAAATTTACTTAAAACTTAAAGACAACCGTGTATTCTGTTTCCTCGAAAGGTTTAATAAACGAAAGTTAGTAAAGAAAAACAATATATTAGAAATGAAGAGAGTTAAATATTAAACTATAGATAAAATTAGAGGTGAAAATGAAATATATAAAATAATGTGATTGTGGTTAAACTGGTTACCCAAAGAATAATGATAAGAAAATGTTAAATCGTAAAAAATGATGCTAAAATGTTAACGCAATAAACACACGTGTAGCACCAAAGTTATATTGTACATATTAATACTATCTTTTCAGGTATTAGGTCATAAAACAATAACTTTAGGTATCATGTAACATCAAAACACGTTACTATTAGGTAATCTTAGAACACGCTAAGCATGTAATAATTTGACATACTCTTGATTTATTTGTTTAATGACCCAAGACACCCAAAGCTTTTTGCTAAGGGTGACCCAGGTACCCTTAATAATGCCAAATTCTTATGTTTTATGCAGCCCAACAATCACAGTTAACCCAAAACCCAATTACCAATCGACTTCTTTCACTCAATTCATTAAACACCACCATCTCAAGAGCAAAGAAAGGGGGTCTTTCAAGAAACGTGGTGTTTCATCAAAGATCAAAGCTTTAATGATAAAATCGCCACCCCAAAACGCGAAGCAAGACGGAGAAAAGAAGAAGAACATAAGGGTATTGGTAGTCAAAGATAGGATCGAAGGGTTGGTGTTTACTTTGGCTGCAAAAAGAAAAGGGTTTGATGTTTGGTTTTTGAGAGAGATTAATTTGAGTGCGATTACAAGTGAGGGATAGTATAAGGGTCTAATTTAATAGAGAGTAATGCCTTAGCTACTTTGGAAACTACAATTGACGATGTGGTGGTGGTGGTGATAGTATTATATTTTCAGTGGTATTTGTAGTATGAATTAATTTCATTTACACCCTTAAACTATGAATTTAATACAAGTAGTCTTTGTGTCTAGCATTCTTTTAGTTAATTTATAAGTAGGATAGCTTACTATCTTTCTTGTGTTATTAGGTCCTTAAACAATAACTTGGTGTTTAATCATTAGGTAACCATAAAAGATGTTAGCATGTGATAATTTGGAAATTTCTTGATTACCTTGTGTCTAGCATTCTTTTTGTAATTTTAAAGAAGTGGTGTATTAATTTTTAATATTTGAAAATTTTAAATCATTTGGTTATTATAATTTATTATTATTCTATTTTATTACTTAAAATTATTTAATATTTAGGACCATAATATATAATAAAATAAAATAAAAATAAAAACCCAACTTTTTTATAATATATTTTCATATAAAAAATATCCATATGATGAATAATACTACACCATCCCATCCTATCTTCTTAATTTCTTCTCATTTTACAAATATATTTCAAATAAAAATATCCATATTTCAAATAAAAACCCAACTTTTTTATAATATATTTCAAATAAAAATATCCATATTTTAGGTCACCAGCGCTGTTTGCGTTCGCGGGTGTGGGTGATCTTTCGTCAATGGGTTTACCCGGATGACCGGGTTTAAAAATTATTCCTTAGCCGTTCAAAAAAAAAATTTCTTCCCATTTCTTCTCCTTCACTAATCACTACAATTTCAAGTCTTTCTTGTGTTTTCATGGTACGTTTGAAGTTAGGTTACTTACTATTGTTACATGGATTTTTGTAGCTGGTATGATATTCATGCAACCGTTCGGAAGAGGAGATCGACCATTAAGGTTTGAAATGATCTTCTAACTTGTTGTTGGTGTTATGTTTGCAAACATCATGAATACATGTTCAACATGTTAGTAATTTGCTTCAGCGAACACTCGTATAAGAAGCATCAAGCATGCAAATAGAGGGAAAAAACACAAGGGGGAGAGGGGGGGGGAGGGGGGCATTTTTCAATGCAAACTCAAGAGAAAAGAAAAAAGACGCCGGAAAAAAAGGGAAAAAGAAAAAAAAGGGGAAAAAAAACAGCACGGGAAGGAGACGAGGGGGGGCGAGGAAAAGCGGGGAAGAAAAGGGAGAGGGGAGGGGAGGGAGGGAGGAGGGGGAGAGGGGGAGAGAGGAAAGAAGAAGAGAAAGAAGAGAGAAGAAGAAGA
>CM046037.1:12751043-13083038 GCA_025215565.1 Flaveria ramosissima
AAGAAGAAAAGAAGAGAAGAAGAAGAAGAAGAAGAAGAAGAAGAAGAAGAAGAAGAAGAAGAAGAAGAAGAAGAAGAAGAAGAAGAAGAAGAAGAAAGAAGAAGAAGAAGAAGAAGAAGAAGGAAGAAGAAGAAGAAAGAAGAAGAAGAAGAAGAAGAGAAGAAGAAGAAGAAGGAAGAAAGAAGAAGAAGAAGAAGAAGAAGAAGAAGAAGAAGAAGAAGAAGAGAAGAAGAAGAAGAAGAAGAAGAAGAAGAAGAAGAAGAAGAAGAAGAAGAAGAAGAAGAAGAAGAAGAAGAAGAAGAGAAGAAGAAGAAGAGAAGAAGAAGAAGAAGAAGAAGAAGAAGAAGAAGAAGAAGAAGAAGAAGAAGAAGAAGAAGAAGAAGAGAAGAAGAAGAAGAAGAAGAAGAAGAAAGAAGAAGAAGAAGAAGAAGAAGAAGAAGAAGAAGAAGAAGAGAAGAAGAAGAAGAAGAAGAAGAAGAAGAAGAAGAAGAAGAAGAAGAAGAAGAAGAGAAGAAGAAGAAGGAAGAAGAAGAAGAAGGAAGAAGAAGAAGAAGAAGAAGAATAGAAGAATAAGAAGAAGATAATAATAAGAGAAGAAGAAGAATAATAAGAAGAAGAAGAAGAAGAAGAAGAAGAATAAGAAGAATAAGAAGAATAATAATAATAATAAGAAGAAGAAGAATATAATAATATATAATAAGATAATAATAATAATAATAAGATAATAATAATAATAATAATAATAAGAAATAATAAGATAAGAATATAATAAAATAATAATAATAATAATAAGATAATAAATAATAATAATAATAATTAATAATAATAATAATAATAATAATAATAATAATAATAATAATAATAAACTAGTATAAAAATCTTACGTGTTGTGGCAATCAACTAAAACCTTTATTTAAACCAACGTTAGAGCTAGCTAGTGCAATTGACGATACTCGAAAGCTTATATAAAAACCCAACTGGTTAAATAACGTTAACAGTGATATGTCGATAAATTAAGGATGCAGAAAAGTTTTACTGAGTTGACGTTAACGGTGAGACGTCGATAAAATAAAGATGCGAATTTTTTTACGTAAACTCATGTATTGCAGCGTGTGTAATGAAGATAGTCTTAAGCTTATATATACACATGAGCCGGTTAAAAAACTAGCGTCTAAACTTCGACCAACATAAGCATTTGCTATATACACTAAAATAGAAAGTTATAAATCAAGCATTGAATAAAGCAAGCAAGCTTGTAATATGCCCTCAACTGTAAGCAAATTACAATTATGCCACCAAAATCATACCGACATTTACTTTTGAGAGTATATACAATTAGTAAGAAGGATACATTATATTATACTATATATTAAAAACCTATGTCGGTGGCTACAGTGCCACCGGCAAGGTTATTATAGGTATTTTACATTCTCTCCATCCACGCATCACTTCCCCATCTTGCCATCGCGCTCCTTTCTCCGATGATTACACGTTTCTCTCACAGACCCTTAAACTCATTTCTAGAGCCTGCAATTTTTCTTCATCATTTCTCCATCTCTTTTCTCTCTGCCTCATTCCAATGTCATGCCAACTGATGAATGTATTTAAGAACGGGATGAGGCGAAGGCATATGCGGGTTAACAGAGATCATGGTGGTGTATGTTATGGTTCCATCGGCGGCTTTTTACTGTTCTTTTCTTCGGATACACTGTAGTCGTAAGACCAGGTAAGGGTTAATTGTAATTTTAGGTGTCTATTTGCAAGTTCAACTTCAAGTACGTTTAGGGTTTCTTTGTGTGCTAGGTGTGTTGCAGATTCGTAGGTGTTGAATAGTTAAAATGAGCAAAAAGACGGATTGATTCACGGGTTTGAATTTCAATATCTAATATTTCTGGTATAGTTATTTGAATTTTCGATCTGTTACAATTAGTCTTTTAAAATGGTCTAAATCGATCAACGTTGTGGAAATTGGCAGGTGCAGATCGATGGCTCAACTTCCATGAATATGAGGTTGTATTCCTTCTCCTTTGGCATGATTTATTCATATGTATGTTAGAGGACTAAATTCAAATTTATGTTTGTTTTGGTTAAAAATAAAAGTAAAAAAGCTGAGTTCCATCTTGCCGTGGGTGGTTGTTGAGCTATAACAACTATGATTTGTGAATTAACAAAGATGAATAAAAAAGTAATATGTATGGATGTTTTCTCATTGTGAAGATTAAGGTTTTCTGTTTCTAATATTTACTCAAATAAAGAAATTACATTGAAGGGCATAGATCTAATTATGACTGCAGGCTTGAATCTCTTCTAATGGAGTTGCTTGTAATTCACATATTATTTTTATTTCATACTAATGGGTAAATTAGTATAGGGTAGATTTTTAATACTTACGTGATGGGTAGGTATAGAATGTTTACCATTTGATGGTTATTCACTAGACAATTTTGTATAGTCTGTCTTTTACCTTGAATGTTGTTTTTTTTCACCAAAAAGTCAATTCATATCATACGCCAAAGACTAAATTTGCATTTGTCATATGCTAGAAAAAAAGTTGTGTGTGTATATACATTCAGTTCTTGCAAATTAAAAACCTTTGCTAAAGTCATTCATCCTGCCTTTTACTAGATGGATATGCCGATTTGTTGTTGGAGGTAGAAGTGTAGAGCTGCACAAAGGTTATTTAAGCTACAGGTTGTTTTGGGTGTTCTTTGGCAACTACAGGCTGCTTTTGGAAACCTTTGCTAGAAGTCATTTTGGATTCATATTTGTGATCGGAGTTGGAGCTACACAAAGGTTGTTCAAGCTACAGGTTGTTTTGTTTTTTGTTGTTATAGCCTTGAAAATCTGGTTGGGCAGATGATGTTTGAATGATTATGTTATTTGCAGTGGCTTGAATGTTTGGAATATTTCATGTAAATTGATCCCTAGAACATGTGTGAAACAACAATAAAAGAGAGTTTACGAAGTGCTTGAACGTGTGGATATCATAGTCTCTTCTAATAGCTCCTTTGGATATCATAGTCAAGTTCGTTACCTTCTGGTGAAGTATTTGATATAAGATCTTCATTGGTATAAATTTAATTTGAAAAATAAATGATGTGCGAGATCAGGCATAGAACATCAACTCCTTTGCTCTATATATGTGTATATACCAGTTATCATTTCAAAAAGTAACAAGTAGAACCGCGGCAACGCGCGGGGTTACAACTTTACTTTTTATTAAAGTTGTTAGGAAAATGTTTATTTGATTGTATTGATGAATATTTATATTTTTATATCATCTACTAGTAATGATAGTAAATTATTAGTATTATAAAGGAAAAACACATCCATTACATATATAATTACCCATATAACTATAGAATATGGGGAATGAATAGTACAGGACAATATTTTTTTCATTAGTTACACGTCTTTTCTGTATGTGTTAGGTTGACTGTTTGGTGACAGACAAACCAATCAAATTGTCCACCGTGTCTTTTGATGTATACGTGTTATTTGCACAGTAGATGTTTAAGAAGAGAAAATAGAGAAAGATAGAAAGAGAGGAGCTGCTTAGAAAAAAGGATGGGGCTAAGAGAACCGGCTTTCTCCTCCGAAGTTACTTGCAGATGGACAAACAAAATAGCTATAGCCACATGTTCATTTTCTAGTCTATTCACGTCATCCAAAAGTTTTATATTTTTATCCAAAAGTTACATTAGTTGTTTTAACTTTATCCAAAATAATAAAACTTTTAGAGTGAAATTGAAACAACATATAAAACTTTTGATGGTAAATTGATGTTTTTAATATTTTGAAGGAAAATGATTACTTTAGTCAAACCTTGATGAACAAATTAAAATTAAATCAAAACTTAAAGACAATCGTGCATTCTATTTCCTCGAAAGGTTTAACTAACGAAAGTTAGTAAAGAAAAACAAAATTATTAAAAATGAAGAGAGTTTAAATATTAAACTATAGATAATATTAGATGGGCAAACAAAATAGCTATAGCCACATGTTCATTTACTAGTCTACTCACGTCATCTCCACCTAAGCTTCACCTAAGATTGTCCATATGTACTCACCGCATTAAAACTTATAAGTTTTGATAAACGGTTATTAATAAATCCTATTTTTTCAAGAGTTTCCTTAATAAATCCTAATTTACTACTATATTAATCATTAAATTCTTTTGACAAATAAATGCATCATTTCACTAATAAGACTTTATTTTTTTGAATACAGTTTAATTTCTAGCTAATTGTTTTTAAAACTAAAATAATTTAAAAAGGTATATAAAGATGTTTATGGATATTTATATATAAATAATAACATATTTTTTATTTATTATATTTTACAAGTTAAATATATTTGTTATATATTAATATGTTATCTATAACATATATTATGTATATGTATATATATAATATATCATATAATTTTTTATTTCAACCCGTGTGTCTAACTTGTTATTTTAAGTAATATAATTACTACTTGTTATTATCATTTATTAGGAGAGAGAAGCGGAACATTAAAACTAGAAAGCATAATAGCATGACTTTGACGAAATGGGAAGAAATTTATACCAAAAATGCCAATCGTTTTTGCTTTTATCATAAACAAGATAGGTAACCTTAAAACATGTTACAATTTGGTAACCTCAAAACGTGTTTAGCATGTAATAATATCAAGTTTTGCTAATTAACTAAAAATAAAGACTGCATGATGCGGTACGTTTGTAAAGTTCATCACGCATGTGGCAACGGAAACATTAACGTGGTTAAGTTACATAAAAGAAACATATGAAGTTGCGACAGTTTAGTTGAAAATTGAAACATAGATGAAAAAAAAGTATTATGACTTACACATTATGGTGCTAAGAGAAGTTAACATTAAAATGACAAATTCAATAAAAAAAGTTAGTAAACAAAGTAAGAATTAAAAAAAAACAAGCAAATATAAAATAGTAATTAAAAAACAAATAAAAAAGAAAACAACATGATTTGTTACTCCCAAAAATCAAACCCACATCACACAGTTGAACACATGACCAGTGGGTGAACAAAAGTTGGAAAGAATTGTACATAAGCATCGGACAAAATAAAGAATGAATAAAAAAAAGAAGAAGAAACATGTGATCATCTTCATTGTTCTATGATCGGAAGCTTAAACAAGAGGCATATCACCATTGGTTTTTTTTGTGGTTGTGAGTGATTTAGTCTTCATTTAAGCTTGAAGGGTTTTGAGGTTAGCCTTCATTCCATTGCCAAACTTATGCGATTTTGGGTTTAAAAGTTGCATTTATATATTATTATGGATATTGTTTCATCTTGATTTGGTTTTTACGAATTTTGAAAATTGCAGTTGACTATACTTTAATAACTCTTCCTGCAGTTCATGAAGGTGTCTTGATTATGTTTTTTGAAAATTTCAAGTTACAGAGGATAATTTTTGGAGCTTTTAAGTGCTACTTTCACAAACTCAGCCTAACAAATTTAGGTTTAATCTTTATTTTCTATGCAAAACATCTTAGGTCAGTTGTTTTTATAAAGATATAATGTGTATTGCTTTGTATTTTTATCCTTTCAGTTTAGCATAGATTTGAAGTTGCTTTTTTGTTGATGGTTGTATCCTGAGCCATTGAAGATTATGGATACTGAAGAATTGAATATTATAAAAAAATGTGTGGAGTTAACCGTTTTGGGGATAATTATTGAAGCAGTAGTTGAAGCTAGAGAGGCAATCAGAATAGAAACACTCTATCAAAGGGCTTACTATCTCAGGTCACTATGCATAATAACTCTTTGTTCTATAGAATATGTATTAACTAGATCTTTTATCCATGCGCGTTGCTGCAACATCGTGCATGACATGATAAAGTATAGACTACAATAGATTCAAGTCGTTTTCGAACTAAATTTACGTCAGTATGTAGAGTAACTCAAATATGCAGCTTTGAATGAAAACGTATTATATTTGACCCGATTTTATTTCGAAACAAAATTTACCTCGAAGCATAGACTAACAATTGTTCCGATTCGTTTTCAAACTAAATTTATATCAAAACATAGAGTAAATGAAAACGTTATATATTTGACATACTTGGCACACTGTCATACAAAACTTACGTCGAAACATAACGTAGACGTATGCCAAAATGTAGAGTCGTAAAACATATATAAAGTTAAAAATGAAAACTTTTTATATTTGACCTGAGTCACTTTGGGTCAAGGGTCAATTTATGTTTTAAATTTGTAAAGAATTGTATTTTACAAAAAAAAAGAAATAATAAGAAAAGGGGAAAAAAGAATGAAAAAAAAACATCTTAAGATTCAAACCCAAGTCTTAAAAAAAGAGAATGAGAAAAAAAAAGCATCCTAAGATTCGAACCCAAAGTCTTATCTTTAAAAGAAGATAGAGTAAACCATTAAATAAAAAAGCAAGGCGTGCCTCAAGATTGCAAAGAATTTTATAAGACAACTAATGAGATAGAATAAAAAATAAAAAATCCTTACCGACCTTTATAATTGTTTAGTATTATTATAATACCTAAATAACCCTGCTACTAATACGGACTTTCAATTATTATAACATTCATACAGAAATTTAAGATCTTGATTTGACCATACCCTCATCAGATGAAGCTATGTGGGCATCCAATGCAATTGTCAGGTTTGAACTTTATGTGTTTATAAAACTAGAAGATTATACATATATGGCATAAGACCGTTAAATTAAGCTAATATTCATGGTTTTAGCTATATATGTTTAGTAACAGATTTTGTGTTAATTGTTATGCACTGAAGGAGCGTTGCTTCAGCTGGCATGTCTTTGAAACTTGGAAGATCTTAGATTTTGATTATTTCTTCCACGCTACAAACTATGAAAGTATTAACCAATATGTTTTCATTGATGTGTTAAGATCAATTAAATATACAGAGTACTCCTAAAGACTAGGTAACAAGTACAACAGACTAGGAGATAGAATAGGAACTACAACAAGATAACACAATTTAAAATAATTTGAATTTATCAGTGGAAGGATCTGATGAAACCAAGATGTTGCTAATATTCCCCCGTAAGATGGGCGAGCGTGAGAGAAGTCTAATCTTGGATAAAAGAAGTTGATGTCGCGAGGTTTGAGTAGGGGTTTTATAAGAGCAACTGCAAGTTGGTCATCCCCGGCTATGTGAGTTACTCGTATTGTCCCATCTTGAACCTTTTCACACACAAAATGAAAGTCTAAGGCTAGGTGTTTCATTCTTGAATGAAAGACCGGGTTGGCGGAGTAGTGAGTAGCGCTTAAGTTGTCATAGTATATTGCTAGTGTAGTAATGGATTGGTAACCAAGTTCAGACATTTAGGAGATCAACAATTGTACTTCAGTTGTTGTAGACGCGACAGCTCGGAACTCGGCCTCAGTTGATGAACGAGCTAAGGTGGGTTGTCGCTTGGAGCTCCAAGAAACCGGGTTGGAGCCTAAGTAAACGATATAACCGGTTGTGCTTTGATAAGTGGATTTGTCGACCACCCAATCCGCATCGGTAAAAGCATGAAGCTGTAAAAGTGAGTTACGTTTGAAAAGAATACCATAATTCATAGTGCCATGTAAATAACGTAACAATCTTTTTAGGGCAGCCCAATGAATGTCGGTTGCTTTGTGCATAAATTGGGATAATTTGTTTACCGTAAATGAAACATCAGGGCGTGTGAGGGACAAATATAGTAGAGCTCGGACTAAAGCATGGTAGTCGGTGAGGGATGGAAGAGGTGCAGGTAAGGGGGACCAAACATATTTAAATTTAGTTCGATAAACCCATTTGCACCCAACAATATTTGGTGCAGATTCAGGAGGGACGAGAGTCCAAGTTTGGTTTCGTTGGAGGGCGTCAAATTCAATTTGCATGGCTCGCCACAAGGGTTGTTTGCGGACTTGAGTTATAGTAAATGGTTCAAGAAGAGAGTGGATTGTTGTGTGATAAAGAATATAATCTGAATTATGATACTTTGGATTCAGTTTCTTATGGGGTCGAGTGTGATGAGGATTAGTGGGATTGGGAGTATGAGAACAAGGGTTTGTGGAGTTTTGGAATGGAACGAGAGAGGAAACAATGGGTGAGGAAGGTTCTGTTGGTGAAGATGGACATGGGAAGGTGGCAGTAGGAAGGGCCTGCTGGAAAGGAGATTTTCAGTGGTGGAATGGGATTCGGGTGATGAAGCTGAATTGGTGTTAAGCGACTGTTGAATAGGGGTGGTAGCCATGTTGGTGCGGGGTCGACGGGAATATGTAAGAGCCTATCCTGACGAAACTAGTTGTTTTAATCTTTGTGAGGAATGGAGGTGCCATCAGTGTTTGCAGTTGGTGGTGGGGCTAGATGAGAACCATCTATGAACTTATAAAGATCCAAACCTTGACGAAGGGCTTCAATCTGAGTTTTCCAACTCAGATAATTGGTAGATGTAAGTTTGAGAGAGGAAGGGAAGTTGACCATGGTGAGAGATGGTGGTGTAGCAGGGATGGAGATGACTGTATTTAAGCTTTCAGTCGACATGTTGGAAGGGATGGGGGGCTGGAAGTAGGGAGTACATAAAAAAAACTTGGGCGGTAGGGGAGAAAAGGCTTTACCCGGCCGATACCATATGAAAGTATTAACCAATATGTTTTCATTGATGTGTTGAGATCAATTAAACATATAGAGTACTCCTAAAGACTAGGTAACAAGTACAACAGACTAGGAGATAGATTAGGAACTACAACAAGATAACATAATTTAAAATAATTTGATTATATCGGTGGAAAGGATCTGATGAAACCAAGATGTTGCTAATACATACCTGCATGAATTTACCTTACGTTATTGTTATAATTTAGTTCATACTTGTATTTTGGTGTTAACAAAGAAAACGTATTATATTTAGAAAATCTTTTTCATATTTTGATTTAAATTGAGCATCACTGAAACACAATTTTCTTACATATGTATTTTACATATGAGCCTCAATGCTCCCACCTAGAGTTTATGAGTATACAAAACCATGCTTTTGTCTTTCATTTGTATATTAGCTGAAGGAAAATATTTTGAGCGAGTCATGATGCTCTCTATTTTATATTATGTACTCAACTAGATTAGTAATCACAAGACCCAAAAATTCTTCATAGTTTTAATAACCGATTAGTCTTACTGTAGCTACATTGTTTAACGACAGATTGTTCTACATTGTTTAACGACAGATTGTTTATCAAGCAATTCAATTACTATCTGAAACGATTAGCATTTCAAATATCATTTTGATGGGTTCTAGTTTTATGTAGGTTGAAGAGGAACACAAAACAAATGCGATCCACTTGATTTGTAATGTTAAGGAAAAGATCACTTATGTTAACTAGATTTCTCAAGTGTATTATCAATTAATCTATTACTTGTTACAATGTTGTAAAATTTGATATTTTGCAATGTATCATGTAACCAACTGATAGACATGTTAATATTCAACTTTTAGATTTTATCTCATGGATCGAGAGTTGCGGTCAACTGTTGAGTCAATGATAAAACGAAACCAGTTAGATTATAAACAGTACAAAATGGTTGGTCCTCAAGAATCCAGGATGTTGTATGATGCCCACATGACGTGACATAAAACCCTCATTATTTTGAAAAACTACAGGACCAACTCTTCATAATTTGATCATCTTCATTATATATTATGTCTCGATATCAAGTATTGTCCAATACATTAAATGGCTAATAATACATGCATATCACTAGTAAGAATAGAAATGAAGTTTAGCGATGCCTTATTATTTGTTAGAATATCAAAGAGCATTCAGTCCAATGGTATTAAGGGGGAGACAGAGTGTCCCAAGGTGTCCCTCTCAAGTGATAAGAGTTTAAATCTTATCGTAAACAATTGATGTAGATTTAGTAGTAACTTTAATGGGTACATGAGTTTGACATTAAAAAATGTTGTTACTGAATAAACAAACTAAAATTACTAAATTAGTTGGATTGTTTCATTATTGGACACACTATTTCAGGTTTCGCTTTCAACCCATCAATTCTTGTATATTATCTTCATACTCTAATAAAATGGTAACTATTAGAGACACGTGACAACACCATATTTTTTTTCACCAAATTTTTCTCGCTTCTCGATTCTCTCTTCTATTTAATAATCACATTAATTAATAACAATACTATATAATTATTTTTTAGATTAATGCAGTTTGTTAATATATTAAGAAAAAAACTTTTCATTATTGTTATTTCTAAAGAAACAAATTTTTATAAAATAAAATTTTTTCCTAAAACATTAAACTTTTTAAAAAATAAAAATATTTTAAAATTAGTGTTTTAAAGACAAAAAAAATAATTAAAATTAAGAGTTATAATAAGAAAGTTTTTAAAAATGTTCATTTTGAAACAAAATTTTCATTCTATTTATAATAAGAAAGATTTCAATAATATATCTTAGAATATTATTTTACTAGCTTTAGTAAACCCGTGTGTTACACGAGTTGAATAAACAAAATATTAATATAATAAAATTTATTAATTATAAAATGATATTCTAAGATATGATATGACTGAAATTATATATGAGAAATGATTATAGGTAATATACAGTTATATCATTTTAAAAAAATTTGTTTTAAACTTTTTTCTTAATTAGAAATAACATTAATAAATAGATCTCTTTCTTAATTTATTAAATTTAAAAAAGTGTTAAATAATATTATTAATAATTAAGGTAATTATCTATAACCTATAATAAAAGAAGGTTTTCTTAAGACAAGTGTCATCATTCTAGCAAATTAAATGACACGTGTCATCATTCTAACATATCAAAAATATCATTTTCCCATCTCTCTCTCATAATAAATATAAAAATTATAAAAACTATTAATTTGACTTTTTTTAACTAAAATATGTTAAAACAAATATATTTATATTTGTGTTTCTTGTCTCTCTCATATTAAATGATAATTATTGCAAATAAGTAAACTAAACTATTAAATATCTAAAATATAAATGTAGTTATTTTAATAATTCATTAATACATATTAAATATAGATTAATAATTTCTAATTTATTATGTGTTATAACTTTTATATATTCATTATATTTTTATTTCACCAATGGATATAACATCTAGAAAATAAAATATTCATAAAACTAATGATTTTAATATGTTTTATTTATTCTACTCATGTAATACATGAGCTCTAACCTAGTTTAATATAAGAGAGAGACATGAAAATTTTGGTGAGGATATTTGCGGTGTTGACACATGTCATCTCAAGATATTTTTTTATTAGAATAGAAAGATAACTAGTAAAATTTTATTTTAGTTAATCCTTTTTATTTTTATACGACTCGTGTAATTACCAAGTTTACTAAAGCTAGTATAATCATAAATAAGTAAATAATATTCTCTTCAGTTTCGCATAAACGTTAAAACTATTTCAAGTTCGTCTCCCTTTCACACTATTTCATGTAACATGATTGTTTGAATGCAATTCTTGTTATAGTTAAATAAACCAAATTTAGATAATTATTACATAAAAAACACGGATGATATGGATATTTATAGTTTATACTTAAGTCAATGCTTCAACATACTTTTTCCAAATTAATTTAGTTAAGTAATTTGTTTTGAGTATGAAAAAATCAAAATAAAAATAAACTTTACTTTTCCTTAGTTAATATCGTTTAAATATAATATAATAAATAAAAATAAAAATAAAAAACAGTTGGTTCTAATCATCCTCTTGATCCATTTCGGCAGCGATCGGTAATTACAATTTTTGCTTGTTGGACGTTGGTGACCACGAAGAGTAGAATGGTACAGCGTTTATTCTATATAATAATTTAAGAACCAACATTTATTCTATGTTAAACCAATGTTTATAAAACCAGATCGGACGACGACCCCATCTGTTACTAACGGCCTACTGGCTCTTTGATCTTTTCAGTACTCGAGTACGAAACCCAAGACCACCCCACAAGGAAACTCAAAATAAGTGAGAAAATATTCTAACCAACATGAAACCCTTTTTTTACCCAATACCTCCATCTTTTTTAATAAGTTTTTAGAGTATCTAACCTCAATCACTAGTTTTGAAGATTATTGGTATGTATATTATTATATAATTATATATATTTCAATATAAGAATATTACATATGTATTTTATAGTTATATGTAAAACTCAACAATAATTTATAGTCAACGCTCCAACTCATCATTCGACCCACACGTTAAACCCATTAATTAAAAATTCATAAAGTATCAAAAATCCGGTTGTTCTCAGTTCTCTATTTGGCCACCGAACAGTCGGTTCTTTGGCTACAAAACAAATTAGGGTAGATTGGACCAATGACCTGTCGGTCCTATCCGAGTCAAAGAACACTGCGTTCAACTAATAACCCCAAGTATGTTGAAATTTGCAAAAACCATTTTAGGCTTTTAACATTATACAAGCTAATATATCCACTCCGTGATGTCAAGAAGAAAATGTAGTAAGGTTGCTAATTAAACGAGCCAATATAAACTTTTTCTATTTGAGCGCATATAAAACTTACCTTAAGATTGTTCGTAACGATGGATGTCTTCTTCTCACATGCATACTTAGTATGTCGTATCAGCATTCCATTCATTGTTTTCACAAACTCATTCTACTATTAACACTACCATACACATAGTTCTCCCATGCAATCCTAATCATATCTATTAAATATTAACAATGTAGAGGAAAAAAAGAAATAAACCTAATCCCGCACGTACTCAAGAACGACACCCACAAATAGTGGATACCACATCATTGCATGTCTCACGTACCACTATCACATCATCACAGGCAGGTTGCAAACACCAGCGTTAGAGTAAGTTAAGGTCATGTTTGGGATTGTTTATTATGGTTGAAAATGACTTTTTATTAAAAAAAGAACTATTAACTAATGAATTTTTAAAAAAGTGTTTGGATTAGAGCATCTACATCCTATTCATCATCATCCATATACTTACATTAAAATTACTATTTTTTCTCTTTTCTTTTCAATTAAATAAAATTTTATTATGTTTTTATCATTAATTTTCTCTCTCTACTCACAATCAATTTAGATATATTAGTAAAATTATAGGGGTTTGAACAATTTTTCTTCAAAATATACAATTACAGTAACATTTTCTCTCTTCACAAGTTGTAAATGCTTTTAACTTATAAACTAAAAAGTTATAAAATAACAAAAAAATATTTTTTAAAAAATGAGGGGAGTTAATAGGATATAGAGGGGTATAATAATAAATTTAGAGTAAAATTAACATTCAAAAGTTAATAAATAACATCATCTTTAATTTTCAAAAATTTATTTAAACTTATATGAAAAATCAGTTTGAAAAATCTTTTTAAATTTACCAAACATTTCTTTTTAATTTATTAACTTCTTAAAAGTTAATAAATTAAAAATAAAAAAAATAAACAATTCCAAACATACACTAAAATAAAAACTATTTTATTTCTCTCACGTGTAGGGAGTAAAGAGAGAAAAAATGATGTGACAAAGTTAATTATAGATGATAAATTAACTTATTAACAACAACATTTACCCTGAATTCCAATAATTATTTTGTATATCCTTGTTATTTCAAGAAATCAATTAGTTATCATCGTAATATAGTCCTCATTTCCCAATATCCATGTATATATAGTTTCAAACATTGTCACATGGATCTTGTCTACAATCTCTAAAACCCCCCAAAAGGCAAAATCTATCCACCGTCAATCTCATTTCATGTTCACATTTCATCAAACACCTTCATCTTCACCATCTACCCTAATCTGATCACTCAAAAGTCAACCAACATTGACATTTTCACCAGGTATATCCACATATTCTTTCAATTTTGAATCTGATTGCACACACTCATTCATCAGCTTTGAATCTTTCATCGTGTTGAAATTTTTTGAATCTGAGCTCGTTTTGTGTAGTGTTTCAGTAGGTGGAATTGCAACTAAAAACCTAACATGTTTGACCTAAATCAATCATTTGAAACATCTGCTGTAAATGATAGTTTTTTTCATTTTCTTGATTTTGATGTTATCTTGGAAGTATCTGCATCTAATATATATCTTCACGCTGATCCACATAAACCGATGACCACAGAGATTACATATTGTATTTTTCTTCCTATTGTTCCAAAAGAAGAATAGGTAGCAATCATTTAACCGTGAATCGAATGAATTAATTTGCAGATAGATTGAAGAGTTTGATTGTTGATTGGTAGAACCATAGGATGCAATGCAGGTCTGCTATTCACCACAGTTAAGATCTGGGAATAAGAATGCATCTTCGTTTCGTAATTCGGGTGCATACACTAGTCCAGGGACTCCTGATTATGGAGATAATAATGTGTTAGGGTTTCAGAAGGGTTGGTGCTCAGAGAGAGTGCCATTAAGCAATAGTAGCAGGAGGCATATCGGTGCTGCAGCGTTGATGCCGTTTAACAGTGGAAGAACACTGCCGTCGAAATGGGATGATGCTGAGAGGTGGATTACAAGTCCTGTATCGGGTGTTGGGGTTTGCAAGAATGTAGCACCACAACCTGCTCAGAGACGACCCAAAGCTAAAAGTGGACCGTTGGGTGGGACCCCTGGGGTTGCTTACTTTTCGAACTACTCGCCTGCTGTACCCGTGCTCGATGGTGGGAGAACCAGAAACTTTCTTGCAGGTTCGCCGTTAACAACTGGTGTTCTTGTGCCTGATGCGATGGTTCAGTCTGCTAATGTACCTGCATGGTCTGAGTTGTTGAATGAGTCTGCATATCCTGATTCTCAAGGTACAATCTTGAATAAATTGGCGTGTTTAAGGTTTATTACAAACTTGTGTACAGTGTAATCTCTTTTGTGTGTATGATGGCTGTTTGGTGGTGGACATTGTATCATGCAGATGAGAAGAATGATGAAGATGGTGTTTCACGTGTGGTTTCACGGCGAGATATGGCGACCCAAATGAGCCCTGAGAGCAGCCCTGAAACCTCCCCTACGTATATGCCTCCAACTGTGAAACCTGGCGGTAACCATTCTGCCAGATTGGAAATCAGGGATGTTCAGGTGGACAAAGGGGCCACTATGATCAAGCAATCAAGAAGACACAAGATGAGAACGAAGGACAACCGATCACCAGAGGCTAACGACTTAGCTTTGACGTGGAATACAGCAGAAGGAGCAATGAAATTGTCAAAGTATGTCTCTAAATACAACCTTTGAACTCCTGTCATTATTTTATATCTTATCCAGAAATATTAGGGAGAGAAAGTGACAACTTTTGGAAACTAAACTACTTTGTGTCAAACACCTTTGCAATTGTCACTAATATAACTTTCAGAAAGCTTTATTTATCTTCCGTAAGATCTTTTTCTACAGACCCTCCTGTTATCTTAGTTTCTAAGCAGCCGTAACCCACCAATGGCTTTTTAATATTATAGTTTTATCAGATGTAATTAGTGATAATTGACCACCCTTTTTGGAGATCTAGTTGTAAATGTAAAGTTATAAAGCGGGTGGAAGTGACTCTTAAAATATAAAATAATAATTATGATGATATTCCAGTTTGAATAAAGTGAAACTTCTTTTTTATCATGTGCTAAAAGAGAAAGGTGGGACTCATGACCAAGGGGAGCACTTTTGATTTAAAATTGTCACACAGACATGTTTTTATTTACATATATGACAAGTATCATGGTTTTATTGTCTTGTAATTTGCAGGCTCCAGAAAGAGGAAGCAAGAATCACTGCTTGGGAGAATCTGCAGAATGCAAAAGCAGAGGCATCAATCCGGAAACTTGAGGTGCGTTTGGTAAACAGTATATCTACTTTTAACAGCAGACTCGATCAGTTCTCTTAATTCTTTGTATATATCTCCTTTTCTCTTAATTCTTTTGTGTTTCTGTTTGTAACAAATATTGGACATTGAAAGCCAAGTATAGTGAGATTATGGGGTCAAGTAATTATTCTTTGTGGTTATCAGATGAAACTGGAAAAAAAGAAGTCAGCATCCATGGAGAAAATATTGAGCAAACATAGAGCTGCACAAATAAAAGCCCAAGAATTGAGAAGAAACATGGCGGAGGATGTTTCTCCCAGAAATTCCCACAAATTCAGGAGCTTACGTAGACGTGTCTCAAATTCCTTGAAAGGCTGCTTCAGTTGTCGTAAGCCCTAATCGTCAAAGATCATCGTTAAACCAGGTTATTATCAAGTATTTAGTTCCCATGATTACTTTGCAAGTCAAATGGCTTAATATGATACAATTCTGCTAACAGGTTTGTAGTACAAGTAACTCCTCCAACAGAAACTTGATGATTTAGCAATCACATGGTTCTCTTTCTACTGTTAAAATAGCTTTTGGATTTGGGTTCAAGGGGTATAGTTGATACCAATGGGCATACAGTTTTGAGACTGATGTCAGTAAAGTCTACTTCTGATTGATGATTTTTTTTCTGGGTGGAGTGGAGCTAGATACTCATTTTTGGGAGATATAAAAGAGTAAATATGTGAGATCCAATATGCATCATTCGAGCATAGTTAGGTACATATTATCTGCTGTTGTAAGCATTAAACATCTAGTGACATGCCTTGAGTTCATGCTTTATAAGATGTATCATCCAATATGCTTAGTGTATTTGTTTCCTTAAAATTGATCTCAAGGAAATGGAATTGAAAATGAATTTATTAAGAGGAATTTTAAATCAATTGGGATTTGTCAAAATAATTGGAATCTATAATGCATTTGGTTGATAAAATAATCACATCTGGTTTATAAACTTCTTTAAGGTTGAAACCCGTAATGTTGATAAACCTGTTATTAAAGTTGGAATGTTGATAGCGGTGGTAACAAACTGAGAGATTCTTAAACTTGTTTTTTAAATTCGTTTATAGATACCGAGTTTTACAAACCAAACATGTGAAAAATAGAATTCAGATCATAATTTTAACGATCTCTTTCACAAATGGTGAAGACTAGAGAATCGGTAACCAAAATGCCCTCTTAATGTTCACGGCTATCATTCACACAAACACACGCATCTTGAAATGCCAAATTTGTCGATTTCATGCACAGGTCTTGCTTGAATTCATACGATTGCTTTTTTTAGCTGGAGGCCAAAAATATGAAAGACTACTCTTTTCTCTATAAGATAAGTATAAAGGTGCAACTTTTAATCCATGTCCTTCCATTAAAATAGGTTAACATGATAAACTAAATATATCAAAGCAGATTTGTCAACATCCAGAAATCCACAAGTTTACATAGTTTTAAGCAACAAATTCAACACAAATGATCCTCCTCTTTGGACACCTCCAGGCTCTAATATGGCCTATACCTGTAATCTGTTCGTGAAGGTCTCCCTCCGCCCAAGCTTCCACCTAGGCCGCCCATGGCACCGCTTAGGGCACCCATACCACCACCTAGGCCATTCATGCTGCCACCCATCCGTCCCATTCCTCCCATCCGTCCTATGCTTCCGCTCATGCCACCATAACCCCACTGCAAAACATTTGTGGACATGAACATCATACTGGTGATAATTTTCTTTGTTTTTAGTATACACCATCATCCCTTGGCTTTTAAAGAACATTTCTAAGATTTTCACAAGATATGTAATTAATACATTCTGAGACATTTCATTTGATATACACGGCTACTGCATAAAGGGCCAACTTTCTTTTTTGGTAATTGCGAGAGCGTGTTACTGAAAAACTCAGAGGACCCCACTAATACCTTGCTAACCAATGAAATCAGGTAAAACACATCTAGACTAGATTAGTGGCATACTTTTTTAGACCATAAACTAACCAAGTGTTTCAAAATCATTATTCAAGGTGATCAACTTTCAAAAATATTGATTTAGGTAATCTGACCGGTCACATGCTGACATGTCAGTACCTTTGAGCATGAGGATTTTTTCTGAAGAAGTGCCTGAATACTAGCTTTCTTAGATGGTTACTTCCGATAAAATAATTGAAACTAAACTGGTATTTTCTGAAATGAGTTGGTTCCCTAAGACATCTTATTAAAAAACATCTATCCGAACTTACATCATCAAAATCCAAGCTTCCATACATTCTGCCATAAGCTCGCATGGGGCCATAACCTCCATATGCTGGTTCAGGTAGATTGTCCATATAGTGGCTGCCTCCACTTGAACCCCCATCATCAACGGGTGTAGCAGAATCTATTGCTACCTGTAACCCCACAGGAATTTATCACAAAAGAAAGGTTAGTTAACTCGGTATGCACAATGCAACAAGTTCAGAATCAATACATTCTATCAAGTACCTGATGTCCACAAATCTCATGCGACCTCCGTGAAACACGATCTGCAACACCATCGTCAGCAAAGGTCACAAAACCAAAACCCCTGTGACCAGATCTCTTAGGGTCCTGCATCCGGTAGGTAATTATGTTATAGATAAGTAAAAGAAAATAAATAAGTCCAGCTATCATTGGGAAGCTAACTACCTTTGGAATATATGCATCCAGAATACGTCCAAACCTACCAAAATACGTGCGCAGGTCTTCCACACTTGCTTCTTGAGGAAGGCGTCCTATAAAAATCTTCTTGCCCATTCCCCTAGCTGATTCTCCTCCTACTCACATAATAATTAAGAGCATTAATTAAAGTTGTTCACTTGTTCATATAAAATAAACAATTATTCCTATGTAGCAACTGAACATACTTCCATAAACAGATCTTGGATAATCATATGCTGTAGGAGCACCAAGTGCAGCATATCTAGTTGTAACATATGCATTATATGCACCATATCCACCACTCGGAGGTGGTGGCATGCGGCTAACTGGCCGGAAATTATCTTCCTGAGGATAATTATCAAATTAAAACAATCAACTATAAGCCAAAGAAGGTGCTGATAAAAAATAAAGCTCTGTTAAAAATGTTTTAAGATATAAACTATAAATCTAAGAAAGCTCATTGTTCCGAAGAATAAAAAAGCTTAAACTGATGAGGAATAAATAATGATAATTTGGATAAAAGTACGCCACATGTTACCTTAGGTGTTGCTCTGTCAACAACCACTTCCGAACCCCCAAGTTCATGGGTCTCGGACATCAGATCATCCACAGATTCTGCAAGGAAAGATTAAACAACTTACTTGATTACCAGCTGTCAAAATTATTTAACTATATGAAGTTTTAAAAAGCCTAAATCATTATTAAGTCTCAAGTAAACTACCAGCATTTGCAAAAGTTATAAAACCAATCCCACGATGGCCCTTGGTACTTGGATCCTGCAGAAATCAGATGACCTCAATAATATCAACATTCTCACAAAAGAGCAAACTGAAGGATGTAACATATTTCCTAAAAGATATTAGATGTAAAATATGAGTGTAACATCTGCTACCTTGGGCATGTACAAATCCATTATCTCGCCATATTTTTCAAAATGACTGCAAGAAACAAAAAATTGTACATGTGTTAGTCGTTATGGACCATGGGTAACCTTGGTTAAAACTATATATTTAAAAATATAAACTAAGCAACTTATAATATCAACTATAAAACCACCTCCTAAATGCAGCTTCTGTAACCGAGAGTGGGATTCTAGCAACAAAAATCCTGGTGATTTTTTTTGAAGATGACCTCATCTCTTCCTGCAAAAGGAACAAATTTTAATAAGATATCATTAAAGTTTAGGAAGTACGTTTGTAACATAGACAAGATATTTATGTTATTTGAAAACAACCTTTGGTGTTGCAATTTTTACTTCCAATGCTCTGTTGCCAAGGAAGTGCTCGGCTGAAAGTGCAGTCTATGGCAGAGTCATATGAATTGAGAAAAGTAACATCAAAAGAAGTAAGATGAATCACAGAGACAAGTGTAAAGATTTCTTGATCTTTTATAATAATGGAAAATCAAAAAGAAAGTTTCAGTAATATGCATATAAAATTCTTGAATTACCTTAGCATCTTCAAGCTCTGCAAACGTTACATATCCAAAACCACGAGATCTACCACTTGAGCGCTCCTGTAATCACATAAGTGAAAACCATTTTGGTTTAATGCATACATATTTATACACCTACAGAGGTGGGGACTAGAATCTAATATTAAATCAGTTTTTCAGTATTAAAAAGTCTAGGATATATTATATTGACAAAAATGGTTGTCGAGGTGTTGGGCACGTGGAATGTTGTAAATTTAAAGTTTAAACATGTTGGTTGTAAACGTCTGAAAGTCTGAAACGAATTATATATGAAGGAAGGGGTGGTGGTGGTGATTATCACTGTTGATGATGATTGCGGATTTGCGGTGCTAGTGAGAGAGTTGGCGTGAGCCTTGGAAGTTAAAAAATTCTAGAATAAAATATGAACAAAAATGGTGATGGTGGCGGCAGCAGCAGCATTGTGGTATCTATAGTAACCATGAGGGGAAGTTTACAAAATTAACCAATAGTATCATCCATTTGATCCATGCTTATCATTGTATAATTTTGAAAAGATAAGTCATGAGACATAAAATCATGCAAATACATTAATTGCTTCCTCATTCACCCGGTTGTGATTTTCATATTTGGCAAATATTTCTAGTAACCATTCAGCCCATTTAAATATTACAGTTCAGAAATCTTTTTATAATTTTATGCAGTGGAGACTTAAAGTTCTGTACATCCTCTAAAATACTAAATTTAGTATGGAGAATGTTCATCCCATGTTTTATAGCTTGTGTGACACAATGCAATTCTTGCTAATCTCATAAGGTGGGTCTAAATCCTAATTAAACAAACAATGATGAAACACAGAACAAATAATGGAGGAACACCCCTCCCAGCTAGATACCAACAAAAATGATGGGTTCTTTTATGATCACTTTACATGGATGCATATGACATGCAGAAAGATTACAGCAACAACAACCGTCCCAGTAAATCCCACCATAGCAAGGCTATTGGTAGGGTCTTGAGGGGGCGGGATGTGAGCAAACCATACCTCTATCCTACAGGACAGAGAGGTTGCTTCTAGTAAAACCCTCGACTCTAAAAGACCTACACAAAAAGCATAATATAATATAGAATGGTACCTGTGCTAGCGACAGATAGGATGATAGGAACAGAAATAACCATAGTAAACTACCAATAACATAAATATAAGTGAGAAGGTATGATAGGAAGGAACAGATAACACACTATAGCCTATAGGGGAACATAGACAAGTGGTAACATGCAGAGGCGGCTATGAAAAGCTAAGCTCCTGAGCCAAGAATCTAAATATGTATCATCCTGCTAAAAGTCCTAACCATATCCTCAACATGCAGAAAGAAAGATTATTATACCCTAGAGAAACTATGTACTTCAAGTCTTTTTGGTGCAAGTTTAATCAGGTAACTTCAAATTAACTGAACTTCACATAACTTCTCAGTAACAAAGTCTTTACAAGTTACAAACCTCATGCCCTAGTAATTTGGAACACCATCCTCAAATCAATGCATATGATTCTACAAAGACTTACCTTCATAACGATACAATCCTCCAATTCCCCAAACTTCCTCATGTAATCTTTCAAACCATTGGTATCAACCTCCCATGGGATGCCCAACACCTAATACAATACCAACATACCAAAACTTAAATTCTTCAAGTAAACAAAAGGAAAACAAAAATGATAACAGAACAAGTAGCTTACCACGAGCTTCCTCTCGGACATGATCACAAAACCAGATATTAAGGCTTACAGAGAGAATATCACACGAAAGACACTCAAACTCCTCCTTTAGCCCTCGCGATCTCACCAAACTCCTCTCTCTCTCAACTAATCTCTCACACACGAACACGAGGACTCCTGCACACAATACACATGCCTCTTTCTCACACAAAATCATCATCATCATCATCATCAGTATCATCATATACCAAAACAAACTCACCAATTTATCATCTGAGCATCTGAAAAAATGTATACCTAATATGGAATAATTAAACGATCGATTACCGAATTGATGCACGCTCACCTGACCTTCGATTAATTAATTTTGTTCGGAATTCCAAAACCCTAAATCGCAGATCCGGGTCGGATCACACTCCACTCTCGGGTCTCTCTCTTCGGGGCGCCACTCAGCTACGCTCTTATTGCGAAAATGATTGTGTGCGAAAGGGGATAAATTATATACCTATTATCTTTAAGGGAAAAGTGGCACTTTATGCCCTATACTACAAAATAAATTAATTAAAACCCCTATTGTTTTGTAACTTTGATAAGTTGGTATTGTGTACCAACAAATCTTTGTGGTATATTTATATCACGGTTTTTATCCTAACTTTTCAGAGTTAATTGTATGATTGGTCCATGTGGTATGCTCATATCACAGTATTGGTCCCAATTATTTGACAAATCATAACACGATTGGTCCTTAACATAAACTTTTGTTAAAATTTTCAGTAAAATGAGTGTAAAATGACAAATATACCCCTTCATAATAATATTAATATAATATATTTAAAACCCCAACCCACCCCATCCCTTTCGATTTCTTTCGGGCACGACGATTGTAATGAAGGTTATCGACGGCGATAGGGGTGCTTTAGATCTGCAGAACCGTCGTTGGTGGCGGAGGCGACAGCAGATGGCAGAGAGAAGGAGTGGCGGAGGGCGGATAGGTATGGGCTAGTTGTGGTATTGGTGGACGATGTACTGGTGGTAGTCTTGGTGGAGGTGTTCGCCAGCGGTGGTCTCGGTGGACGGTGGTGGTTGACGAAGGGAAAATCGGTGGGGTGTTCGTAGATGATGATATTTAATTAATTAATTAAAAATTTAATGGGTCCCACATATATATTAATATACATATGTTATGTCTTTTTGTCTTTTAATTCAAGGGTAAAAAAGTAATTTCAAATCCATTTAACCCCAAAAACTAAATCGTTCACTCTAGGGACCAATTGTGTTATAACTTGTTAAATAGTTGTGACCAATAATGTCATTTTCAAAATTTGGGACCAATACTACAATATGAATATACCATAGGGACCAATCATGTAATTAACTCTAACTTTTCAGAAGTTGTATGTTTAGTCCTCACTCCTCATCGATAGTAATATTATTACGAGTTAATTATTATAATAGTCCTGTGGTTTATATAAATAACAGGTTGGGTACTAAGCAAAAAAAGTAACAGGTTTGAGTACTCACTTTTACTTTTGTAACAAGGTTGAGTATTAACACTAACAGATGTTAGATTTTCTGTTAAGTTTAAGGGTATTTTAATCTTTTCACATTATAAGACTATTTATGTAATTAGAGGGACTATTTGTGTAATTTAATTAAAAGAATATATTTAGACATCACACACACACACTCCTCTCTCTATCTACACACACACACACACAACACACATATAAGATATAGATAGATATATAGAATATATAGATATATATATAGATATATATATATATATATATATATATAATACATAGATACACATAAATATATATATATATACATATATATAATATATATATATATATATATATATATATTATATATGATATATGTATATATATATATATATCTATTTATGTGTGTCTATATATATATATATATATATGATATATATATATGTATATATATATGATATATATGTATATATATGTATAGGATTGGGTTCAAGTAAGAACCCTCACTAATTGCAAGAACCCTTTAATTTCATCACAACCATTGATATAATATAAAAAAATAAAGATTCTTAATCAATGGTATAGATAAGATCAGGGGTAATTGGACATTTATATACCTCTCAAAAGTAATATGATTCAGATTTAATACGGTGGTGACAAGTGTGACAACCGGCAATTTCAGGTCAATACCCGACCTTGACTTGGTTTATAATTACACCTATAACACTTGATTTTCAATTTAAATTACATTATTGAAGTTGTTTTATGCATTGCAAACTTTCACGCATAACATTTCATGCATCGGTAATTCGGCGTAATTACCATTTTCACACGCGATACAAACGGCACACATGAGCGTTGGTGATAATTAATATATGTGTAATAATAAATACTTTAAAGTGTTCCAAAGCATATTTATATATTCTAATGTTTCAAAGTATTTTAGAATCCAAATTAAATACATTAGAACAGTTTGAATTTATAAATAAACCTAATGCGTGAATTGATATCTTACCCGGAACAAATCTTTTAACGCGACAACATGATATGTATCGTGAATATATCATAACTATTGAAATATGTAATATTATATGAGTTCTATAATAATTTAATGTATAAAAAAAGGATGATAAGTAAAAATATAAAAAATATATAAATATCTATAGTGTAACACATACCACCCAAATACCCAATACTACATAAAATTGAAACACCAACCCTCCATGCATGTTGACCGTTCATCCTACACCTCCATCTCTCTTTTTCTTTTTCCCATGCAAGCTCTCAAGAATGGTTACAAGATTTGTTGACTTTGATAATTTTGAGGCTTACCTTATTTGTGAAACCTTTAAACACATGTTTAAAGTAATATGTTCCATTGCCATACATAGTTCACACTTTGGCCTCCCTTGACCGTGAAGTAGAAGCACATTCTACAAAAGTTGATTTGACCAAATTGTTTGAGTATAAAACAAGTTTCTTTCTTGTCATCTCCAACCTACAAATTCACTACCTCACTTCTTTTTCTTCTTCCTATAATTCGACCATCTACCCATCCTCATCACTTCACCATTTTTCAAACTTTAATTCTACAAATCTTGTGTGTTCAAGTACCCTTGGTTGAAGATCAAGTGATTTTTGAAGCTTCCAAGCATCCTACAACATCCTCTTCACCTTTTCTTGTTGGGTTTTCTTAGTTCAAAGGATCAAACTTTCTTTCCTTGCATTTCAAGACTACCATCTCTTCTCCTTGCTTGGTTAAGGTTAGCACCTTGTTTCTAATCTCCCATACATCACCATGAGGTGTTCATGTTCACTAACTCATCCCAAAAGTGCTCTACCAAAGTTTAAAAAGTAACAAAACATGTAAAACATTTTCTGGCAGATTCATGTTTTGTGTTTTCAAGACCATAACTCGACCTAAACATGTTCAAATGAACCGTTTCTTGAGCCTAACATTAACTTAGGATGTCTAGTTTCTAACCCATCCAACCTTGAAATTTATAGATGAGTATAACCCTTCCAAAACGTACAAACAAATTAAAGTGCTGAACCTGAATTTTTGACAGAATAAATAGGGCAGAAAGAATGAGGCATAAGTTATGCTTAAAGTAATAAAATGAAGGTTTTCTTTCTGTGGTAACTTAGCTTAAGGTGTTAGGTTTAAAAGTAATATAGGCTCTATTTGTGAATGTAAGTTTTGACCTCTCAAAAAGGTAAATTCCATAGACATATACAGAAAAGTGCTGCACTGACATCTGTTGCTTCATGAACCATTTAGTGGCACCTAAACTTATTTGTAGGATACAAGCTATACCTTTTTGGAATCCTAAGACATAGAACTAAATATGATAAAAGTATCAGATTTTATAAAAATTCTTTGTACCATGAAAAAGGGATGACAACCAGACCCAAAATTCCCTTAATGCCGTCAAATACCTATACTTAGATATAAAAGTAAACTTTTAGAGATATTGGTAAAAAGGGAAACCCATACACATGGAAAGTATAATACCATTATACTTAATATAAAACACTTTCAATACATTATGTATCTTTAGGAAAATAAAGATGAAGACAAGAATCTAAATAAAACATTTACGACTCGACGTGGCTAATTAGTCAAGTGACATTTTCAAAACTAACTTTGTGGATGAGTTATGCATGACCATCTAGGGTTAGTAATCATGACCTCATGAATATATTGTGATTTTGTTTAGGAGATTCCTAGACCAATCATACATACAAACTATTGCTAGTATTCACGCGTGCAATTGAGGTGAGTTTCACGGCCCCATTTTACTTATTTTTCTTTTGGGGGAGATTACATGCAAATTACTATTTTCCTGGACACATTTACTTGTTAATGATTTCACATGTTATATAAGTTGTTTACTTACCGTATAAAGTCCCCTGTTATCGGACCGTTAGTTTATTTCCTAAAGCGAGGTAATCATGGATAGTACTATTGGGTTCGACTACCCCCACCCGATTAATTACCCTAATCTTGACTGGAGGTCTAAACGGGTGCATTATTAGCCTGTTCACACTCATGCTTACGGTAGGCATGGGTAGGGGCAATTTATTACAGTTACAGTCTAGCTTCGGTTGCGGTGCTTATATAATTTGTAGCATTGTATGTACAACAATCAAATCATAAAAAGTATTGTGGTCCCTTACGCTAGTTACTATTACTTAAAACCTGTGAACTCACCAACTTTATGTTGACATTTTTCATGCATGTTTTCTCAGGTAATTGATAGATGCACCAAGTTAAGCTAGCATGGAACATCTCATGTTTGGGGCCATTCATGCTGTTTGGGACATTCATTTTCGTAATTGTCATGTTTTGAAACAATTTACCTTATTACTATTGCTTCCGCAAATTTAACTCTGAACAATGATGTATTTTAAACTTATTTGAGATGTATGTTTTACAAAACCATGTAGTGGTCGATCAGTGACTATGAAATCATGACGTTCGCGCCCCGCGGGATACCGCCGTGGTTGGGGGGTGTGACAACAAGTGTCACCACATACCATCTTTTACTTCCCCCATTTTTCATTTTTTTATAAAAAAAGTTTACCCCCTTTATTTTTTATAACTTCTATAACTTTTTTATAAATTGTTATATTTTTAATAAATTACATCATTAATTCCATTTAAATTTTCTCTTTAATTCCAATATAGTCTCGAAAATTTTTAATTTTTTTTGTTTTGGACGTTACGTATTACATTATTGTAAGTTGTAGATTAATGTATAGTATGGATGTAATTTAATGTTACAGTGATGTAACACAGTGCAATATACTTAGTTAAATTATTTACATTATGTTTATTTGAGTACAATGAATTATATTTTATTGTAATTTCTTATAGTGAATTACATAAAATATACATATATAAAAAAAACAAAAATAAATCCTTATAAAATAGGTTCAAATCCCTTTTCAAATGCAAATCCAAACTTTAAAAAAAACTTGACATGATGCATCATCGTTACGATGAATTACATTATATTTATCTGAATGAAAATCCTAATATTTACAATAAATTACATCACACGATAATCGCTTATAATGAATTACATTAAAGTTGGATAACGATCTACTAGAACTTGTATCAAAGCCATCAACAAAGAGCCCAACACTTTTACAGGATTAAGGTTGTTTCTTGACAAACAATTACTAGTTTATATTATTAATAACGATAAAAACTAAACCAAAAGTATATTTTTATTACAAACCTTCAAAGTCCAAATATAATTCATTGTACATTAAAATAAAAAATAATGTAGTTAACTGTAACTAAGTGTGTTTCATTGTGTTACATTAATGTAACATTTAAATTACAACCATACCATACATTTGTTTACAAGCTACAGTAATGTAATACTAACGTCCGAAACAAAAATTTAAAAATTTTCGAGGCTATATTGGAATTAAAGAGAAAAATGAGATGAAATTAATGATGTATTATTATAAAAATATAATTATTTATAAAAAAGTTATAATAGTTTAAAAATAAGGTGGTAAATTGTTTTTATAAAAAATAGAAAAATATGGTGAAGTAAAATATGGTGGGTGATGACACTTGTCACCACCATATTAAATCTGTACCTTTGACTTTTTAGGATATGATGCAAAATGTCTAATATACCATTTTCTCTAATAAAATTAGTGATGACACATGGCATCATCTTGTCCTTTTAAAATTAAATCAATGGATCAAAATAAGTTAAAGGGTTCTCATAATAAGTTAGGGTTCTCATTTGAACCTTACCCTATAGGTGTGTGTGTATTATATATATATATATATATATATATATAGATATATATATTATATATATATCTATATATATATATTTGTATATATATATGATATATATATGTATATATATGATATATATACATATATATATACATACACAGATAGAACAGATATATACATATATTTCATCACAAAAAATAATACTCTCACCACCACCACCGAAGGACATCACCGTCGGCCACCACTGTCGGCATCACTAGCAACCACCATCGTCCTTTCCCCCTTCCTCACCAAATCCCTCTCTGTCTTTTTCTTTTACTTCAACAACATCATCCCATTATGTCCAAATCGATGGAGTAGAGGAAGAAGATTACCACCTAAAATACCATTGTACACCACTAACCACCACTAGCATATTGCCAAAATCAAACACCATGAAACCACCCCGTATACCCTGTTTTTCCTCCATCTACACTAACACCGCCACTGCATCCATCTTCGTCTATCATCACTATCGGGTATCATCACCAAATCCCCCTTTCTTTTTCCCTTGTAAAAACCCTAAAATCCAACCGACCACCCACCACCAGCTGCCACCACCATGTACCTACTATCATCATCATCGCCATCTAGCCACCATGTACCACCAAACTCCCTGATTGAGATCTGAATCTAGCCTCCTATCACCATAAATTTGGGGTTTTTAAAGTTTTTTGGGTTAAAATGGGAATAGGAGGGGAGATCAGGTGAGATGATTATGATGGTGTGATGGTGGAGGTGGGGATGATGATGACGACGATGATATTGCGATGGTGGTTATGATGCAATGGTGGTGATGATGCGATGATGGTGATGTTGTGATGGGGGTGATGATATGGCGATGACGGGTAGATGGTGGTCATTATGGTGCTTGTGGGTGTTCGGTGGTGGGTTGGTGGCTGGTGGGTAGAAAGGGGGTGGTGGGCTTGGTTGTGGGGGCTGATAGTGATAGATGGTGGTGATGGACTGATAGTGGGGTATATTTATATCATGGTTTTTATCCTAACTTTTCAGAGTTAACTATATGATTGGTCCATGTGGTATGCTCATATCACAGTATTGGTCCTAATTATTTGACAAATCATAACACGATTGGTCTTTAGCATAAACTTTTATTAAAATTTCAGTAAAATGAGTGTAAAATGACAAATATACCCCTTCATAATAGTAAAATGAGTGTAATGAAGGTTATCGACGGCGATAGGGGTGCTTTAGATCTGCAGAACCGTCGTTGGTGGCCGAGGCGATAACAGATGCCAGAGAGAAGGAGTGGCGGATGACGGATAGGTATGGGCCAGTTGTGGTATTAGTGGACGATGTACTGGTGGTAGTCTTGGTGGAGGTGTTCGCCAGCGGTGGTCTCGGTGGAAGGTGGTGGTTGACGAAGGGAAAATCGGCGGGGTGTTCATAGATGATGATATTTAATAATTAATTAAAGATTTAATGTGTTCTACATATATATTAATATACATATGTTATGCCTTTTTGTCTTTTAATTCAAGGGTAAAAAAGTAATTTCAAATCCATTTAACCCCAAAAACTAACGGTCGTCCACTCTAGGGACCAATTGTGTTATAATTTGTTAAATAGTTGTGACCAATAATATAATTTTTAAAAGTTGGGACCAATACTGCAATATGAGTATACCATAGGGACCAATCATGTAATTAACTCTAACTTTTCAGAAGTTGTATGTTTAGTCCTCACTCCTCATCGATAGTAATATTGTTATGAGTTAATTACATAAATAGTCCTTGTAGTTTATACAAAATAACAGGTTTGGGTACTAAGCAAAAAAAGTAACAGGGTTGAGTACTTACTTTCACTTTTGTAACAAGGTGAGTATTAACACTAACAGATATTAGATTTTCTGTTAAGTTTAAGGGTATTTTAGGCTTTTCACAGGATAAGACTATTTATGTAATTAGAGGGACTATTGGGTAATTTAAGGAAAGAATATAGGGGTACAGCACACACTCTCTCTCTCGCTCGCGGGAGACACACACACACACACACACACACACACACATATAGAGAAGAGGAAGAGAGAGAGGAGAGATAGAGAGAGGAGGATAGAGGAGAGAGAGATGAGGAGAGAGAGGAGATAATAGAAGATAGACAGGAGATACAACAAGATAGGATATAGAATACAGAGATATAGACATATATATACATATATATATATATAATATAATATATATATATTATATATATATATATATATTCATCACAAAAAATAATACTCTCACTACCACCACCGAAGGACATCACCGCCGACCACCACTGTCGGCATCACTAGCAACCACCACCGTCCTTTCCCCCTTCCTCACCAAATCCCCTTCTGTCTCTCTTTTACTTCAAAACATCATCCCATCATGTCCAAATAGGTGGAGTAGAGGGAGAAGATTACCACCTAAAATACCCTTGTACACCACTAACCACCACTAGCATATTGCTAAAATTAAACACCATGAAACCACCCCTTATACCTTGTTTTCTTCCGTTTACGATAACACCGCCACTGCATCCATCTTCGTCTATCATCACTATCGGGTATCATCCCCAAATCCCCTTTCTTTTCTCTTGTAAAAACCCTAAAATCCAACCGACCACCCACCACCAGCTGCCACCACCATGTATCTACTATCATCTTCATCGCCATCTAGCCACCATGTACCACCAAACTCCCTAATTGAGATCTGAATCTAGTCTCCTATCACCATAAATTTGGGGTTTTAAAATTTTTTTGGGTTAACAGGGAATAGGATGGGAGATCTGGAGATGATTATGATGGTGCGATGGTAGAGGTGGGGATGATGATGACGACGGTGATATTGCGATAGTGGTTATGATGTAATGGTGGTGATGATGCGATGATGGTGATGTTGTGATGGGGGTGATGATATGGCGATGACGGGTAGATGGTGGTCATTGTGGTGCTTGTGGGTGTTTGGTGGTGGGTTGGTGGCTGGTGGGTAGGAGGGTTGGGTGGTGGGCTTGGTGGTGGGGGCTGATAGTGATGGGTGGTGATAGATAGATGGTGGTGATGGACTGATAATGGGTAGATGGTGGTAATGGTGGGTAGTGGTGGATAGATGGTGGTGATGGTGGGTATATATAATTACACTAATGGTCCCTGAATAAAGAAACATACAAAATTACAAAAGTAGTCCCTCCAAGGGCATTTTAGTTAATTTCTTTTAAGTTAACAAAAAAACTAATGGCTGTTAGTCTTAATACCTTAACTCGTTACAAAATTTAAAACACAATACCCCAACGTGTTACAAAAAAACCCTTAGTACCCAAACTTGTTAATTTATATAAACCACAGGGACCATTTATGTAATTAACTCTATTGTTATATTGATGGTCCTTGTCATTTATTCTGATTGATAATTATACAAAATTTATATAAAATTACTGTAGTACACCGTATAATTAAAAACAAAAATCAATAAAGTAAAACATTGCTAAATGATCCTCTTCCTCACCTTTTTTTAGTTATGTCTCATCTCAACCTTGTAGGTGAGTACCGCATGTGGTGCTCATTCTTTTTTGGCCTCGTCTATCCTTCACTCCACCTCCCTTCTCCATCCTTAACAGTTTGGTGATGTCACGACGTTTGTACCACAATCACATTTTTTGGGCAGCCCCTTGCCCAACGAACAGTATGGCTTTCAAAATGGTTGTCAATCGCAGTCATTTGTTGGTGTTTGTACTAAGAAGCGTATCTGGTGCTTGACTTGGCCTCCACTTTGCGTAGGATTCGAGGAGGGATCATTTATTATCTGATATACGCAGTATGCATGAGACTTTGGTGTACGTATAAAGATGTTCCTAAATTTACAACTAATTCAACGATTATTCCACCTAAGTCTTCAAAATCTGTTCAATGTTTATTTATCAAAGTATGTTCGTCATCAAATACATGAGTTAATGGCACCAGGATAAAATGGTAATTCAAGTAAGAACTAGCTACTTAATTTATATAATAATTAAACAACCGAAAATAGTAAATGACAATAGGGGTAACTTCTAAAGTAGCGAGGTTGAAAGGTATAGCGGTACTGATTTTTTATCCACTATGACTTTGAAGAATTCAGAAGATTTGATATTTTGGTTTGATGGAAATAAAAACTATCCAATCGTTTATCCTAACCGCTCTCTCTTGAGTTACTAAACGTCCAAACTTTACAGCGGGTATAAAATATGCATTCTTTTAACACCAAGAAGAAGAATCTCACTTCAACGACATTAGAATAAAGAAAGTCTAACATTTTTCTTTTAACTGATATTGTCCCCCATATTATCGTAGCTTATAAGATTCTTTTTTAAAAGTTGTAAGGAAAAAAATAAGTATCGTAAACAAAAGGTCATGAAAAAATTATGAGTCTATGAGCTTTTACCAAAATTTCGCATCATTCACAATTTTTGGATTTTTATTGAGAATTCTAAATATAATAATATTTCTTAAACAAACGATTACAATAGAGTGACAGATAAACGATCAACAAATTACGACGCAGCTCTCTTTTAGATAGAAAAACCAGTCCTATTAAAAACAAAATTTTATGTAATATAAGGAGTCCTAAACTTTCAATAAAAAAATCTCTTTCTTGTAACCACTAACTGATATATATGTTCTGAAATTAAGTTACTTGGTTAATATAATAAAACAATTTAGGAAAAGTCACCAGTCTCATATATTGTAACCATATGATAACCACACAACCATGAAATACATTTTCATGATCTCTTAAAATAAGTCTTGTTTTGCCTATTCTATAGAGTTTAGAGAATTTCAATAAACAAACTGGATAATCTGAGAGTCGTAAAAATCACTTTCAAATCGAAAATATTTGATGGTTCATCCAAATAAATCAATCGGATACAACTTAGACAAGATCAATAACTAGTATCATTGATTGTGTGATTTTCGAACTAGACAATCGTGACTAGAAATTAAGATCATTTTTGCAGAGAATGAACAAACGTATTTGGGGTCTTAGCATTCAAGAAAATGTCTTTGTGGTAGTTTTCTTTTTAAGTTTAAAATCCATTAAATTGAAGCCAATTTTTATTTCGAATTCACATGTGAAGCTTCGAAGATTCAATTTCTAGTGAATTTTTAATGAATAAAATTTAATCAAAATAAAAATTTTCAAGCTGACCTGACAGCTCGACATCAGCCACGGGTTCTGCCACTTGGACCCTGCCTCCTAACCCCAGCCAAGGAGGCATTGCCCCCTTGGAACCCCTAATATTCAAGGGCTTCGCCCCTAATAACCAATGGGGTTACAATATCGGGAATCATAATAACCTAAACTACCGTGCACTCTGCATCTCCAAACTATTTTGATTAATATTATGATTACACTGATCGTCTAATTAATCCAATTACCCTAAAAAATCTAACATAGGGGTCTTCATAAGGGCGTTAAAAGAGTTTAGATCAAGCAAGAAACTAAATTATTAGCAACAGTTGTCAACTAGATCACTAGTCCGACTGGTAATCCTACACTTTTATATCACATATCCTATTTTGACACTAAAAATAATTATAAAAATAGAAAAGAATGTTCAGAAATTCAAATGAAGTTTAAATATTTAATAAGAGTCTGTAATTACTACAAATCATTTTCATATTCACAATTAAATATTGTAAGCGACCCTAAACTAATAAGGTATTTCGCTTGAAAAATGATCAAAACGGGGAAACTACTAGTCATCTATTGTCTATTCTATATGGGTTTTCATAGGGGTGTTATGAAGATTTTGAATCAAACAAAAAACTAAATTATGAGCCACAGTTTTTAACTAGATCAATAGTCGACTGGTGACCAGTCGGTTCAAATGGTAACAATCTTAATAGACATAACTAGACCAGTTCTCGGTCCAACCACTCTAGCGCGGTTTAGAAAATAACAGATATTTATTAAAAATTAAAGTTAGTTGCGTGCTCACACATATATAATCGCTCACGTATATTGCAAGTGGGTTTTTGAGTTAGCCATTCGAAAAATCGTTAAAACAAACTACTTGTTTCATTAAATAAAAACAAGCTTTATACGATTGATCGTTAAAACATACTACTAGAAAATAAAAATAAAAAATTTGAACCTGAATAGTTTGGTCATTAGAAATTAACACGACTGATTTTAATGCAAAGAAAAAAGTTTGCCGATATTTTTGAAATATTATCTTTAGATTACAATAATCTACCAACGACAAGGAGGTCTCATTATCTCAAAGCCACTAGTCATCCCATCAAATAATGATCCAGAAAAGTCCAAAGCAATCGCCCTCAGTGGACACATACGGAAAAAAAAAACAAAAGAACGCAATCCAAAATACTAGTTTGACGGGTGAGTAAACTCATTTGACCTATAAACCTCATATTAATTGTTCATACAACCGATGTTAGACAAGTCTCATACCTTGTAATGGTTTTAGTTCATAACACTTCCGCAAACCACCATCGCTAATTACCCCCTAATCACTAATCACACCCCTTAATCCTTATCATATAACCTTCACCGGAAAATAATCCGACCACAGTACTCATTAACCATTACAGCTGTACCACCCCACACTTTTCTCTACAACACACATTACATGTGAGTTGTGACCCTTCACCCCCACCCTCCCTCATTAATATATCTTCATATTTTTCTCCACACAAACTCCTTCTGCATCAATGGCCTCCACTCTCATCCCACCATTTCTCATCATACTCGCACTCGCACTCGCACTCGCACACGCTTCTCTTGCAGATGCAACTGTAATGGTGCATTCAGACTCTGATGAGATGTTGATGTCTGTTTACGACGATGTAAATGCTGATGTGATTGATGGTGGAGATGATGAGGATTTGTTGGCTTCTGGTGGGAGATCACTGCTGTGGTGGAGGATGAGATATTATATTTCGTATGGCGCGTTGTCGGCGAATCGAATCCCGTGTCCCCCACGCTCCGGGAGGTCTTACTACACTCGTAATTGTTGGAGAGCTAGAGGTCCGGTGCGGCCGTACAACAGAGGTTGCTCTACGATCACTCGCTGTCGCCGGTGAAATATTCCGGCCAATATTCCACATTTCAGCTTGAGGTTGAGGTTTGTTTGTTATGTCAGTTTTGTGTGTCGTTTGGATTTGTTGATGGAGAGATGATCTTGTGTTTTCAGAATTGATATGTTAATAACTTGTGTGTATGGAAATAATGGAAGATTGGAAGTGTGGTCATTATAGTATTTTTCTATTTGTTTTTCATAGAATTTTGTACTATTAAATAAAAATAATATGATAATTGTGATAAGAAACAATTTATAATTGGTTAAGGGGTATTATAGAGTACCATTCAACAATCACAATGAAGTGAATGTTTATTAACTTGGTAACAACTATTAAATAGTATAAATTGTTATATTTTATTATTTATAATTTGTTGTGAAACTTTCACTTAAATTTTTTAAATTGTTATATAATAAGAGGATCCAGCCGGTGAGTTATTGTTTTTTTATACCAACAAGAACTTACCATTTGCAGGTACAAAACTACATTTATGTCGCGTGTTTAGAAAAATCTATATGATAATTGAAAATGAAATAATCTGTAATCTGTTTATATAGACAATATTAAATAATTAAGTAACAATATAATAAAGATGTCGGTAATAACATACTAATATCAAGAGTAATACTAATACTAATACAAATAATAATTAAAAAAATTAAACGATAACGAAAGTGTAGGATTTAAATCACTAGAAGAAATGAATTATGTAGTAGTCAAGCCGACAACAAATAAAAAAAGGATTTATGTATACGAAAAAGAGGAAATTAAAATAAAATTTTAGGGAAAAGATAAAACGATAAAACTTTAAAATACTTCGAAATAACATAAACTCTCACATCAAAAATTAGGTGGTCAAAGTTGACAAAAGAAAGGACAAAAGGACGAGAATGGAGAGCCATTTCCATTTCAATTTGAATTGGAATTGCAATTGCGAGAGTCCTTGACAAGGCCTCGATCATGATTGAGTAATAGTAGTTGGGACATGTTAGGTCCTACCAACAATGGATCATTTCTAGCCAAGATTGTTGGGAAAAAGTATCTAAAATCTTTATTTGTCTTGATAATTTCATCATTATAAGTTTTCACATTTACTTTTGTAAACAGTGTTATAAAATTTTCAATAAGCGTGCAAAATGAATCATTCAATGATGAATGATATCAGTAACATAAGTAAGTTGATGTTGGGGCTTGGGGATTGGGTCCAATGGCGAAGCTTTTTGAAGTCAGAGTGGTATCTCTTATCGTGAGGTTAATGATAATGTCTGGTATAAAACATGTTATTGTAATATAGTTATGGTGTAGTTAAAAATAGAGTAACATTTGCCGTCCAAGAAAAAAGTAAGTTGATGCTGATTTCAATGAGAACTTTTGCAAAATGACGATGATATGCCATGGACTCAACAAAGAGTCGAAAACAGTTAAAAGTTGTTGAGCCCCGGTTACGAAATCTCCAACACTGTTTAACAAGCATGGCTTGACTATTTTTACATTTTGCTACTAATGATGTCACCATTATCATGTCTTCATCTGGTTTGACCTGAACCCTTTACCTGATCTGACTAGTCCAATTTGTCTAGAGGCTAGAACTCAAATTTTGAGAGGCGAAAAAACTCTATATCAAGAAATCCATGTGAATTTCGTATCAGTGTTTCTTTTGGTTTTTGATGGGCCTTGAACACCGAGAAGAGGTGAATTCCATGGCCTCCAAGTGCGGTTTCAGTTGAGGTTAGTCTAATACCAAAAGATATTCTTCAGATTTCCAAGTAGACTCCCTTTATATTCAAAAGATTCAATATCTTGAAGTTTTGAAGACATGTTTCAGAATGATGCTGTCTGTAATATGCCTCTTCCAGAAACAGTAAACTTAAACCAAACTAAATTGCTATTAATTCTTATGAATTACTTTAGTTTTTGTTATAAGTTTCTCAAAAAAACCTCTAGATGCTCTCATTTGCGTATAACTCGAACACTTAACGAAAGAACCATGAGGACATTTGAGTTTTATGAGCTGAACTTATGTGATATAGAAGATTGATAAACCTTGAGCAAATTGTGTTTGAGACCTTATAAACGGATGTACTTACAATCCATGGTTTGGAAAAGGGTATACACTATTACTGAAATAAATAATCAGATACTGTTAAATATTTATTGTTTAAATTTACACTAAAATTTTTTATAAAATGAAATTACATCCTCTCGATCCGATTATACAGGCGAGCTCGATGACCACGAAAAAGAGATGAGGGCATTTTAAGGTGTGCACATACAAACCTTAAATCTCCTCCATGTTTGGCTCATCACTCGGACTTCCATGAGGTGCAACCCTCGAGTCCCCCACGCCTCTTCTTTCCTGAAACACAATATAGTTTTTGTAATCAAATTAACAACTTTAGTTATTTGTATATGTTTATTCATAAAAAGGTTCAGAAGTGTCCTAACCCAACCCGACCTGTTACTAAAAGACATTACCAGATTTTTCAGCTTAAACCCGTTTAGATTTGCTACCCAATCTTTTAAATAGCTAACGTGTTGGAAAGATGCAATCTTTTAATAACTTAATGCTCCATATACGCTTTTAGATAAGGGAACCAGATGATTGTTAATTAAATTAACTGCATAGACCAGTAATGCTGTTCTAGTTAATAATAAAAGAACATACTTTGATTGAAGATTGGTCTTGGGACTCAAGCATGTGCACAACATGCCCTATTTTGGGTCTCTTTTCTGAATTCGAATCGACACAACGTAAAGCAACTAGCAAAGCTCGTTTTAGAACGTGTGAAGAAGGCTTCTCGATCATTTTAGGATCCAAAACCTTTTCTGGGCATCTTTCATTGACCATTCTCCTGAGCCAGTCAACCAAGTGTACCTACAAACAAAAGAAAATTTAAGCATGAAACAGCATTGCAATCCTGGGTCAAAACAAGTAAAAGATCCACAAGAGTAATAAACTCTTATAACAATAGTTTTTGAAAAGTTATTTAAATGCCTTCTTTCTTGTGAAAAACTACAAAAGGCACCATGTTTCATACAAAACAACACTATAATGTCAAGTTTTTAACTTTTACAGCCATGATTATTGCATTTTTGTTGCAAATGTGCATCTTTTTAGTGAAAAACAACAAACATATACTGTTTTTTCCTAAAAAATAAAAAGGTTTCGTTACTAGAAGCACCAAGTCAAGTTGTTTTTCTCATAATTTGTTCAAAAGCATTAATTGTTACACATCATAATGTGTTATCTTTTGTGCATTTCTAATATAGTACATCTAATTACTAGAATACGATCTACGCAGTTAATCAGTAACAACAATCAAACCTCTTCTTGTGGTCGTTTATAATCAACCGGATATCTCCCTGTAATCAACTCCATGAACAAAATCCCGAAACTATAAACATCACTTCTCTCATTCACCATTCCAGTACTTGCATATTCAGGTGCAACATAACTACAATAACAACAATCAGTCATTCATCTACAAATGCCTATACTGTCATCACTCTATATATGCGCGCACACAAGTGTGATTAAAAAAGAGACCAAACCCCAATGTGCCCATCACACGAGTCGTAATGTAGCTCCTATCTGCACCAAGAAGCTTGGCTAACCCAAAATCCGAAACCTTTGGGTTCCATGATTTATCAAGTAAGATGTTACTTGACTTTATATCACGGTGAACCACCTTCGGTTCAAGCCCTTCATGAAGATAAGTTAACCTACAGTTTATCATCAAATACATGATCATTAATTAACAACACGGGGATTAATGACTATAAAACAGTAGATTTAGAGTGTAATCTGTTAATGCATTACGCTTTTGCTATCCCGATAATGATGTTCATACGAATCTCCCACGTAAGAGGACTGCAAAGGCCTACATCACCATGAACCCACTGCTCTAAGTTGCCATTATTAACATACTCATAAACAAGTATCCTGTAACCAACGAGCATTCAAATCAACAATCAACAACTTAAGATCATAAGCTCATTAATTAAACACACACACACACAAAATTATGTGAAAAAACATACCTATTTGCTCCTTCTGCACAATAACCTAACAACCTCAACAGATTCTTATGCCTAACTCTACCAATGGCTTCAACTTCAACCTCAAATTCCCTCTCAGCTTGCCCCCTGTGCACAAAAACAGCATCAAAATCCACATCAATTGATCAAACAATCATCAATTTCTTCAAATCGAAAAGGAAGTATGAACATAATGACCGATTATTGAGCAAATTCTTGACAGCAACTTGAGTGTTGTTATCAGCAACAACACCATGGTACACAATGCCATAACCTCCTTCACCTATGACGTTATGAGGTGCAAATCCATCAGTAGCATCTTGAAGCTCCCGCAGCGTGTACCAACGGCCCCACCCCAAATGGGAAACCTCAGGGCCCACAGCTCCGGCGGCGGGATCTTCTCCGGCGGGCGGCGATGGGGGGTTGTGGAGGAGGAGTGATTGTTTTTCGATGGTGGAGAGTGGTGGGAGTGAGTTGTTGGGATGGGGGGTGGGGGTTTGGGGAGTGGTGGGTTTGGATCTGCGGTTGGTGAAGCAGAGGGAGAGGAGGAAGAGGAGGAGGACGAAGAGGGCGCCGGCGGAGACGCCGAGGACGGTGGAGAAGTGGAGGTTGAAGATGGAGGTTTGGGTGGAGAGGTGATCGGCCATTGATGTGAGGGATTGATGTTGCAGAGAAGATGGAAGATGAAGATGGAAGATGAAGATGAAGATGACATTGTTTATGTATGTATGTGTGTAGTATATATCGAAGCTTCCGAAAATACGGGTGGGTGGGACCTGCTGGTTTTCAGTGTCACACATCCCGACTCTAGACCTCTGACTTTCGTAGTCTTACCAATGTTTACACACTTGGCATTATTTTTCTCTTTTTAAATGAATCTTAACGTGACTTTTTTTTTAAATGGATTTCAAACGACTCAGATGCGGTTTGTTTTTTTAGAACTAAAAATGTTTGCAGCATGCATATCATATGTACCAAAAAGAGCTCACACAGAAGTGGAGGTGGACGGTGGTGGTGGACGATGGTGGTGGTGGTGGTGGTGGTGGGTGGTGGTGGTGGTGGTGGACAGTGGGTGGTGTGGTGTGGATGAGAGACCTTATGGTGATGTTTAACCTTCTGTAGACCTTAGAAATGACTAGCTAAATCTATATCAAAAAGAGCTTGCGCAAATGCTTGTTAATTATAAGTTGTAAAAAACAAACAGTCTGCAGATGGTAATGTCTGCGTACGGTCTACACAGTTTAGACCAGAAAAGATTGCGCGAACTTTTTTTAGAAAAACAAAGACAACCTTATTAACCAACTTGTGACATTTTGTCTTAGAAATTCACATAAACATAATGCGACTTATGAGGTCACCTAAGTTGAGGGATATGATTCAAACTATTATCTTTGCTCTAAGATCGTTTTATGCTATAACTTTGGTGGTCAACTCAAGAAGTGAACCAAGAGGGAATTGAACCAAGGTCTCATTCGAAGAACCAAGTCTGGTGTCGTTAGGCCACATCGAGATGGTTGCTTATATGATTATTTTTGTGGCAATTATTTTTACTCAAGTATCACCTAATTCTCTACTATTTAAACGCATGATCACTTTTATACTTTCATGGGACAACTTTCTACCACAACAACACAAGATGACCATGGACAGTCTGTTGGATCTAGAAAGGCTAGTGCAATCAAAACCAAATCATTTAGACTATTTTGGTGTAACTAATAAAGGACTTCCAAAGCTAAGTGTGGAACTTCCGAAGGAAATGGAGTTCTTCCGAAGACAAGTGCAAGATCATCTTCCGAAGAAAAACTCCAACTTCCGAAGACAAAGTGTTATCTTCCGAAGTTCAAGACTTAGAAGAAATCAAGAGATCAACTTCCGAAGTATAAAGATATGAAGAAGTCCTCAAGCCTCGGAAGAAGTAGCTTCTTCCGAAGTATAAGTGGCTTCGGAAGAACAAGTTCTTCGGAAGCCAATTAACCTTCGGAAGACACTACTATGAACCAGTGGACATAAGTATGGTCTCTCTGACACTCTGCTGCAGACCTCTGATATACTGCATGACGTTTTCTTTAAAGCCCATGTAGTTTACCATACTTTATTTCACTGTTCACCTTTATCAGTTAGTACAGTTGCCAATTTTAGTTGGTGACAAAAGGTAAGTCATGGACATGTCATGACTACCTTATCTTAGATAATACTTTATCTAAGATACCTTAACTTTAGCATTGTAGCATATGCTTTAGTCATAGGTTTCCAGCTGGTATCAAAGTATATCCGGCTGTAGGATCTAGTATATATAGTTTCTCGTTGTAACTCATGTAATATGCTTGTAAGAGTCTTGTAATACTTTGAGTTGAGAAGTAATATATACAAGTACCTTGAAAATTATTTCCTTGTGTTCTTTGTTACTTAGTATATTATAATTAACTCTTAGAAGGGATTCTACATCATCAGCTGATCCGAGTGTGTTACAAGTGAGTTTGAGAGAAAAACTAAGTGTTAAGTGACAAAAACCGATCTTGCATAGTCTTTTATTTTCACAAAAAAAATTTTACTCCAAACCATCTTATCAACTTGATATGAGAATTTAAACCCACAATATTTTTATAAGACAATCATTAGTGTCACTAGCATACTAGGCTATGGGCACGAGTATGATGTATTGCTTAGTTTATTTATTTATTTATTTTTTATTTTTACTAATGGGTACAGAGGCCACTCTATCACACTATTGCTGACCAAGCTTGCATGGCCAACGGGCAAAAAACTTTCGAACAAAAGGTTGTTTGTATCGTCCATCTGTTTATTATTGTTCGTTTGAAAATTAAGAACTTAGTAATTTTTTTTCTATTTTTAACTATTATCATATGGCTAATAAGGATAATTTAGTCAAATATACGTATTATTAAAATTAAAATTGTAATGTGAACGATAAATTTAAAGATGGATGAAGTGTTTGTTACGACTTACGAAATATTATTTGATACTATTTCAATTGTGATCCCCAATCCGTATAGAATATATGAGGACTAAAAATACAACTCAAAACATGATTATAAACATAAGTTGATTGTAAATACTAAAAAACTAATATGAATATCAAAATAATAACAGAACCAGATGGAAAACATGCACACGCATACAAGGTAATAACTAACCTAAAATCTTCATAACGACAAACTAACATGAGTCTTGGTTTGAACTTTGAACATTGACACCTTTGACACAAAAAAATTAAGAGCCGAATGATAAACCTCAAACGGAGTCACTAATATTTATTTAAGTAGATGAGTGACAAATATGTGATTTCCTTGATCAATTATATTCATTTGGTATAGCCATCGTCGTAACACACCCACGGTCCAAAAGAAGATGCATTGGTGTGACATCAACAAAACAACTATCATGGTCCATGACCATAAACTACTTTCATTATCATCTTCAATCATAAGATATGATAACTTACGAGACATATTACTTATCAATTTAAACATTATTTAATTATTCAATACAACTATTAAGCAAAGATGTCAAAGGCGCACGACTAGGCAAGGCATGGCTCAGCCAAATCGCCTTGACTGTACCTTGATGCACATGCTCACTAAACCGGCCTAAAGCGGAAAATACATGTCTAAACATGTATGACCTAAAACGGTCTAAAATAGCAAAAAAATGACCTAGACTACATGTGCGCCTTGATTGTCTCAGGCGTACCCTTTTTTAGTGCATTGAAATTGTCTCATATCATGGTTTTAATACGGATATATCTTCTTCCGATAGTATTATTATATAAGCACGTTGAAATGTATATAAAACCAGATTACATACCAGTGACGTTGAGATGTAATCTCATATCACACTAATTGAAAAAACAAAAGCTGTTGTGGTTTATTGAGATGTTTTGTAAGTTGGAACTGAAAGCCAGCCTTCTTGCATAACCCTACTGTAACTCCCCAACAGGTGCCTCATTCAGCCATAGGAAATGAATGAAATCGTACAGCTTTGCAGTCACACTAACCTGCTTAAACAAACAACACAATACGATTAATAATATAATACACACAGTAGCGCATTCAATATAAGAGCCGATTCCAATTTTAAGCAGATAACTGCAACAACCGTATACACACTTACACGTAATGCATGAAAGACAGGAGGTTATGTAGTTATATAACCACCTTTATCGCAATTAAAGCAATATAAACAAGCCTTTATGCGGTTCTCAGAGTCCTCTACTTGAAATTGGTACCCTCATTACAAAACCAATTTTATGCAAAACAGCAATAATTACAAGTATTCATGTGGCTCTTTGGTTATATACTTAAAATTGGTTCTGTATTGAATGTTTCTCTATATGCATGTATGATGTATGTATGTGTGTGTATTGGAATCAAAGGGCAAAGAAAGCGTTAGCAGGTTAACCTTGTAAGGGGTCGGATTAAGCCTTCTCATGTGATCAGGGCGCATTTGGTCTAGTTGTTGGGCGCAGCGTTCCCTATTCTTGTCTAGTGTTGGCAATTCTTCTCTTTCTTTGTCTAAACACACAAATTTAATCAGGTCAGTTCAGATTTTGTAAAATTATGGGAAACTACAAGCTCCTCACCTGAATTTCCAGGCCAATAACACTTCATAAGCTCCTCAACACGTTGTGGGACAACATAAGCTCTCTTGGATTCGTTAAACGGGTGGCGACATAATATTCTTTCACCTACCTGTAATAAATCATGAAAAGGTAACATGAAATTATTAATCATACATGAAACCTTTGTAGAACTTTCAATTAAAGTTCTTTTATAAGCAACTTGCCTTTGGTGGTGGTTCATTTTCCCCTGCCATTATGTCTAGAAGGGCATAACCTTCCTTCCCATATAATCTAAATGATCGTTTTTTACATGGAATAGAAACCTGTAAAAAGATATATTTTTATAATAAAGATTAAGAATACAACAGCAACAGTAAATAATTTCAAACCTTAGAGACATCTTCTGACAGCTTTATACGGGGCTGGTTATTAATCTCAACAAGCTTGAAAACACAACCTAAAGCAGCTTGAGCATAACAAGTCACCAAATATGTCCCAATTCCAAAGGCATCAACCTCATGACCCTGAAATTTGATTTTTTTTACTTTCTTTTTGTGTCGTGTTTTTTAAAACAATAAAACCTATAAATGTTTGTTTATTAACGATACTCATTACTCGCCTGCTTGTTTAAAGCATCTAGGGTTTCCTCATTGAGGTCATTGCTAGCAGTGATACCAGTCTTTCCAAAACCAGGAACTCCAAATTCTTTTTCAACAGTCTGAAAAAATTTCCTTGTTTCACATGACAAATAAGCAAGATCACCAGAGTCTAATCTAATGCCCCTTGCTTTGTACCTGAACAAAACAGATGTAAATACATAGAAATAAAAAAATAATAAAAAGAAACTAAGTTATAGTGTACCCCAGATCATTTAATGCCAAAGCAACAGCACAGAAATTAGGAACACCACTCCTCATAACCTGGAAGAAACAGCACAATTGTGCTGATTAGTTAGGTAATTATTATTAATTTAATTCAAGCGAATTTTTATGTCTTAGATTACACATTTTTAGAGAAAATTCCGACTTACGTCATATGTGTCTACAAGAGCTAGAAAGTTGTCAGGAAATGCTAGGGCATATGAAACAAATGCTGCCAGCTCACTCTGATTAGTCTCACCAAAAACACCCTTCAGTATACTTAGCCTCTGAAACATGTAGAGGAATAAAATAGGTAATATATACAGAGACTATAAATGTATATATAACAGATAATACACACACATAAATGGTATATACAAACAAACCTTTAGTTTGCTTAACCATGTCTGCACAGCACTAACAAAATCCTCGCATGTTCGAGAGCCATCATGACTTTTAAGAGACTTCTCTATGATCTCATCAGGTCCCTATGGATCAATGAATTGCTTGTTAACTAAAAAACTTAGTAAAAACTTACATATTTACACCAAATATGAATAAAACAAAAGGTTATATGTTACACTAACCATGAATGAGCTAACAAAAGCATGGGAATGTGTTCCACGAAGTGGTATTCCAAATATTTTTCCAGCTGCACAATTGCTGTCAACACACAAATTAAAGGATATGAGGCGCCTTTGGTAAAAAATGACACTTTGATCATTTAATTGTTAAGCATAAGACGAAACCAAAAATACAGGCCATGTTTCTCCAATAAACAGTGTATCACTTCACAATATAACAGGAACCCACACCATTTAAGGCGGAATATATGATGTCAACGGATCACCTTGTTGCATCAAATCCTCCCATGTAGCAATACCTTGATGCACCTATACCACCATCTGGGCCCTAAACATGAAATTATATAAAAAAATATAAATATAAAATACTGAATCTATTAATGATGTAAGAAAGCAAATATGTTTTAAGAACCTGTGCCCGCCGTAACCCAAATTCAAGTAGAAGTTTGGATTTTCCAGCAACAAAGCGATGCCTTGCAGCATTTGTAGTGACTAGTGATGCATAGTTTATAAGATTTACAAAAGGAGTTTCCAACAGTTGAACCACCTGTGATAAAAATGATATGTAATACTTAGATCTAAGAGCTCTTATATACAAATGTTATAAACAATATTTCGCAGCATTAAGTAGTTGCCAAGACTCACAGCCACAGGGCCCTCAACCCGCATCAAGGGAACTTTTGGAAAAACAACTGAACCCTCAGGAATAGCATATACTTCAACATCAGAACAATCAATTCCTTGAAGATAATCAAAGAAGCCATCCTAATTTCATCACAATAGTGTTAGATAGACAACATTTAATATAATTTATGTCTAGATAACACCTGAAAACAGCAACAATTGCAACTTCATAGTGTATCTAATTTCAACCAACTATTTTAGCACTTTCAGTTCATCTGATTCAATGATTACCTCACACGTAGGAGGTAAAGTCTCTCGAAGAAATGCAATCTCTTCCTTCGAGACTTTAAAATTTGCAATGAACCTTATGCACTCTTCAAGTCCAGCAAAAACAGTGTACTCACCACCAAACGGATTCTTACGAAAATACAAGTCAAACCTGAAATTAGTCAAAAAGATTACAAACAACCTATCAAGATAAAGAAAACACATACAACAAATGTCACAGAAGAATCTGTAGTCTGTACATTGACTCAAACCTCAAAATCAATCACAGCAATACCTAAACATCAATTCAATCCGCACTGCATCAAAATCTTCTAATTACAAGTCAAAATACTTAGAATCCACCACAAAACTCAAAATTCCCTAAATATTCTCAAAACTGCATGCCCTAGAGCCACGTCAAACTTCTAAATCGCAACATTTTCACAGTTCATCATACGATTATACATGCTAGACAAGTAGTAAGATTACAACAACCAACTAACACATCTACAAACACCATAGAACCAAATCACAACACTCAAAATCACAAAATGAATAAAACAACAGGAATCGATGAACTAACACAGCTCGTTCGTTATGCTTTCCAGCTTTCCAATACGCATAAGCCATGGTGAACTGATAGAGATCTGTGAGAAGCGGCGTAACCATCGGATTGGTGGGCGCAGGGATTGTCTGCGGCCGATGATTCCGGAGTTCATCATTCAATTCACCGTTAACTTTCGGAATCACGTCCATCATATGCAATCGATCAAAATGAATAATAATTGTGTAAGATTCGTGATTTGAGTCCCCTTATCTGCTGCACATATGTATGTATGTATGTATGTGTGTGTGAGAGAGAGAGAGAGAGAGAGTTTGGGGGTATATAGGAGATTGATAGAATCGGAAAAAGGGGGGGAGATAACGACGGAGGTGTGGTGGTGGTGGCCGGCGACGTCGCCGATGTGGGGCTGGTGGTGTGATTCTGCTAGTGACGGAGTAATGAGTAATGGGAATTTGTGTTGTTTGAAATCAACCTTTTCTTTTAGTCAAGATATTTCCCATACAAAAATCTATCTATCCATTGTCTTCATAAATAATTTTTATTTGAAGTTTCAAACAAAGAGTTTTGAGAAAAGGTCCTAATATAGAGACACCCACTAGATAAATCGACACCTTTTTATACGTCGCGTATGGATTCATACGTCGCGTATAGGGTCGAATACACTGAAAACAAGGAAAATTCAGGGGGCTGTCAGAGAGCTATACGCCCCATATATAACCCTATATGACCCCCTTATACGACACATATAGGGTTATACGACGCGTATAGCGAATTTCGACACTGACTACGAGGAAAAATTCAGGGGGCTGTCAGAGGGCTATACGACACATATAGCCCTATACGACACATATAGCCCTATACGACCCACCCTATACGACGCGTATGGGGCTATACGACACGTATAGAAATTTTGGAGTGTTGATTGAATGTTTTAGTTTTACGTACTGTTTGTGAATTGTTTTATGAAAAGTTTATTTATGTTTGTTTTTTTTTTATAAATGAATAAATGAAAGAAATTTCATTGGATAATATATCTCGTTTATGTTAGTCTACTTTTTGTTTGTTCATTCAAGACTTTTTATACGTTTCTAGTTTTTATTGTTTAGTTTATTACACGATATATAAACTAGAAATCCTAGCCATTTATAACTTAAAAGTTTAAGATAGTTTTCTTAAGATAATTATGCTTTTCAATATTATATGTTATGTGTGGCTTTATTTTGTGATTATGTCAAGTGGTTAATTTTATATTTATCTACGGTGATTTTTTCTAATATTTAGAATTAAAAATATTGATCTTTTTATTTTTTTTATATAACATGTGTCAGTTTGTGTTTGCTTTTGTTTCTTTACGTTCGCTTGTGTTTTCGAACCGTTTGTGAAATTGTTAACAAACGAACACAAATGAACATGACCATGATTTTTTGTTCGGTTACATGTTCGTAGGCAAGTTCAACGTTAAACAAATGAACATGAACAGAACACTGTATGATTTTCAGAATCCATTCTAACATGTTGGTTTATTTGGGGTGATGGGCCAATGTATAGATTGTACAAATTGTTGGTAAAATCTGGTCAACATATTGATGCTTAAGTCCCAACTCCCCTAAGCCTTTTACGGTTTACCTCAAGAAACATGAACCCATTCTCAAACTTGAAACACACAATCTAGGGATGCGCCTAGGAACCCGACCTGATGAGTCCAATCAAAACCAACCTATCATTCTAACCCGTTTTCTACGGCCCAAATCACCTTAACCTTTTACGTCTAGCAACATGAACTCATTTTTAACCCGAAACTAGTAAGCAAGGTGATGCACCTAGGAACCCAACCTCATGCGTCAAATCAAAATCCATTCAACACTAGCATAATGATCTGCTCAATTTTTATACGTGTTAATTCGTTTATGTTACTGTATATTATTATAGGTTCAACTCAGCAAACGAGCTATAAGAATAAATTAATATTGAAATGGAACCAAATGCGATTGGAATGGGATGCTCAAATATCTTCAAATCAAATTATGAATCTGTCAATCTGGTCAATTTTTGAAAGAGAAAAAATTTGATGTGGGCTGAAATTTTATATAAATAAAGAATTAAAACTTGGGCTCAAATTGATGGGCTTATTATATTAAAATACAACGAATTAATTGGGTGTGATCATGTTGGAAGAAAGAATTACACGGGCTGATGTTGGGCTGTTGAGGTTTTCGAGGCACAAGCCACGAGGCAGTTCTTTGAGAAGCCAGCAACATGCAATCGAAACTACATTGCTATATCATATTACTAGCTTAATATTTTATGTATTACACGTTTTAATAAATTAAAGAGAAAATTGCAAGATTAGTCCTTGTGGTTTGATTAGATTGCATATTTGGTCCCTAAAATTAGAAAATTGCAAATTTAGTCCAATATTTTATGACATGATTGCACAAATGGTCCCCGCGTTAAATGGTGTTAGTTTATGGGGTTAACTAAAAGGGTATGTATATGTCTTTTTAGACTAAAATTTATTTAATTCTTAAAAAAAAAACTCTTTGAAAGTGTAATGTACACAATCGATATGCAGGCAGAGTTCATCACCCCCATTCATGACCATCGAATCCCCTGCATCTTGCTTCTTCATCGATGCTTCTCAAATCTCAATCATTGATAGGGATCTCGACCAATAGCTTGGAACTCGCAAGCTTTCATCGACAGCCTATTCATCGAGGCTCTTCTTCGTCGATGCTTCTTAATTGACAGCCTTTTCATCAAGCCTCTTCTTTAGCTCTTCTTTATTCAGGCACTCGAAGACAACCTTGTTTTTTCCTTTTCTAATATGTATGTTAATAGCCGACACCTCGCGACTTTAGGGTACAATTGAGAAAACCATGATTGACCTGAGGACATATATCTCTTGTTTTTTCTTCTTTTTTTTTAAATGTATGTTGATAAAATGATTAAGTGTTTGTGTATATTCGTTTTGCAGGTTACAGATATTGGGTTGTGCACAATAACGAAATCAGTTGAAGAGCATTTGTGATTTTTGACTTGTGATTGCTTAATGGTTGAAAAAAGCCACTGTGTGATGGTGGAAAATTTTTATTTGGTTTATTCTTTGACAAATGGATCATTAAAAAGTTACTATGAGTGATAAAAGTCAATGTTTTATATTGGTGTAAAAGCAAGCATGACCACTACAAACAACCAAATTGGAGAAAGAAGTAGTTGTATGGACTTTATCCTATGGGGGTATTTAGACGCTTCTTTGACATGTTGATCCAAACAAACAGATTAGGCATGACCATTTTGAGCAAATATCACATTCATCATATAACTAATACCATTTTGAGTGGTACTAATATGCACTAACAATTTGAAACATAGCCATATAAACCATGTTGACCCATAGCCAATATCACCCAAGTTGACCCATAAACTATATCAATTGTTTCAACCCTAACCAATATCGCCCATTATGACGCACAACCAATATCACCCAAGTTGACCAATAAACTATATCAAGTTTTGACCCGTAACCAATATCACTCATTTTGTCCTATAATCGTTATCATTCGTTTTGACCCATAACCATTATCACCCGTCTCGACCCATAACCATTTTCACCCATTTCGACCCATAACCAACACCACCCAAGCTGCACATTGGCTGCACTTTTGATGAAATTATTATTAATCAAGTTTGGTCACTTGACCCATCGTAAATAGCCTGCAAATTACTGAAAATTGGCTACACATTGGCTATGGATTAGCTGCAAATTGGTTGGACTTTTGATGGAGTTAGTATTAATTAAGTTTGCTCACTTGACTTGTATTAAATGACCACCAAATTGCTATAAATTGACTGTATGTTCCCTGCAGATTAGCTTCATGTTGGCTGGACTTTTGATGGAATATGTATTAATTAAGATTGGTCACTTGACCAGTATTAAATAGACTGCAATTTGGTTGCACATTCACTTGACGACGAGTATCAAGTTTGGTCACTTGAACCATTCAGTTATTTGGTGTGCAAACCTGCACATGACCATGACCATGACCTTGTGCATGAATTATACATGGCTGCACATAATGAAGTAAACATAAATTAAGCTGCACATAACCATAACCATAACCATGTGCATAACCTGCACATAATGAATTAAACATGGCTGCACATAATGAAGTAAACATAAATTAAGCTGCACATAACCATAACCATAACCATGTGCATAACTTGCACATAATGAATTAAACATGGCTGCAGCTTTGATGGCTTAACTATAAGTCTGTAAGTGCATAAACTGCATATAATGCATCACTTAAAATATGGCTGCAACTTTGACCATCTATGAATTAAAACACAACTTTGAACATGGCTCCACCGTAAATTAAAATATGGCTCCACTTTCATTTCGCTATGCACCACTTAAAATATAAATTAAACAATGTGCATAACCTGCACTTTTGACTACACTGTATGCTTGAACAAATTCAGCTAACATACTTGAAAAACATATTACATTGCAAAACAATAAACCAAGTAACTAGAAATTCATTACACTAAACTTGGAAAACAAATTACAACAAAAGACCACTATTGTTCGTCAATTTTGGAAGATTACAACAGAAATATGAGCCCTAACGCTACGAGCAAGCCACATATTACAGCGTTCTTCAATTGATTTCATGATTTTAGTTCTTTGACTTCATTCTCAAGTTTGTTTATCTTCCTCAGCACACCGTGGAGCTTCCTTTGCACATGGGTGGATCAACCCACCCTGCAAATCTACATCCCGAATTACATAAAAAAAGTTAAACCAATCGTAATCTAAGATCATATACAAAAAGCAATGGGTTTTGTACTACAAACCTAGTTTAATCAACATTAATAAGAAGTTATATAGATCATCATATTGACAATCTACAATATAATATCATCGTTTCCAAACCATCAAGAAATTTACATTATCGACTGGTAAGACGAGGAAGAAGGATAAGGAAGAGCGAAGTGAAGTATGGTAGATCGAATGAGGAGCAACGATTTGGGATATCATTGATCGATTGGGTTTTTGTTTAGGTAATGGGTTTTTAAGTTTTATATATTACTTAAAAATAAGAGATGTAAAATGACAAATTTACCCCCACTTAACCTTGAAACTAACAGACATTTAACGATAGGGACTAATTTTGCAATATTTTACAAAACTTTGACTATCCTTGCAATTTGTGAATCTTGGAGACCAAACGTGCAAAATGACCAAACCACAGGGACTGCTTTTGCAATTTTCTCTAAATTAAATATTAAATAATCAGTAATTAAAATTTATAAATTATAAAAATGCTTGAATATAAAGTATAATTATAATTACGTATAAATAACTACTTTAAGTAAATAAACAATAATTTGTTTTTCTTAAACTTTTATTTTATAATAAAATTGTGGTTTTTTAAATATTTCGTTTTAAGAAAAATTAAATTTTTATAAAAAAGGTTGTTGTATTTTTATTTTATAAAAATTTTACTTCTAAAAAGTGGGTTTTTAATATAAAGAATAGGTTTTTAATTTATTAAATCATACATTTTTTTAATTTAAAAATGGTACAAGTAATATTATTAGTATTCAATATTATTATTAATAATAGAGAAAATGAGAAATTTAGTATGATGATGCTTACAATTGTGTCATATCTCATCTTAGATCTCCCATACGGTAGGCGTTGGCCCCTCTGGTTATAGATAGATGAATAGATACATAGACAGACAGACAGATAGATACATAGATATGCAAAAGACTCATTTATTAAACAGATTATAGCTAATAATAAACACGAAGAGTTAGAGGGCGATATTTTAATATAAGATATAATTAAAATTATATATAGTAATAGTTTAAGAAATAGAACACTTATACTATTTTTTAACTATATTATCTAAATAGTTTAATTTTTTAAACATTCGTTTTAAGATTTTTTATAGAAAAATTATTTTTTACATTAATCTTGTTTAATAAAAACTCTCGTTGTAATTTTTCTGGTTGTTTTAATAAGATTGCTTTTAAAAATTTTATATTTTTATATTTTTTAAAAAGGACCAATTTAAAATATTTTGTTTCAAAAAGGTTTATTGTTTTATAAAATTTCATTTTATATAGATTTTTTTTATTTTGTTATTTCTGTATTAATAAAAAATTTAATTTTTAATTTTGTTAATGAATTTTATTTTTAAAAAGATAGCTAGATTTAAAAAATGGAGATGAGAGAGAAAAATTTAGCAATTAATAAAATTGATTTTTAATAAGAGAAAGAAATTAGTTTAGTGTTTAAATTACTATAACACCCTTTTAGGGGGAAATTTATGTAAGGATGTCTATAAAGAGTGACATGTGACAAAAGATGGGTTAAGAGAATAACACATGGCAAAAAAAACCTTTTTTGAATTAGGTACAATAGATGTATTTAACATGAAAGTTTCAAAAAATGACAACATTTGTTTCTTCTACTTAAATGTTTAAAAGTTCAATTTCATGGGTGACTATTGGGACTGTGTTAAATATCTCGTGTTAGAATTCTTTGACACTCGAATGTTCAACGAGTTGTCACAATTTGGATTTATATTTATTTTTGTAATGTTGTGTGGTTGTGTTAATTGTAGGATGAGCAGATATCTAGTTGGTATGGTTTGTTGGTTTGTCGGTTTGTCATGACTTTTGTTTAAAGTTAGCCAATCAATATAAGTTGTGTTTATGTAACCAATCAAAAATATTAATATATATGTCAAATTTTTAAGTAATTTTAATGAAGTCATGTTTACTAAAATATATATTTTCAAGCTGAACTATTAGATCGACTTTAGCCAAATGCTTTACTTCTTGTACCCCTATTGCTTATGAGTTTTCCCCTAAAAACCTATAAGGTTCTGATACAAAATATCATAATACTCAACACAAAAATGTACTACGTACATCCTGACTTGTTTGATAAATATTATGATCACATTGCTCAATTAGTCAATTTAATTACATTAAAATGTATAACAATTCATGGTGGATTATGGTTAAGTATTACTTTATCTATAATAATTTAAATTAACATTATATTTATATTTTTTTGTTTATATTTTTACTATTTAAAATAAGTATTATATTATTAACTAAAAATATTTACCAAATATATAATATATAATAATAATAATAATAATAATAATAATAATAATAATAATAATAATAATAATAATAATAATAATAATAATAATAATAATAATAATAATAATAATAATAATAATAATAATATAATCAGTATTTAAGTCTGGTAAAAAAAGAGACCAAGTAGCACCCGCGCATCACAAGAGCTAATTCATTATACATAACATATAGAAAGCAATAATGAACATCTATATTATCTATACTATTTATAAATTATTTTAGGATGTCAAAATAATAATTTTATCTTGACCTTAAGACACCTATAGGGTTAGTATGGTAATATTATGGTGGATTTTAATTTAACTTTTTTTAATTCATATGAATTCATTGAGTTTAATAATAATAATAATAATAATAATAATAATAATAATAATAATAATAATAATAATAATAATAATAACAATAATAATAATAATAACAACAACAATAATAACAATAATAACAACAACTAGGATTTGGCGCTGCGCGTTGTCGCGCTAATGTATGTTTTAATGTAACCCTAAACCAAAATCAAAACCAAAATCAAAATCAAAATCAAACTCAAAATGAAGGTTCAAAACCAAAAAATCAACAAAATACACAAAGTAAAATACACCAAAACGTCAAATCCATAACACACCAGAACATGCAGAACCCAAAAACTAAATCAAAGCCCAACACCATACACAAAACAAACGAAAATCAAAGTCGCAAGAAAGTGACATAGGCCAAAATAGAAAACCGACGAAAATAAAAGCCTCGAAAATAGCAAACAAAGGAAAACCCAAACCTTAATAGCGAGAATCGTCAGGGTATCGATAATGAAAGAAAGAAAGCAGGAACCCGAAGAAAGACAACGCCAACGAACCCTATAAACGAACATAATCGAAATACACATCAAAGACACGTGTCCAGACACCAAAACCTACAAAAAACCCCACCCTCAAACCTCGAACCCACAACCAAAACAAACCCTATAAAAACACAAACGAAAAAAAACCACCGACCAAAGGTATTAATAGGAATAGATAATAATAATAATATTATTATAATAATATAATAGTATTTAAAATAATTATGTGACACCCTATATATATCTCATATCGGTCGTGCACATGAGAGATTCCTAGTTCATAAGTAAGGTCTGGACTCTAATATCAACAACGCGTTTTGGGCGTATTGGTTGTGGATTAGAGCAGAACTCCACAGTTAAACGTGCTCCGTTGGCAACAATCTAGGGATGGGTGACCTCCATGTGAAGTTTCACCCGAGCAACCAAAAGCAAATCTGTGAGCTTCTCGTGGGCAAAGTAGACAATATTGGTGCTATGAGGGTCGGGTGTTACAGAATGATATCAGAGCCAATCCTGTCCCGTTCGGGATGGTGGGAGAAACCTCACCGGGTATGGTGAGTTCTCTGGCTCATCGATGACGATGAGTCCAAGGGGGGAGGGGGGGGGGGAATTGTGACACCCTACATATATCACACATCGACCGTGGACAGGAGAGATTCCTTATTCATAAGTAATGTCTGGACTCTAATATCACCAACGCGTTTTGGGCGTATTGGCTATCGATAAGGGAGAACTCCAAGTGTGTGGACAAGGGATGGGTAATCCCAGGAGTTCCAGTAACCCAGAAAAGTGAAATAGTACCGGGGAAAAGAGGTAGGTGTATGAGGGGGGGGTGTTATTATAATGTTATTTACAAAATGAAAGTTTGGTTAGAATGTATGTTAGAATATACAAGTTATGCAAACTAATATCAAGCTGCTAAAGGGAAATTATGGTGGAATTTCTATCATAAAGGTACGGTTTTAAATCAAAATAATAACTATAGGGTTTACAATTGCCGGTGGTGAAATCCGTCATAAGGTCCGTCAATTAACGTGTTATGTCCGATCTCTCATATATTTGGTCATTCCTATCATTATTGACTCTTTGGGTCTGGATGTGATGGGTGAAATTAATGTGGTAGTACAAAACCGTGGGGCAAGGAGAAGGTATTTAGTGATTTTTAAAATATAATAATCATTTTATAAATAAAATGGAATAAACCATTTCTAAATAAAAACATTTAATTAAATTAATACAAATTAATACAAACAAATCGTTTTTTCAAGAACAAATTTTTGGGATTAAAGGGTTTAGTGGAGGACTAAACTTGTAATTTTGGAAACTTGACTGGGGATAAATGTTTTTCCAGATTTCTATCAATCTCAAGTTCGACAAAAACAATAAATTTTGGGAGAGTTCAGAGGGGGGGGAATCTACAGCCGCACTAAAGCGGGTTGGGGTTGGGGGTCCACTCTTAGAATGTATTTGGTTGAAATTTCTGTTTCGGGTGTTCGGGTTCAGTGTGGGTGTACAGGTGTAAAGGGTAGTAGGTGAATGAACGGGAGTGTGTGTTGAATGGGAGAAAATAGAAAGTCTAGAATGGATAAAAGAAAAGGGTAAACGAAAAACACCCGAGGTCTAGTAAAGACAAGAAGGGTAGGAAAGGGGCGACGAAGGTTGGGATGGGGTGCGAGGGGGTGGTGTCGGGCGAGGAAATCTAGAGTATAGGTCAATCGGGGGGAAGGGCAGGGAGGAGTGAGCGAATGGGCGGGGAGGACCAGAGGATTGGAGGTAGGGCATAGGGGAAGGGTAGCAATTGATCAAGTTAGGGACTGAGTAGGTGCGAATGGAGAGTCGACGTTAATCGCAGGATGAAGGTGGGAGGGAGGAGGCGATGTGGGTCGACTGGAAGGTAAATAGTACGGAATGAGGTGCGAGACGGTGCGAAGAGGAGGACGAGGAGGTGGATGTTTGAGGAGGTGGTGGGAGTAGGGCTTTTTCATGCTGAAGTTTGGGGGGAGATAAGTGAGGGATGAATAGCAAGGTGAAATGGGTGATTCGGGAGGGAAGGTGTTTGAATGGCATGTAAAAAAAGTTAAATGTGTATGGCGTTTTCGCTGTCTCAGAGGAGAACTCCATAGTTAAGTGTGCTCAGGTGACAACAATCTAGGGATGGGTGACCTCCCTAGGAAGTTTTCACCCAGACAACCAAAAGCAAATCCGTGATCTACTAGTGGGCAAAGCAGACAATATTGGTGGTATGAGGGGCCGAGTGTTAAAAATTATAATAGTTATTTACAAAATGAAAACAATTTTAGTAATAAGTAATAATATGTAATAATATACAAGTTATCAAACTAAATATATACAAGCTCTCAAAACTGCTTAAAGGTTCTGAATCTTATATCGTTTTTCTCTTATAATCATAAACATATAACGGTTTATAAAATCTAAATTTGCCGTTATGTGACATCCGTCACTTTAAGGTCCGTCAATTAACGTGTTTGTCCGTCATCTCTTCTATATTTGGTCATTCCTCATCATTATTTGACTCTTTATGTGGATATCATGTGTGCAATATTATCGTTGTGTGTGCATCCGTTTTAAACCGTGTGTGAACTTTAAAAAGACCTTTAAAACTTTCATTTTTGAAAACGTTAAATATATCATTTTATAAATATAATAAATGTTTTAATATAACCATTTCTTAAGTCATAATAACATTAAATGAACTTTTACAATTAATACAAAACATTTAACAAAGTCGTTTTTCAACCGAACAAAATTTGGGAAAACTTGGGGGTTAAGTGCAGAGACTAAACTTGTAATTTTGGAAACTTGGGCTGGGTATAAATACCCCTTTTCCAGCCCTAATCTTCATTATCACCATCTTCTTCATCTTCATCTTCTTCACACACCAAATCTCCATTTTTGCACCAAATCCAACCCGAGAGTCTCGTTTTCTTCGTCTTGACACCATCTACAGCCTACACTACCCCTCTCTAGCAGGTAGTTGTCTTTGGTTGTCCATTTTCTAGCCTTTTCACGGCTGTCCAAACTAGGGTTTCGGGTGTTCGGGTTCAACCCGAACACACAAGGTCATATGGGTGCGTGTGAGGTCTCTTTGCTTGTGTTTTATGCTTGTGTATGTTTGTTGAGTGTTTCTGGAGGTCCTTGTGGTGTAAAACCCGTGTTTAGAGCAGCTCGGGGGCTGCTCCTCCCGACCACAGTCGCGATTCTGCAGATCAGGCGACTGGGTCATCCATGCGATTGAGCCGTGCGACTGAGTGGGTCGTGCGACTGGATCATGCGTCTGAGTCAATCGCGCGACTGAGTTGTGCGACTAGGCATGTCGTGCGACTGAGTTGTGCGACTGAGTGTCTGTGTGCGATTGAGACATGCGTGCGATTGAGTGTATGCGATTGAGTCATGCGATTGAGTGATTGTGTGCGATTGAGTCAGGTGACCGACTGAATGTGTGCGAATGAATGTGATTCGCACGACTGGGGTCCAATCGCACGAATGAAGGTTCAGTCGTACGAAAGTAGCTAATTCGCACGATTGAAGGTTGATTCGTGCGCATGGAAGTTGAGTCGTGCGATTGGGTGATGTGTGGTACGACTGAAGGCCAATCATACGAATGAAGGCTCAATCGTACGAATGAAGCTGATTCGCACGATTGAGGGTTGATTCGCACGAATGGAGGTTGAGTCGTGCGTCTGACCTTGTTATGCGACTGAAATTGTTGTGTTTGATCCCTTGTGCGTGGCGTGAGTATGTCGTGTGGTGTCGAGGTAACACTAACACAATAATGCCATTGTTCGGCCACAAAGATTAAAGTCAACGTGAGAAAGGGCACAGAAACTATTTTGAACAAATTGAACTAACGCCTTACAACGACCAAATTGACTTATAACTATTGACACTTATTCAATGCTTCTTCAATAACAACGGTACTTTTACTTAAACATCATCATTAGTGGCGACAATGTCTTGTACTTGGATCTACGTAAGGTCTAGTACGTGTGTCAGTCTGTGTGTGTTGTGCGTGACCCATCCGATACGACCCGAACCGACCCATCATTTTTGCGCGCTTATACATATATCATATCATTAATGCTATACAATAACTGTCAATAGGTGTTTGACTGTTTATTTGCATTCAACATTTGGGATACATCGCTCTTACATACTTACCACCTAACAAGTGAGTTTCGTGGCCCCTTTTTACGCTTATACAATATTTCAATCATTTACAAATTGGGGGAAAAGTATGCTTACACAATTTTTTATGCTGTACAACTTACATACATTTTACATACAAGGAATCAACGTGATACTGTGTTGCAAGTACTATTTGATACATGCTTGGGTCTGCTGTGTGGTTCTATCTTTGCAACTATTTAATTCCAGTGTGGGAACCGACGGTTAGGTATTGGTAGTACTACTGGGTTGACACCCCCACCCTCGTTCGATGGTATACTAGTTGGTACCATCAGTGGCCAGGAACGGGCCCTTGGGTGAATATATGCCGACAATTTCTTTGTGTACGTCGCTAGGTTTGGTTGCAAAGCTCATGTCATGTGATATTTACTTGTGTAATAACTGTATTCACGGTATTCCGACGCGCTTATATATTACAGCATCACTTACATTTTATTACATAAACCTGCGAGCTCACCAACAATTTTGTTGACCGTTTTAAGCATATCTTTTCAGGTGATCATGCAAGTCCAGGAATCTAGGTGTGCTGCCTTAGTGGAGACCCTAGGATGCATTTTTGGGACTTAGCTCATGTTTGATAAACAATCTTTTGAACAATGTTATCGCATGTAAACAATTATCATCTTTGAAACTTGTTCCCGGGTTGTGGGAATTAACATTTACATTTTCATTGTATGTGTATATGTGTTATCATTATCATGTTGCTTATGGCTATGTGTTGTGGACATTGACTAAACACGACACAAGTCCCCTTGTTGTCGGGTGTCGTCATGACACGCATGTCATCATTTATTTATATTGCTCTCTATCGCTTACCATGTGTTATGACGATCCCGGTCTCGTTACATCCCCGTGTTTCCGCTTTTAGCGGGGGTGTGACAGATTGGTATCAGAGCCATTGGTTATAGAGAATTAGGCAATACGCTTGACCTAGACTATAACCTAGGAACCTTCATGTAGATTTGCATGCTAGGACTCTGTATGCATATTATATCTCGTGTATGTGTTCCTCGCTGCTTGATTTGTTCATCTATTTGTTATGTGATCTTTCTACCCTATGAGAGAGCCCCTGTGCTCACTCTTTTATGGGATGCTCCTATTGGATCTTCCGTTCCCTCTGCGCGCCGAGTTAGTTTATCAGATCCGGGTATTAAACCCGAAGAGATCATCACAGATCATGTTATTGCGCTTGACCATGGACATTGAGATTAACTCTGAGGAGGTATATGCCTGAAACCTCGAAGGATGAGGAATAGACAACCTCCGTTAGACTAAACGTGATTGTATACATGGACTTGATGAATTATTATGGATATGATGTAAAGGAAAGTCGGATGTCATGTAACCGGATCGGGCATCATTCTCGGTACATCGTGGGTGTGGTGGGAACGCTGCGGGGAACCCTATATATAAACATCACCGGTATACCGAGAATATGCTTGAAATGGGCTGCATGGTGGTCTGGCCGACCGGAACATGAACATTGGAATTTGATAAGTGGAATACTTGTGTATCTTATGGTGACTAAAGCTGATATGTTACCTCTTTTATGATTAGAACATGCCGCCTCGAAGAGTCACCCGTAGCAGTAGTGGCGGGAGTGAAGCCCCAAGGGGCAGAGGCCGAGGCAGAGGCAGAGCACCAAGAGCGAACGATGCTCCTGCCAGTAACAGTCAAGGAACAGGGAACGCCGACATGGCAGCCCTGATCGCTCAGCAATTGGCCGCGCTGATTCCTACTATCGTGGCCCAAGTGAGCGACGCGCTTCAACAACACCACCCTCACGGGGATGGTGGCAACGATGAAGGAGCCCAAGGTGGGATTGAAACTGAAACGGGAAACGAGAACCCGACTGGAAACGAGAGCAACCAGGAAACCGGAAATGGTGGTACTGCCGGTATTGAAACTGGGGTGGTTAATGCTCGTCGGGGATGTTCGTACAAGGAGTTCGTGGCTTGTAAGCCAAGGGAATTCGACGGGAAAGGTGGGGCGATAGCCCTAACCAGGTGGTTGGAAAAGATGGAGGCAGTGATCGACATCAGTGAGTGCCTCGACAGCCAGAGGATCAAGTATGCTACTTGTTCTCTACAGGGTAAAGCCCTAACCTGGTGGAACACCCAGATTCAAGCAAGAGGAAGAGAGTCTGCGATGCAGATGTCGTGGGACGAGTTCAAAGCCTTGATTACCAAGGAATACTGCCCTCTCAACGAGATGCAGAAGCTGGAGCATGAGTTCTGGAATCATGCTATGGTGGGGGCAGGGCATGCAGCTTATACCGATCGTTTTCATGAGCTTGCAAGATTGGTTCCACATCTAGTCACGCCGGAATCAAAGAGGATTGAAAGGTACATTTGGGGACTCGCGCCTCAAATTAGAGCGATGGTTACAGCAGCCGCTCCTCCTACTATTCAGAGCGCGATTCTGAAAGCTGGCGCTTTGACTGACGAGATGGTTAGAACAGGGGTTTTGGGCCGAGGGGCCGAGAAAAGGAAGGATGTTGGGGAGTCGAGCCGGTCGAGTGCCGGAAGGTTTGAGAAGAGGTCTAAGCCGACCAGGAATTTTGTGGCCGTGTCTCAGGCCAGAAGAGAGTATGTGGGGCCGCACCCCAAATGTGAAAGGTGCAATTATCATCATCCCCCAGGGACACAGTGCCGGGTGTGCGCTAACTGTAAGCGCCCGGGTCATTTGGCAAGAGATTGCAGAACTGCGCCGAATCTTGTAGCGCCCGTCAACGCGGTTAACCCCGCCGGGAATGCAAGGGCTTGCTTTGAGTGTGGGAGCCCCGATCACTACAGGAATATGTGCCCCAGGCTGAATCGGGCACCGGGTCAACAGGGGAACAACCAGCAGCAGGTGTTGGCTATCGCTGGGAATCAAGGCCCGGCTACTCAGGGAAACGCAGCTCGGGGACGCGCATTCGTCATTGGAGCCAATGATGCTCGTCAGGACCCGAATGTTGTCACGGGTACGCACTTACTCAATCATCACTTCGCATCTATATTATTTGACACTGGAGCAGACAATAGTTTTATTTCTTCCGAGTTTGTGAAATTACTTGATTTGAGTCCTAGTAGGCTAGAAACTAGCTACTCTGTAGAAATGGCCAATGGTAGAGTTGCTCAGGCCGATGAGATTATTAGGAAGTGTTCGTTGACATTGGAGGATCATACATTCGACATAGACTTGATACCCTTCGAGTTAGGAAGCTTCGATGTGATTGTGGGTATGGATTGGTTGTCGCAGAATGGAGCAGAGATTGTCTGTCGAGACAAGGTAGTACGTATCCCTATGCCAAACGGGGAAGTACTCAAGGTTCAGGGAGAACGACCGGGTAAGAGCTTAAAGCTTATTTCCTGCATGAAAGCACGCCAGAGTTTACGAAAGCAGTGCTACGCTTTTCTGGCTCATGTGGTTGAAAAGAAAGACGAGGAAAGGAAACTGGTGGATATTCCAGTGGTACGGGATTACCCAGAAGTATTTCCAGATGACTTGTCTGGTTTACCTCCTCCACGACAGGTGGAATTCCGTATTGAGTTGGTTCCTGGAGCTACACCGGTAGCGAAAACGCCTTATCGACTAGCGCCATCCGAGATGCAAGAGTTGTCTAGTCAATTACAGGAACTACTGGAGAAGGGTTTTATTCGACCGAGTCATTCACCGTGGGGAGCGCCGGTACTATTTGTCAAGAAGAAGGACGGATCGTTCCGTATGTGCATCGATTACCGTGAACTGAACAAGTTGACGGTGAAGAACCGATATCCTCTCCCCAGGATCGACGATTTATTTGATCAGCTGCAAGGAGCTTCGTATTTTTCAAAGATCGATCTTCGTTCTGGTTATCATCAGCTAAGGGTTTTTGAGGACGACATACCGAAGACTGCGTTCAGGACTCGTTATGGGCATTACGAGTTCTTGGTCATGCCGTTCGGATTGACTAACGCACCAGCTGTGTTTATGGATCTAATGAATCGGGTGTGCAAACCTTACTTGGATAAGTTCGTGATCGTGTTCATAGACGATATACTTATCTATTCCCGATCAAAAGAGGATCATGTAGAACATCTTCGGGCTATTCTAAAGCTGCTACGCGAAGAGAAACTTTTCGCCAAATTCTCAAAGTGCGAGTTTTGGCTGCGAGAAGTGAAGTTTTTGGGTCATGTGGTTAATGAGGACGGGATTCACGTAGATCCCGGCAAGATTGAAGCGGTGAAGAAGTGGGATACGCCCCAGACACCATCAGAGATACGGCAATTCTTGGGATTGGCCGGTTATTATCGTCGCTTCATCGCGAACTTTTCAAAGATCGCGCAACCATTAACCCTGCTTACTCAGAAAGACAAGAAGTTTGACTGGGGATTTGCACAAGAGCAAGCGTTCCAAACGTTGAAAGAGAAGTTGTGCAACGCGCCGATACTGTCTCTCCCAGACGGAACCGATGATTTTGTGGTTTACTGCGATGCGTCTCATCAAGGATTGGGATGTGTATTGATGCAGAAGGACAAGGTGATTGCCTACGCTTCGCGACAACTTAAAGTGCACGAAAAGAACTACACCACTCATGATCTTGAGTTGGGAGCTGTAGTGTTTGCACTCAAAATTTGGAGGCATTACCTGTATGGCACCAAATGCATCATCTTCACAGATCATAAAAGCCTTCAACATATTCTGGATCAGAAGGAACTCAACATGCGCCAACGACGTTGGGTAGAGCTTCTTAGCGACTACGACTGTGAAATCCGGTATCATCCGGGGAAAGCTAACGTGGTGGCTGATGCCTTAAGCCGTAAAGAACGTGTGAAACCACTACGTGCACGAGCGTTGGGATTGACCATCCAAACCAACTTGAAAGCTCAGATTCAGATTGCACAGAGTGAGGCATTGAAAGAAGAGAACCTTGCGGGAGAAGAATTCCGGGGGTTAGACAAACAGATGATACGCAAGGATGACGGTATTCAGTACTTCATGGATCGCATATGGGTACCCAAATGGGGAGGTGTTCGAACCTTAGTCATGGATGAAGCCCACAAGACGCGATATTCTATTCATCCTGGTGCAGACAAGATGTATCACGATCTTAAGGATCTATACTGGTGGCCAGGCATGAAGAAAGACATTGCCTTATACGTCAGTCGATGCTTGACGTGTTCGAAAGTCAAAGCTGAACATCAAAAGCCATCGGGATTATTACAGCAACCTGAAATTCCCGAGTGGAAATGGGAGAACATAGCTATGGATTTCATTACCAAACTCCCTAGAACAAACAGCGGTCATGACTCGATATGGGTCATTGTAGATCGAATGACGAAGTCCGCACATTTCTTGCCTATCCGAGAAGATTACAAGATGGATAAGTTGGCGAGATTGTACATCAAAGAGGTCGTGACACAGCACGGGGTGCCGGTGTCAATCATATCCGACCGTGATAGCAGATTCACTTCACGCTTTTGGCAGACACTACAGAAAGCGATGGGCACTCGGTTAGACATGAGTACAGCCTATCACCCTCAAACAGATGGCCAAAGTGAACGCACTATACAGACGCTAGAAGAAATGTTGAGAGCGTGTGTAATCGATTTTGGTGGTAGTTGGGATGCTCATCTGCCGTTGATTGAGTTCTCCTACAACAACAGCTACCATACAAGCATTGGATGTGCTCCATTTGAAGCGTTGTATGGAAGGAAATGCAGATCTCCCGTTTGTTGGGCCGAAATTGGTGAGAGTCAACTGACAGGCCCAGAGATCATCCAAGAAACAACAGACAAGATTTTCCAAATCAAAGATCGACTCAAAGCCGCGTGAGATCGTCAAAAGAGCTATGCCGACAATCGTCGGAAGCCTCTAGAATTCAATGTTGGGGATCGTGTGTTACTCAAAGTTTCCCCTTGGAAGGGAGTCGTTCGATTCGGGAAGAAAGGGAAGTTAGCCCCAAGATATGTTGGACCATTTGAGATCACTGAAAGGATCGGTCCAGTGGCTTACCGGTTAAGGTTACCACAAGAGCTTAGCGGTGTACATGATACTTTTCACGTGTCAAACCTCAAGAAATGTTTGGCCGATGAATCCCTTCACGTGCCAATCGAGGAAATCAAGATTGATGACAAGCTTCATTTTGTTGAAGAACCCATTGAGATCATGGATCGAAAGGTCAAGCAACTGAAGCGCAGTAGAATACCTATTGTTCGCGTAAGGTGGAATTCAAAACGAGGGCCAGAGTTTACATGGGAACGTGAAGATCAGATGAAACTCAAATATCCACATCTTTTCGAGGATGACACTCTTGGACCTAACTCCAGCTGAATTTCGGGACGAAATTCTCTCAACTGGGGGATACTGTGACATCCGTCACTTTAAGGCCCGTCAATTAACGTGTTTGTCCGTCATCTCTTCTATATTTGGTCATTCCTCATCATTATTTGACTCTTTATGTGGATATCATGTGTGCAATATTATCGTTGTGTGTGCATCCGTTTTAAACCGTGTGTGAACTTTAAAAAGACCTTTAAAACTTTCATTTTTGAAAACGTTAAATATATCATTTTATAAATATAATAAATGTTTTAATATAACCATTTCTTAAGTCATAATAACATTAAATGAACTTTTACAATTAATACAAAACATTTAACAAAGTCGTTTTTCAACCGAACAAAATTTGGGAAAACTTGGGGGTTAAGTGCAGGGACTAAACTTGTAATTTTGGAAACTTGGGCTGGGTATAAATACCCCTTTTCCAGCCCTAATCTTCATTATCACCATCTTCTTCATCTTCATCTTCTTCACACACCAAATCTCCATTTTTGCACCAAATCCAACCCGAGAGGTCTCGTTTTCTTCGTCTTGACACCATCTACAGCCTACACTACCCCTCTCTAGCAGGTAGTTGTCTTTGGTTGTCCATTTTCTAGCCTTTTCACGGCTGTCCAAACTAGGGTTTCGGGTGTTCGGGTTCAACCCGAACACACAAGGTCGTATGGGTGCGTGTGAGGTCTCTTTGCTTGTGTTTTATGCTTGTGTATGTTTGTTGAGTGTTTCTGGAGGTCCTTGTGGTGTAAAACCCGTGTTTAGAGCAGCTCGGGGGCTGCTCCTCCCGACCACAGTCGCGATTCTGCAGATCAGGCGACTGGGTCATCCATGCGATTGAGCCGTGCGACTGAGTGGGTCGTGCGACTGGATCATGCGTCTGAGTCAATCGCGCGACTGAGTTGTGCGACTAGGCATGTCGTGCGACTGAGTTGTGCGACTGAGTGTCTGTGTGCGATTGAGACATGCGTGCGATTGAGTGTATGCGATTGAGTCATGCGATTGAGTGATTGTGTGCGATTGAGTCAGGTGACCGACTGAATGTGTGCGAATGAATGTGATTCGCACGACTGGGGTCCAATCGCACGAATGAAGGTTCAGTCGTACGAAAGTAGCTAATTCGCACGATTGAAGGTTGATTCGTGCGCATGGAAGTTGAGTCGTGCGATTGGGTGATGTGTGGTACGACTGAAGGCCAATCATACGAATGAAGGCTCAATCGTACGAATGAAGCTGATTCGCACGATTGAGGGTTGATTCGCACGAATGGAGGTTGAGTCGTGCGTCTGACCTTGTTATGCGACTGAAATTGTTGTGTTTGATCCCTTGTGCGTGGCGTGAGTATGTCGTGTGGTGTCGAGGTAACACTAACACAATAATGCCATTGTTCGGCCACAAAGATTAAAGTCAACGTGAGAAAGGGCACAGAAACTATTTTGAACAAATTGAACTAACGCCTTACAACGACCAAATTGACTTATAACTATTGACACTTATTCAATGCTTCTTCAATAACAACGGTACTTTTACTTAAACATCATCATTAGTGGCGACAATGTCTTGTACTTGGATCTACGTAAGGTCTAGTACGTGTGTCAGTCTGTGTGTGTTGTGCGTGACCCATCCGATACGACCCGAACCGACCCATCATTTTTGTGCGCTTATACATATATCATATCATTAATGCTATACAATAACTGTCAATAGGTGTTTGACTGTTTATTTGCATTCAACATTTGGGATACATCGCTCTTACATACTTACCACCTAACAAGTGAGTTTCGTGGCCCCTTTTTACGCTTATACAATATTTCAATCATTTACAAATTGGGGGAAAAGTATGCTTACACAATTTTTTATGCTGTACAACTTACATACATTTTACATAAAGGAATCAACGTGATACTGTGTTGCAAGTACTATTTGATACATGCTTGGGTCTGCTGTGTGGTTCTATCTTTGCAACTATTTAATTCCAGTGTGGGAACCGACGGTTAGGTATTGGTAGTACTACTGGGTTGACACCCCCACCCTCGTTCGATGGTATACTAGTTGGTACCATCAGTGGCCAGGAACGGGCCCTTGGGTGAATATATGCCGACAATTTCTTTGTGTACGTCGCTAGGTTTGGTTGCAAAGCTCATGTCATGTGATATTTACTTGTGTAATAACTGTATTCACGGTATTCCGACGCGCTTATATATTACAGCATCACTTACATTTTATTACATAAACCTGCGAGCTCACCAACAATTTTGTTGACCGTTTTAAGCATATCTTTTCAGGTGATCATGCAAGTCCAGGAATCTAGGTGTGCTGCCTTAGTGGAGACCCTAGGATGCATTTTTGGGACTTAGCTCATGTTTGATAAACAATCTTTTTGAACAATGTTATCGCATGTAAACAATTATCATCTTTGAAACTTGTTCCCGGGTTGTGGGAATTAACATTTACATTTTCATCGTATGTGTATATGTGTTATCATTATCATGTTGCTTATGGCTATGTGTTGTGGACATTGACTAAACACGACACAAGTCCCCTTGTTGTCGGGTGTCGTCATGACACGCATGTCATCATTTATTTATATTGCTCTCTATCGCTTACCATGTGTTATGACGATCCCGGTCTCGTTACATCCCCGTGTTTCCGCTTTTAGCGGGGGTGTGACACGTTATGATGTGCTAATTCATATCAACGTTTTGACATTATTTTTTTTCCAAAACGGAGTTGTTAATATAATTTTATATCAATATCTACAGATTGAATACTAATGTACAAGTAATCTAAATCAAGTGTTATAAATTTTAACAACCCGCGGCAAAGCACGGGTTCACACACTAGTTATTAAAAGTGTATGTTGGTACAAACAGTTTATTTTTAGGATTTACACATTCTCCACTTAACTTTTATAATTTACATTTTTTCCATAACCACATAGAACGTCGTGAAGGACACAACGATACCCAGTTGTGAGCAAGCAAGGCCAGAGATAGATGGCGGCTAGATTACAACAAGGGACGACAATGGTGGTGCTAGAACTGGCATTATATATCCGTCTGCTACCGTTAAATAGCCGGAGATTGGTTGGTAGGGATACAACCGTTGGTGCTGACGTTGATCTTGGTGGGATCGACTGCTATGGACTTAGCCGATAGCTAGAGAACCACAGGGAGGGGCTGTGGTATCTCCAAATCTCTCATCTGATCAATATATCTCCACTTCTTTTTCTTTATGTTTTTTATTATGTGTTTTGATATATATATATATATATATATATATATATATATATATATATATATATATATATATATATATATATATATATATATATATATAGAGAGAGAGAGAGAGAGAGAGAGAGAGAGAGAGGGAGAGAGAGAGGGGGGAGGTTGATGTGTTTCATTGTTTAAAAAGAATTTTTTGAAAGGGGAAAATGATGATGGAAAAAGAAGATGTGGATAAGATGACTAAGATCGCTTTGGAAAAGAGAGAACAAAAATTCCTTAATTCATTGAATAAAAAATTAATTTTCTTTTATCTTTTTAGATATTCATTTTTATTCATATTTAAAAAAAACTATAATCATTAAATAATTTCGTAGATGCAATTAAATCGGCACATGACTATATTTATTGGATACTATAAGTATTTATAATGATAATTAATATATACATAATTATATAAAGTTTAAATTATTTATTTTGAAAACCACCTCTTAATGTTTATTATTATTATTATATTATTATTATTATTATTATTATTATTATTATTATTATTATTATTATTATTATTATTATTATTATTATTATTATTATTATTATTATTATTATTATTTATATAATATATATGTCGGTGGCTACCTAACCACCAACATGTTAGAAAGTCTTCATTGCGTACAAGTATATAGCATAGTGTCACGGAGTGATTTATTCGACTCTCGTGCGGCACTTAGACTTGATCTAAGTTCAGCCTTTTGTGACCCAAATGATGTAATAATTCAAGTAACAACGCGGAAGCATTTGCAAGCTTGTAATACAAATGTATTTGTATTGCTTACAAGGATGATTACAAGAGAGAGTTACAAGTATTACACAAGACTTGTATATGGTTTTGGGTGCTTACAAATGATCCTCACATCACCTATTTATAGTAGTTCATGTATCTAGATCTTTCATGATCTAGATAATTCTATCAAATAAATATCTTGGATTTTTTTACAAGGTTATATCTAGATTTTTCTATGGAAATATCTATGATATTTCCATGGACTTATCAAGGATCTTCTAGAGCCCTCTTGGTAGCTCTAGGGCTGGATAATTCCAGGCCTTTCTTGGGCATTTTAGGGCTGCTCTCGAGTGCTTAACCGCTGCTACGTTGTTCCAGAATCGTGTGGGTTGTTCCGGAGACTTCCGGGCAGCTCTAAGTGCATCTTTATGTGTCCGGAAACTTCCGAAATCCGAGTAACGCGACTTGAATTTAGGCGGGTCGTGACATTCTCCCACACCTAAACCCACGACGTCCTCGTCATATTTCTTGCATGACCCTCGGCTTGTTCTCGTGAGTTGAAAGACTGATAGTGTTTTGCCTTGATGGCTAGACTCCATCGCTGCGGTGTGTACTTGATCGCCTTTGACGATGTACAATGTGTTTAGAAATGTTGCTGGAACAGCTTTTGCTTTCCGGAAAAATTCCATCCCCAGCACGATCTTGTAGTTGTCCAATGGTGCTATCGAGAAGTCAAGTTTACCTTGCCATGTCCCGATCTTAGTCTTGACAGCCCATGACATTCCCTCGATCGCTTTAGTGTTCCCATTGGCATCATTGAGAAATCCATCTTGTGTGGATATCCTTAGGCCGAGTCTTTTAGCCTCTTCTCGTGTCATAAAGTTGTGACTTGCTCCGGTATCGATCAGTGCCTTTGCATGTCGTCCATTTATTTCTAAGTTCACAAACTGAAGTCCTTTTGCCTCTGCGCTCGTGATGTCGCCCTTGTGCTCCGTCGGGCAGGACTTAACCATTTTCAACGGCTTCCCCTCATGTGCCGTTAAAGCATTCAATACTTGTAGTTGCATTGCCCCGAGACGAACCTCCTTGTCTTCGGGGGATGCATCATTAGTTCTGGCCACCATGGCTTGCAGACTTTGTTTCTTCGGGCAGTCCCGAGCGTTATGCGGTCCATCGCATATAAAACAAAATTTCGGAGGACGTTTTTCGTTGTCGTATCGTGGTGGTCTCCTTGTTTCCACCTTCCGATCGTGATTGGGCTTTACTCCCCCACCTTTCTCATCGTCACTTTCCTCATTCATGGGCCTATATGGTTGTTTTTCTTTGTGATCGATCAAACTTTCAGCTATTGCAATGGCTGAGGCAAGATCCTGAACACTTCGTCGCTCCAACTCAATCTTGGCCCATGATTGCAGACCATCGAGAAAGTAGAAAAGGGAATCTTTATCCGATAAGTCTGGGATCTCAAGGACAAGTGTTGTAAACTCTTTAACATAATCCTTGACGGTCCCGGTTTGCTTGAGTTTGCGAAGTCGACTTCTGGCTTCGTGCTCAGCGTTTACCGGATAAAACTGTCTTTTGAGTTCTTGGATGAACTCAGCCCAAGTTTTGATCGAGCACGTACCTCGTTCGATGTCCGCGCTTCGACGTCTCCACCATAAATCTGCTGTATCTTTGAGATACATAGTGGCTTTCTTGATTTTAGTGGCATCATCGAGGATCTGTACCCCTCCTAGGTACTGCTCCATTTCCCAAATAAAGTCATCAACCGCCTGAGCTTCCCGTTTGCCCATAAACGGTGATGGTTTGGGAATTTCGACTCTTGGAGTAAAGTTCATGACGTTACCTCCAGTCGTGATCATGGCTTTATTGCAATCGACAATTCTAGCTTCCAAGCCCATTAGACTTCGATGCATGTCGCTTGACAGCTCATCCATGTCCTTTTGTAGCTTGGTAGTAACATCTTTGATTGCATATTTGATCATCAGCTTTACTTCATCTCGAAGTAGTTCCATAGCAGCCTTGAGTCCTTCTCGGAGCTCACTGAAATCTTCTTCCAATGCGTCTAAGCGTTGGAGATAGATGTCGACTTGCGATCCTGTTTCGACAAGGCCTGCCTCCATATCACCGACTCGTTTTTCCAAGTTACGGTCCTTGGATGTACCTCGATTTTTCTTGCTACCATGGGGAGTCTCATCTTGTCCCCGGTTATCTTCAACAGTTGCAAGTTTGCTTGATTCAGTTGCCATTCCCAAATGAACCGACCTTGCTCTGATATCACTTATCACTGAGTGATTTATTCGACTCTTGTGCGGCACTTAGACTTGATCTAAGTTCAGCCTTTTGTGACCCAAATGATGTAATAATTCAAGTAACAATGCGGAAGTGTTTGCAAGCTTGTAATACAAAGAATTGGGCCCACGTGTGGATGAGCAAACTTTAGCCTTTTTGGAGGCCCAAGATCGCTTATCAAAAGGGGCTTCACTGAAACGGCCATAACTTGGGCTAGAAGTCTCCGTTTTGGGCCTGCGACCAGTCAAAACAACCGTAGGCGGTTTGGGTCATCGTTTCAGCCCAAAAACGGCTTATTTTATGAGTTATTTTTATTTTTGTCTTATTTTAACATTTTGTTGGACTTTACATTTGGCCCAGTTTTTGGCCTGTTTATGTTTTGTGGCCCATTCGACTTTTGCTTTGTTTCTTTATATGCTTGTAAAAGATGGGTGAAATATCATTGAAGTTTATGAAAAAATATGTTTTTTCTCTCTATCTCAGTGTGTGTTAGTGTGAAACCTGATTATCGGTATTCTTTGCGAATCAACGATAGTTAGAAGAATTGTTCTTGGTATTCTCGTTGAATCAACATGTTCAATTGTCTATCTTTCTGTTTCCGACTGCATCATATCCCAAGAAAACGCGTAAGGCCCGCTTTATTTGCTATCCTTGATATTTTTATACGACCCACCAACCACACCTCTAATGTGCTTTCTCCTATTGATATATACTATTAAATGTATATGTCGGTTTCTCTGAGATTTTTTTAAGTTTTCTTAAGTTGGCCACCAATCTTTGAGAACTTGTATAAATGACCCACTTCACTTTGTTATTATTTTAACTATTTTTTAAAAAAATATTTGGATTATGATTATAGTGATGTTTCTTTGTGCTTTACGACCATCATCTTTTTCAAAATCTTCGACCATGATTATGGAAGAGGAGAAAATCAGAATCTTTGATGAGGAAAATAACCACTATATTACAAAAGAACCCCTCGGTAACGCGCAGGGTTTAAATTCTAGTTTATGATATTTTTTAACTAGAGCATGAACCAATATTAGGTAGTGAACTTCAAAATGCGTATGAGAACTTATATATTGCTTTAACTAAGATATTTAAGGTGATTATATAATCGTACAATCCTTCATCTTTTTCTCTCATCTCTATCTCTACTACTATATAATACAAAACATTGGGCAAAACTGGAATTTCACATATTTTCATAAGACGCGCCCGTTCACTCATCCCCTACCCCCAATTTACTCCGGTGACTTGTATCCGCCCACCGCCGACGATCCGATTGGTCATTGATTGCTTCATCCTTGTTCATATTCGGTTATTGAATGGCTATTGAAGCCCCTTCCATTTGTTCAAATACCTATCCCACGTGTATATGTAGTGCCACAGATACCAATTCGAAAATCTCCTAAACCATCACACTGAAACGCTCGAGTTCAAATAGCTTGGAAGAAGATTATGTTTCCTTTACTCGACATCAAATACCTCGATTGCAACTGCCCTGTTCTCCTTCTCCATACACGAACGCTCGATTGTGTTATTCTGTAGTTGTAAGGTGCTGTTTCGGTGACTCGGTTTCCTTACTCCTTCATTAGCTCACAGGTAGTTGAAATTCAACTAAGCACTTGACCATTTCTGAAAATTTTACAAGGTTTTTAGGCTGTTCTCCTTACAATTTCGTCATCACAATCGACACAGGTATGCCTTTTGTATTACGTACAGTTTATATGATATCTCATGTTGTTCAACCTGTTTTCTTTATTTTGAAAAGCAACATTTATGATTTTTTAAATCAATTGTTTTTGTTGTTGGTAAGTTTTAACTTTACGTTTTTAATTCCATGCTTTGTCAAATCGAAAATATGATCTAACTGAAAATCAGCATATGAAATTGTTTGTTTAAAACTTGATGCTAACATGGGTTCTTTATTCCATTGCTTTTTTCATTACAGGTATGGATCTAATTAACCTAACACTGGAGTAGTTAAATTGGATTCAAGTTTTTTTAATGAGTTTAAAATATCAGATGGTGTGTCACATCTAACATAATGGATACTAAACCAAAAAATAAAGTGCCCTGATCATAATTAAGCAATTTCAGCTTTACTTACTTTAGTTACTAGGAAAAGAAGGGATATTAGTGAAAATCAAGTTACTTAGAAACTGCCATTAACATGAATGATTGATGTTTTACGAGGCTTTTGTTGAGTGTAGAGCACAGGCTGCATAGTGAAATTCTTGTAAGGATTGAAATATTAATTTTGTATTCATTTGAATCTGATAGCTTGAAACTTGGTACAAAATATTTTTTTGTTTCTTAGAAGTGTAATTTTTTCTAGGTTACTGTTATTGGGTAAGGATGGGGAGCATTGTGCATCAAGTGTTTCATATTTAACAAACTATTTTTTACTTAGTGATTAAGAATAAGCCATGATTTCATCCTGATGTCATGTTATTTTTTGAAGGATGTTATATCAGATATGAAGACGTGAATCATGGTAAGGCAACATCAAACATGATGTTTATTCTATGGTTATATCTGGCGCAGTGCGCGCTGTCATTGTTTAAGTGGAGAGCATACAGAAATGAAAAAGAACTCCAATGTCAGCTTAATGCAAATGCTGTTAATGGTAAGGACTTAATCAAGCTACAACAGGCTATCATGAAGGTGCAAGCTGCTACAGGGGATACTTGGTAATATTATTAAGCTTGATTAATTTTCTCTTTCATAGAATATACTAAATGTTTAATGTTTATAGTGTTAACTTTATATTATTATCTTAGAACTCTATTGATTGTCCAATGTCAATTCATAATATGATATAATGTAGTAGGTATCTTTTAGAGCTCATGGGACTAAGACAACACTTAAGTTGCATTGTAAGTGATAACACTTTCTCTAGCATCGTTGATTTTAATATGACTATATATTTTTTCATTCTTAAATTTGTAGTTTTGGTGGATATTAACGCCCTCAAAGAAGCCTTCGATGTTGTCCTATCTATTTAATTTTAGTTGTAGTATACTCTTGCTATTGATATCTGTAGCATTTTTAATAGTAATCTGTTTGATAATTCAGCATTACATATTCAAATTGACCCTTCATTGACATGCACCTTTTTCAAGTCAATTTGTTGTATTCTGCACCTCATGCCTTCATACAAAAAATGTGTCACCTCCTTTTATCAGCATTCACACATGCAAGAAAAATAAACCCTACAGCTTTTTTAAATATGTGTACTGGTGACAAATAGGCAGTTTGGTAGGGCTTTAACCGGTCAAAACACGTTCGTAGTATGGTTCTGACTAGGTCGGCTTGCAAGCATCTTGTCCACTTTATTAACTATAGTAGTACCATAATAGAGTTTTTGGATGTATTTTGAACCCATTTGACTTGATTATCTTTTAGCTAAATATCTTGATATAAGTCGTTTGACCTGCATAGATATATCATAATTTATAACCCTAACCAACTCGTTCGTTAGTAAACAATTTGAGATTGCCTCCTGTTATTCTTTACCAGGATTCATGTCTTCATATCCTTCTTAAAATGACCAAACTTATGAACAATACCCTTCTTAAAATGATCAAAATCCAGTGGGACAAGAAACAAATTATGACTATTAAGCATCGGCAAATAGACAAACTATGTATTCTGAATTTTCGAAGTGTGTTCCTTCAAAACTGAAGAGGAACATATAATAAATATTTAAGGTTTTAAATATTATAATTGGTTTATTTTGTATAGATAACTATTAACTATACTAGGGTTGTTGATTAATTGATAATTTGTAACAAAGTTTGCAACAAATCTCTTCTAAATTTCCTGCTATTCTAAGGTTGAATCAATCTAATAATGACATTACGCATCAGGTTTGTGTTAATTACTATGTTGTCCTACAAGATCATTGGTTTTTAATTTATGGTATGTTGATCTTCCATGCTTAAATAACACAGTAAAACAATTCAGCTCTCTTCTGCTGTAATTGCAGCTCAAGTTATTCAGTCTTAAAAGTCACTGAGGTCACACGAAACAATCACCTACACAATCTAATTACCAATATAACAGTTGACCCCTCCACTCTAGAAGCTCTAATACATAGTGTTGGTGTTGGATATAGTTGTGTGCTTCTTTTGCTTGTACCTTATGTAATCATCTAACGGTGCTGATTGTTTCTAAATTATAATTATGTAACGAAATTCTAAAATAAATTTTGACAGATAGATAATTTGTTCTTTTGGGTGTTAAGTTGACTACATGACACTTATAGATGCCTAATCTTTATAGTGAAATACCTGCTTAAGAATCACAGCCATCCAGATTACATATATTCCAACCAATTTTATATACTAAAAAGGTCCAACTAAGAGTCTCTGCAGGACCCGTACTATGTAAAACTTGAATAGAAGAACTAAGAGTCCAACTAAGGGTCTCTGCAGGTTCAACTAAAAGTTCAACTAAGAGTCTCTGTAGGTCTAACTAAGAATTCTTGCAATATGAATGGAAGAATATTTGATTACATAATTCTAAAACTTAAATGTTATAAATGATTTTGGGCATCCTTTTTTTTCTTTAGGCATACAACTAAGAGTTCTATAGGACTCGTGCAATGTAGATGATAATTTATGGTTATTTGATAGAGGCGACAAATTGGCGGGCTGGAATGGTTTGAAATGAGAGATCTTTGGTTACGGTTCCATAAGGATGGGTTTAGACCAAACACTTTTGGTTTATATTTATTAGTAAATGATTAGTTGCGACAATATTATCACAAGAAATTTATAGTCTTACAATAACAAGTTTTTGAATAAAATGATTTAGAAGGTTTTATGCCTTAAAATTATACTTTAGTGACTTTTGACTTTAAATTTCTTTACATTTTACCTTTTAAAGAAAATACAACCTGGATTGACCCATTTAGAAGTACATGGGTCAAAATTATCACCTCTATTATTTAATTCTTTTGATAATTTTTGGCAGGTTCATTTTGATTAAATAGTTCCAATTGGGGCTAGGCTTAGTGGTGGAAGTAGTAAAGGTCTGGTGAGATTGGTTCAGATTTCAAATGTCCCTTATCCCCGTGGAGCCGCCTATTCCACAGGTAGATGTGACATACGTCCTGCGTCAGGCCAACTAACTTAGAGTATTAGCTTATATCACTAGATAATAAATTTGCTAACTTTTTTTTCCTATAATGCTAATTTCAGTAAATCTATTATGTTTTATTGGAGTTGTTCCAATCATGTAACTCAGTGGAATGTCATAGTCAACAATGTTAGTATGCACTTTTAGGATGTGAGTAAATAATGTAATTGAACTTGTTCAAATTAGTTTTTGTAGCTTAAAATTTTAGAATAAAACCATTAAAGAATATTGTCCACTAAAAATGAAAATTATAATGTCTATCTATTTTAAAGATTTATTGGGTAGGGTTGGTTGGCACCGATTTATAACCTTGAGTGTCTGGCATGTTTTATAAATATGCTCCATGTACGCATGCACATAAGATTTAAAGGTCATGCATAAATTAAAAGGAACATTAATATCCATTCATTTGTCAATTTGTATGTTATTTATTAAAAAAAGTCAAAAAATCACTCCGCTGATATCAGATTGTATAAGATATACCTTTACTTGTACCTTAGGCCATACAGTTAGAAATTCATACATTGTAGATGATGAATTATGGTTACTCAACAGAGAAGGTAGATTGGACGGGCTGGAATGGGTAAACAGGTGATTTTTGGTTACTTATTTAATATGATGTATGGTCCATAGTTGAAAATGTGTTTTATGTATTAGCATGAGAAATGTATTTTCTTATAAATAATGTAAGTTTCCGAATAAAATGATATTGGGTTCTCTTTTATCATTTCTACTTAGTAAAATAAGTTGTTTAATAACAAATTGTTTTGAACCAACAGCTAAACATCATCTGCAACAAGAAATTGATTAACAACAAAGTTTAAATAGGTCAGATTCTATGATATTGTACATGTTTTATTGGATGTTTTGAAGGTTTAAACGGGTCAGATTCTATCACATTTTACATGTTTTAATAGATGTTTTGCAGGTATTAATGATCTCAGATTTCAATCGTATCGCCTAGATGATAGATCCACCTCATGCTATTTACCCTTGGTATGTTCAAGAAATTGTTGGTGCTGGCATAGACATTAATGGTACTTCAAGTGTTCAACTTCATAACTAATATTCGTGCAGGATCGGGTTTGTCACTTAAACACTTGTATTTCTCTCAAACTCACTTATAATAACACTCAAATCAGATGAAGCAATGTCTTTTGCTAGAGTTGATAATAATATAATAAGTAATCAAAGGAACAAGCAGAAATATATTTTCAAGGTACTTGTATATATTACTTCTCAACTCAAGATTACAAGACACTTACAAGATATGATAGTCATGACATGTCCATGACTTATCTTTTGTCACCAACTAAAGATGGCAACTATACTTAACATAAAAAGGTAAACAGTGGATTAAAGTATAATCAACTACATGGCTTTTGAGAAAACGCCATGCAGTATCTCAGAGATTTGCAGCGGAGTGTCAGAGAGGCCATACTTATGTCCACTGGATAATAGAATTGTCTTCTGAAGGTTTACTGGCTTCGGAAGAACTTGTTCTTCCGAAGCCACTTATACTTCGGAAGATGCTTCTATGCTTCCGATTCTTTGAGGAGTTCTTGTACTTCGGAAGTTGACTTCAGATCTTTGTCTCTAAGTCTTGATCTTCGGAAGTAGGTTCTTTGTCTTCGGAAGTTGGAGTTTTCCTTCGGAAGTGTGTTTTACACTTAGTCTTCGGAAGAGCTACTTCTTCCTTCGGAAGTTCCATACTTAGCTTCGGAAGTCTTTTGTATGTTTTACCCAAAATCTTCTAAGTGACTTGATTTTGGTTGCAACAGCCTTTCTAGATCCAACAAACTCCCCCTAGGCTGATGCTACCAAAACTTCACTTATTTCTGCTTCTCAAAGCTTTCAGCGCCAAGGACAAAAGGTATTTGTCTGTCTCTTTGTTCTTCCTTGAAGTAGTGCTGAGAAGCTTGTACAAGTCATTTGTAGATAGGAGATCCAGTCTATCGCTTTGAATGACATGTACCCTATGTTGTGTCCCCCTGAAGAGAGTTAGTTGACGGGAGTTATAGTCACACTCCCATCTAACTATGGTCTCAAGTTCAGGACCTTCAACCATTTGAAGAAAGGCTTTACCTTTGGTTGCTGATCCTTTCCTTTCCTCCTCCTCTCTCAGTTTCAACTCCTCTTCAACCTTGCTTCTAGCAGTAAGCTCGGCCATATGAAGGCTGCCTAGATGATTTCTGATGTGGGCAGCTACATCGGAGTTTGAAGGGTTGGAGAATGGTTTCTCTGCTAACTCAGTAATGTCAAACCTGCTTAAGTGTAGCAGAGATGAGGCACTCAGCCTGTTGAGCTCTCCATTCTCTCTCTCAACAACAAAGTTGTGAGAAGAGTTTTCAAACCTCCACTGGATGATCTTCTTTCTGGGTGCAAGAGGTTGTCTTGGTACCCTGTCTCCTTTTTTTGTATCCAGTAGAGTCACCAGCTTTCTCCTCAGCTTCTTTTCTTCCTCATTCAATGTATCTGAATTGAGGCCAAGGAGTTTTGCAGCTTGGTCCAAAGTTCCTCTGGGCAGATCAAGAAATTGATCTCTTGTGAGGGAACTTGAGGATCCATCAACATAAGTCAAGTTGACTGAATCCTCCTCACAGGAGATGTCGCTCAGAGTAGTGCAGTTGATGAGCTTAGTCTTGACTGCCTTGAATTCCTCCATGGAGAGATGTTTAGAAGGCTGAGAGGATGGTTTGATTGGTTGATGGGTAGGTTGAGGTGTTTGGGTTCTGGCTAAGGTTTTGGGTTGGAGGATAGGTAGTTTAGGTGGTTGAGGTGAAGAGGTTGGTAGGTGTGATCGTGTGGGTTCAGGGATGAATGGTTTAGAAGTTGGTTCGGTTTTGATTGGGAAGGGAAAGGGTGTAGGTTCAGGTTAAGGTTGGGTTTGGAGTTTGGATTGAGTGGTTGCTTTGAAGGTCATCCCCTGTCCCCTTCTATACATCTCCTTCCTTTTCCCCGCGCGAATATCAGCCTTGATGTCACTGACATGTCGCTGGAGAGTCGTTTCAGACATGGGACACACCTGCCTGCCAGAGAAGCCATGAGCTTTGAGATAACTCTTCATCCAGGCTTTCTCACCTATCTTCTTGGCAGCAGTCAGTCCAGCTTCTTCTTCTTTCTTCTTCTTTTCCACAAGCTTTTCCCTTGCAGCTCTCTTTCTTTCCTTCTCCATTTGATTTTGCTCTTTGTTGAAGAGCCATAAGATTGTATCACTGTTATGTGGAGACAATTCCTCTTGAGAGAATCCTCTAGAGAGTAGGAAGGTGATCCTTTCTCTCCTGAGCTGCAGATCAGCTTCTCTTTCCTTTCTCTCCCTTTCCTCTTCTAAGGCCAACCTTGCAGCCTCTTCTTTTTGCTGTTTCAGTAGCAAGGTTGCCTTTTCCAGCTCTATCAACTCCTCTAATGGTAGCAGGAGTACATCTTCAGTTGCAGCCCCTAGACTGACAAGTCTGTCTATATCCTCTACCCTTCTTCGGTTGTTGACTGCCTCCTGGTTGGCTGCAGCTGCTTTGGTACTTGCAGCTAACAGTTTCCCAGTTGGTAGCCTCCTTTTTCTTTTGAGCTTCTCTAACCTTTCTTCCTCCTGAAGCTCTTCCGAAGTCATCTTCCTCTTACCTTTGATGTCTTCGGAAGTGCTAGACTTTAAGGGTTCTTGGATAGAAGATCCAGGTTGGGTAGTAGAGGTGGGAGCTGGAGTCAATGCAGATGTTAGAGCCAATGGTTGGGTGAGAAAATCCTCCCTATTAACCTCAGATGGAAGTTCCAGAATTGAATCGGTGACTATAAGATCATCGGATAGAGAAAATAGTCCTTCCGCAGCAGCAATCTCAGCTTCGGAAGTTTGAGCTTGTTCTTCCGAGGCTTTGAATTGTGCTTCGGAAGTCTGTGAAGATACACTTTCTGTCCCAACTGTTTCGGTTGCTGGGCCATCAGTCCTTGTTTCCCCTTCGAAGTTAATCTCAGGTTCCACTTGGACCTTAGGTTGACCAACTTCCTCGACAGTGGTAGAAGGTGCATTCAACCTCTGAAGCTCTTGAGCTCCGAAGTAAATCACAGACATATCAGGGCTGGGCTGTTCTATGAGGGATTCCAAAAGGAACTTGTTAAAGAACCTATTGAGATCCTGGAGCATCCTTTGATCCACTTGAAAAACAACTAGAGGAGGCTCAGGGAAGATAGCAGCTTGTTGCATTGGATACCTTGAGCTCAAAGAAGTAAGAGCTTGACTTTGGGTTTCCTGTCGTTGGCTTTGTCTCTTAACACTCTCCCCCTTTTTGGTAGCATCATCCTGAGAGCTTGATGAGCTAGAGGAAGAGGTCAAGGAGACCTGAACTGGTACATGCCTAACAGATCTCTCAATCTGTTTCTCAGCTAGTTTGGCCTTGAGAGTTTCAATCTCAAGTTGCTGAGTGGCAGACCTATCCTCTAAAGTCTTAACCTTTGATTCAAGGTTTGAGACTTTAGAAAGTAGGTCTTGAATGGTGAGTTGCATACTTCCCTCATCTTTTTTTGAAGAATCACGGGGAGATGAGGTAACATACCTGGTATGTTCATCCTCACCACCAGATGTGGTTTCTTGGCACCCTGGTTTCCCTTGCACAATGATGTCTCTTTCAGAGTCATCAAAGGGCATGGTTGCCATAGATTCAGTCTCAGTTTCGTTACCACTGTCCTGAGGATCCGATGAGGCTCCTTCAGTAGTGGCAGCTGAATCTACATGAGTCCCCTCCACATCAGTGGGACTCACCTCAGTAAGGCTTTGCTGGTGGGGGCTAGAGATAAGGGGTCTCTCTAGGCTCTATTGATCCTTAAGAGGGTGTTGTGGATCAACTTCATTGCCTTTAAGAGACATAATCTCTTCACCAGCTCCGGTCATAAGGTCAGTAAAAGATAAGGAGTGAAAACCTAATGACCCAGGACTTTGATCAATGTCAAAAGGCATTGAGCTGTCCCTTTGTGGCTGCTTAGGGGAGTATAGAGACTCTCCCTGAGGGCTATCAGCTTGGGTTTCGGGCTCATGGGTCTGAGACTGAGGAGACTCAAGACCCATATTGAGGTCAATTGTGAAGGATGGGTGGACCTCTGGCTGAGTGGGAGCCCTTTGTTCCAGTCTAGCCTTTTTGGATTGAAGAGGAGGGGCTTGTTCAATCAGAGTAGATTGAACAAGGGTTTGTTTGGGACGTCTCTGGTATGTAACAGTAATGGGTGGAGAAGGTAGATTTGGTATGGTGAGGGTAGTTGCTGGTGTGGGTTCATCACCTGTGGGGTGAACAGGGATGTCACCAGGAGCCATTGGCTCAATCATACATGGAAGTAGTGCGGTATCTCTTCCAGTGTAGTTGGTAGACACTCTCTTCAAGATCTTGAAGATAGTCGGCCTCATTTGGGGAGCAGTCAGAGCAGCTGCACAGACAAGCTTGCCCTGATCCAGCTCACAGTTGATAATGTGCTGGAGAAACCTGGGATACATGAAGAATGTGTCCCTTTGAAGATTTCCCATAAGGTTAGTCAGCACAAACCTTGAATAGTTGAAGCGGAGGCTTTGTACCAACCCATGAACTAAGCACCCAAGTTCATACGGGATTTGATCCCATCCCCCAGATTTATTAGATAGACAGTGAAGAACCACATGCAGCAGGAACTTCCACTTGTAGGAGAAGTTGAATTTGTAGACCGTTGACCTGCTAACATCTCCACCGTATCCCATTTGGAGATAAGAACTGTCTAAATCTGTTTTGGGGAATTCCGTTGGAGCGCCCTCATCATGGAGCTCGAGATGCTCCCTGATGATCTATTTAGAGATGACCAACTCTTGGCCACAAATGCTTGACCTTATAACATGAACCCCATTTAGGGTTTCAATCCGACCATTTGCCCAAAATTCGGACATTTGGTTTGAGTAGATTGTAGGGTTTACAGTCAAAGCAGTGTAGTATGAGGATTGGGTCAGGAAGGAAATAATATCTGAGAAGTCATCATCCCTTGAAGAATCAAGGAGTGCGACCTGGTTATGCTGAGGGTTTAGGGCCATTGTAGAAGATGACAGAAGAATAGTTCGGAATAAGGTAAATTGGAGAAGAAGAAAGCTTTTAGGGCAGTAATTTGGTAAAAAGAGTGTAAGTGATTAACCGGAAGTATTTAAATGGGTGAAATGGCGGTTTAAAGGATGTTTTGGATAAGATGATGTGAGGGTTCAGTGGATGATGTGACATGGGCGGTAAGGTTAGACCATTTAAATAATCCGACATCATTAACAAAATCTTTACTTTTTACAGTGTGGGGCCCAAAAGATTTCCGTTACACAGTAAAATCTTTCTTCCGAGTATAAAGCATTTCCGAAGGTAATGTTCTTCCGAAGGCAAATTTACTTCCGAAGGTAAATTGCTTACTTCCGAGAGTATATGTTGCTTTCAGGTGGAGTGTGTTAAATGCTTCGAAGTAGATCTGAGATGAACTCAATCGCTTCTTCCGAGACTTAACACTCTTCGAGAAGAAAATTATTCTGAGAGAAATTTGCTTCGGAAGATATGCAAGATATCTTCCGAGGGTTAATTTCTCTTCGGAAGAATTCATACTTAGATAAAATTTAAGAAAATATCTTTTGTAACAGGGCTTAGATTGTTTTGACATAAGACTTTACACATTAAAAGGTTTTCAAATGAGATGAACTAATCAATGTTTATCATCCCAATAGCTGTAATGAGATATTTAAATCTCTGTTCATCAAAAGCTTTGGTGAACAAATCAGCATATTGTTCATTTGAATCAACTTTGATTAGTTTGATAAGATTTTTCTCATGAATATCTCTAATGAAATGATACCTGATATCAATGTGCTTTGTCTTGGAGTGCTTCACTGGATTTTCAGTAATGGATATAGCACTGTTGTTGTCAATGTGGATAGGAGTGCTCATGAAGTTGAATCCATAGTCTATCATCTGGTTTTGAATCCACAGCAGCTGAGCACAGCAACTAGCAGCAGCAATGTATTCAGCTTCAGCAGTTGATGTAGAGACACAGGATTGCTTCTTGCATTGCCATGAGATGATCCTTCCACCAAGAAATTGACATCCACCTGATGTTGATTTCTTGTTGATGTTGCAGCCACCATAATCTATCAGAGTAACCATAGAGATTAAAATCACTATTTCTTGGATACCAAGACCTAGTTTAGGTGCTCCTTTGAGGTATCTGAGGATTCTCTTGACAGCTATTAGGTGAGACACCTTTGGAGCAGCCTGATATCTTGCACAAATGCAAGTTGCAAACATGATATCAGGTCTACTTGCTGTGAGATACATCAGAGAACCAATGATTGCTCTATACTGATGTTGATCAGTATCCTCCCCCTCAGAATCAGCGCAGAGATCGTGGTTTCTGGGTATAGGTGTCTTTGCTGCTTTACAATCCTTCATATCAAATCGCTCTAAATATCATTGACATACTTAGATTGATTGATGAAGAACCCTTCCTTCAATTGCTTTACCTGAATTCCAAGGAAAAAGTCCATTTTTCCCATGGAACTCATCTCGAACTTCTTCATAATGCTCTCAAAGTCTTTGCACATTTGGTCATTTGAGGAACCAAATATGATATCATCAACATAGACTTGAACAAGCAAAATGTCTTTTCCAGACTTTCTTATGAAAAGAGTCTTATCAATGGTACCTCTAGTGTAACCATTCTTCAGGAGAAATTGAGACAATGTCTCATACCACAGCCTAGGTGCTTGGTGCAGCCCATATAGAGCTTTATCCAACTTGCACACATAGTTTGGATGCTGTGGGTCTTCAAATCCTAGAGGCTGGCATACATAGACTTCCCTATCTATATCCCCATATAGAAAGGCACACTTGACATCAAGCTGGTAGACAGTGAAATTCTTGGATGCAGCATAAGCAAGGAAGATCCTAACTGCCTCAAGTCTTGCAACAGGTGCAAAGACATCAGTATAATCGATTCCTTCCTCTTGAGTGTATCCTTGAACCACCAGTCTTGCCTTGTTCTTGATAATCAAGCCTCTATCATCTCTTTTGTTCCTGAATACCCATTTGGTGCCTATAGGTACTTGACCTGATGGTAGCGGACATAGGTTCCAAACCTTTTGTCTTTTGAATTGAAGCAGCTCCTCTTGCATTGATTCAACCCAGCTACTATCTTTCAAGGCATCTTCCACCTTTTTGGGTTCCATTTGGGATAGGAAGCATGAGTACAAGCAGACATTCCATTATGAGTATGTCCTCTTGTTCTCACACCCTCAGAGACTTCCCCTATGATATTTTCAGCTGGATGAGTATTATGGATTCTGAGTCTTGGAATCACCTCCAGTTGCAAAGATAAGTCCAAGTTGGACATATTTTGCTCAGGAGCTTGAATACTTGGTCCAGCTGTTGTTTCAAACTCATTCAATGAGGACTGATTGAATGAAAGAGAAACATCATCATTTCTTTGTTGTGAAGCATCATTAACAGTTGCCTGTTCCTTCAAAATGGTGCTTCCATCAGCTTGGTGTTGTGCAGGATCACCTAAAGATTTTGAAAATCAGCAGGTGAATCCCTTGTTGAAGTACCACAATCTCTTGAAATGGTTATGCTATCAGATCTTTCAATAGTGAAAACTTGATTTGTTGTAGCTCTTGGAGAACTTGGAATAGGTCTGGGAAGCTCAAACAATTGATCTTCATCAGATTTACTTTGAGTACCTGTTCCAGCTGAAACATTCTCACAAGATGGTTTAGAATAGTTTGGAAATAATTCTAAATCAAAGATATGATCAGGGCCATTCCACCTAACACAAGGAGTGTGCTCATTAACTACAATGTTGGAAGATTCCTCAAATTGTTGGTTTTTGATATTATAAACTCTGTATGCTTTAGAATAGGAGGAATATCCAACAAAGATAGCATCATCTGACTTTTCAGCAAATTTTGCCAAATTGTCTTTTGTGTTAAGTATGGTACACCTGCTGCCAAAGGACCTTAGAAAGCCAATGAACGGTGGCCTCTTATTCCATAACTCATAAGGGGTTTTTCCATGTGGCTTTACTACAAGAACTCTGTTCTGCATATAGCATGCAGTGCTGACTGCCTCTGCCCAGAATGTTAGAGGCAGGTTTGAATCAACTAACATAGTCCGAGCAGCCTCAATAAGTATCCTATCTCTCCTCTCAGCAACACCATTTTGTTGAGGAGTTCTAGGAGCACTATATTGTCTGGCAATCCCTTTTGAGTTACAAACTGAGTCAAGAACTAGGTTCTTAAACTCAGTCCCTTGATCACTTCTAATTATTTTAACCTTGTGATCAACTTGATTTTCTATTTTAAGAATAAAAGATTTTAAAGTTTCAGCAGTTTCATCTTTAGTTCTTAAAAAGAATACCCATGTAAATCTAGTAAAATCATCAACAATCATAAGGCAATATGATTTCCTTCCAATGCTCATTATACTTATGGGACCAAATAGATCCATGTGCAATAAGTATAATGGAGTGGTGATAGAGTTAACAACTTTGGATTTGTGAGAAGACCTGTGTTGTTTCCCTTTCAGGCAAGCAACACAGTTATCTTTGCAGAAAAATTCCTTTTTAGGCAAACCATGTACCAAGTTATTTTTAGCCAATTTATTCATTGTCTTAAAATTGACATGACACATTCGTTTATGCCATAGTGTTGACTCATCACCATCAGCTTTGGAAAGAAAGCATGATACTTCTCCCATTGGGGAAGCATTGTTCATATCAAGCTTGTACATATCCCCTTTCTTGGGAGATCTAAGAAGCACCAATTCCTGAGGATTTGTCATCCCGAGTTTGAGGATAATGCACTCATGTTCTGTGAAAAGCATTTGATGCTTTTGATCACAGAATTGAGAAACACTTAACAGATTGTGTTCAAGCTGTTTGACAAAATTAACTTTGTCAACTTTTAACATTCCATTGGATATACTTCCTCTGCCAGAAATATATCCTCCGGCCTCACCTCCAAACTGGACAGGACCTCCATCATAATGTTTAAATTGTTGAAGGAGAGATCTGTTCCCTGTCATGTGCCTGGAGCATCCACTATCTACGATCGGTGAGATAATTAGATTTGATTGGAAACCTAAGCCTTATTGGTCTTGGGTTCTTCCAATGATAGTGACATAATTGAACCAAAATTTATGCATGGGGGTTCAATGGATGTCTTTGAAGAAGAGGTTTAGGCTACAGCATCTTCCTTGATCTTCCATTCCATCCCTTGGTTGATCATAGAAGATGAGCTTGTTGAAGCTTTTGTAGCTTGGCATTCTTCCGAGGCTTCTTTCTTTTCGGAAGAGACCTTCACCACCTTTTCTTCCGAATCAGTCTTCTTCTGGGATGGTTACAAGGGGACTCTTTTGTTTTTCTGAGTCTTTACAGCTTTAACTTCCGAAGCCTTTTTCCTTTCAGAAGAAGAATTTTCTTCCGAGAGAAGCCTTGCTTCGGAAACAAGCTTTCCCTTTTTCATCACTTGAACCATTTGATATGGTCCAAATGAGAAACCTTCCCTGACTCCTTCTCTTTTAACATTATTTGCATAATGTGTGCTAGCAGGATTGTAGTAACAATCTTTAGCCATGCGGTTTAGCAGACCACATATTATGCATGCAATGTTAACTTTCTGGGAATGAGATGATTGTTGTTTCTTGTTCTTTTTTCTTCATCAGCAACCTTTCCCTTTAATTTATGATCCTTTGGTAGGATAGGAGTACTGGTACTGTACTCTTTTCCTGAATCAGAAGTTCCAACCACCTGGAATCCAGCTGAAATGAATACACCCTTTTGCTTTGGGTCTATCTTTAGCTTGGATTCAGCCACTTTCTTGGCAGTTTTTCTGGCTGCCTTAGCTCTGCTTCTTCTGGCTTTGGTGGTCAGGGTTTGATCATCATTGGCTGGGGAGGACACAATTACCTGTTCCTTCCCTGTGATGGTCATGGTCTCCATAGTTGCATCATTCTTTGACTCTTGAGAAGGTGGGTCAACAGATGGAACCTCTTGCTCTTCAGTACCACACCTTGGTTGTCTTACAGACTCATAAGAGTGTGGTGGAGCAATTTTATTGGTTCCCAACCCACTTTTGTTTTGATAACAAAGTTTTGAGTGAGAGGATGATGCAAGAATGGCTTGGAAGTTTTGCTCGGAAATAGCATACTTCCTGGCTTGAGCCTCAGCAGTGACAAGCTGGGCTTGAGCCTCAGTCAATTTGGATATTAAATCCTTGATTTGAGTCTTGTAGTTTGTATGTTCATGTTTTAAGAGGGACACTGTTTTCTCTAACTCCTCAATTTTTCTTTGATAGTCAGATTCGGCCCTTTTAAAGTCAGATTTTAAAACATTTAAAGACTCAATATCAGATTTAATTTCCATATTATAGTACTGATACAGTTTAACCTTAGCAATACAAGCAGGGGTACAGAGATGTTCATATACCTTGTTTTCATCTGTTCCTGCCATGAGTGCTTGAGCAGGAGTCACATCCTGAACCATGAAGCTCCAGTCAACTTCTTGAGCCATTGCTCCAGTCTCAGTTGACTTTCCGGTGGGCTTTGGTGTAGAAGGATGTGTAGAGGCATGTGAGGTTCCCGGGTTGGACTTGGGAGCCTTGCATTCCCTTGCAAAATGACCAAGTTGGTTACAGTTGTAACATTTGGCCTTGCTTTTGTCAAACCCAAATTTGCTGGTGATTGGGTTCTGAGGGAATTGCCTTCCAGTTCTTTTAAAGAACTTCTTCGCTCTGTAGGTTAGAAGAGCCATTTGTTGGACTATGTCCACATACTCTAGGTCATCCGGGCTAAAACACTCTAGATCATCAAAGCAGTATTGATAGGCATTTGAGTGCCCACTCCCTGAGACAAATGCACAGCCCTCCTGAAAGGAGCTTTCCTGAGCTTGTTGAGACCTTGGAGTCTCAGGAAATGTGATGTAAGGCCCAGAGGAACAAGATGGCTGCTGGGTGTAGGTCAGGTATTGCTGAGACTGGGAGATGCCTGAGCCTTCAGCAACCATTAAAGCGTTGCTAGCAGGAAGACTCAAGGGTCTGCTTGTCTGGTGACCCCTCTTGCTTTCCATTTCCAAACGGTATCCATCAAGGATCCCATAGAGTTCGGTCATGGTGAGTGTATTCAGATTCTCTGTTCTCTTGATGGAGACACAGTAGAATGTCCACTCATTGGGTAGAGCACTCATAAACTTTCTAGTAAGGTATCTGAGTTCATGAGTGATTCCCACAGATTGAAGGGAAGAGATAAGATCCATGTACCTGAAATATTGCTGGCTAAGAGTCTCTCCCACAACATAGGTGAAGTTCTCAAACTGCTGCTTCAGTGAGTCCTTCTTTGAATCATTCGAGCTTGAGTACATTTGAGCAAGAGCATCAAAGAGTTCTTTGGCAGACTTACAATGCTCAAACCCCACCATGATAGAGTTTGGGATTGCAGTCATAAGAACAGTCATAGCATTGCTGTCTATGTCAAGCTTCTTCCTGTCTTCATCAGAATAATCTTCAACGGCTTTCTCAATCATGGCACCGTTTCCACCAGCTACTTTTGGCTTATACGGGCCATTGACGATGGATTGTCACATCTTGCTATCCTGGTACCTGATGAAGCCTTCCATTCTTCTGCTCCAAGACCTGAAGTTTTCAGGGGCAATGATAGGAGCTTTGGTCATCGTTCCCATCTCAACTTCAGATTTGTTGAGGGCCATTTTGAGTGAGGTATAAGAAGGAGTGAAAAAACTGGTTGATTAGGATGGTAAGATCTCACAATCAAGAGCCTAAAAAGCTCTGATACCAATTGCAGGATCGGGTTTGTCACGTAAACACTTGTATTTCTTTCAAACTCACTTATAATAACACTCAAATCAGATAAAGCAATGTCTTTTGCCAGAGTTGATAATAATATAATAAGTAATCAAAGGAACAAGCAGAAATATATTTTCAAGGTACTTGTATATATTACTTCTCAACTCAAGATTACAAGACACCTACAAGCATGAAACAAAAGTTACAATGAGAAACTATATATACTAGATCCTACAGCCGGTTATACTTGATACCAGCTGGAAACCTAAGACTAAAGCATATACTACAATGCTAAAGTTAAGGTATCTTAGATAAAGTATTATCTAAGATATGGTAGTCATGACATGTCCATGACTTACCTTTTGTCACCAACTAAAGATGGCAACTATACTTAACATAAAAAGGTAAACAGTGAATTAAAGTATGGTCAACTACATGGCTTTTGAGAAAACGTCATGCAGTATCTCAGAGATTTGCAGCGGAGTGTCAGAGAGGCCATACTTATGTCCACTGGATAATAGAATTGTCTTCCGAAGGTTAACTGGCTGCGGAAGAACTTGTTCTTCCGAAGCCACTTATACTTTGGAAGATGCTTCTATGCTTCCGAGGCTTTGAGGACTTCTTGTACTTCAGAAGTTGACTTCAGATCTTTGTCTCTAAGTCTTGATCTTCGGAAGTAGGTTCTTTGTCTTTGGAAGTTGGAGTTTTCCTTCGGAAGTGTGTTTTACACTTAGTCTTCGGAAGAGCTCCTTCTTCCTTCGGAAGTTCCATACTTAGCTTCGGAAGTCCTTTGTATGTTGTACCCAAAATCTTCTAAGTGACTTGGTTTTGGTTGCAATAGCCTTTCTAGATCCAACAATTCGTCTATGCTCAATCACAACTTTAATTATGAGTCTTACAGTTTATATTTCCTAATGTCTCAAACTATTCCAGATCATGGTTGGGTTACAATGTTTTATTTTGTTGAATACTCCTACTACTTAGTATGGTCTGTTCAATTTAAAATTATAATTTCTTTTTTATTATCAAGTCACAACTTTAAATTGTGAGTGTTTTAATTTATGTGTACCTATAGATATGCAGTAGTTGGATTATTTTTTATAATCTAAAGTTGATGTTTGTTGCATGAATTATAAAACGATCATTCATATATTTAACCAATGTCTCAATTATAATTATCCTTGCAGTTCACTGCCCCGCTTTTGTCTTCTTTCTAATGCATGACGGTGTTAGAGTTTGGGAAATGTTATTGTGTTACAAGAGTGAGAGAGATACACACTGCAGATAAAAAAGTGATTTTGAAATCCTTTGCCATTCATCAATCTTTGGTTACTCTTGTTCATATGGGTTGTGGGATTATGTTTGTGCATCATAAAACGTTTGGTTTGATCATCTGTAACACATGAAATGCAAACAAGTCGTAAATGCATATGAAAACCCCGCAGCAACGCGCGGGTACGTTTGCTAGTATTATATATAGCTAACACACCACACATGTTTATAAGACTTAAAATTAAGGAAGATTGGATTTTATTAATCCAAACTATTAACTGTTAGCTAATATTAATCACAACTAAGAATTTGACCAGTCAATCCCTCTTGGAATTCAAAAATGATAAAGAGCACAGAGATTAGTATCAAAGAAATCTTAACTTTTGATTTTGTTACTAATAAAATCATAGTCTAATCATTCGTTAACTCCGTTAATTTTTTATAATGTATCACGTGGCTCGTAACATAATGTATAACATAGGTACAATTGAAAATATAAATCTATTACTCAATTCCTTCTTATAAAATATAATTTTTTGAAGTTATTTAACGTAACCATTTTGTCGCTGGTTGAGTAACTTGGAGACAAAGAGACACAAAAATTAAGCGATATATCTAAATCTATTTGTTTTAATTATGTAGTAAGCAATGTCATATGTCACGTCATACGTTACTTATAAAAACTAATGAAATTAACAAACAGTTAAACTATGGCGTTATCAGTAACAAAATTAAAATTTAGGATTAATACTGCTTTAGTTGTTATTTGGAATTAATATTGACCAATATTTAGTAGTTTAGATTATTAAAATTCAATTTTTCTATAATTAATTATGAATAGTATTATACTCTTTCTAACTATGCTCGAGATATCACTGATATAAAACTTTCCCTTCAATGTTACATATCTTGGTCATTACATTTTTTATTTTCTTAACATGTCACGTCCATTGTTTATATAACTTTTTCATCAAAGTTAAAGCTTTTCGTTATAAATATATAAGATGCTTCATGCTTTATTCATTCACCATAATTAGATATCAACATTTGTTACATATATATGTGATAAACCAACAATGCATTGATGACTAAAAAACCTAACATGTTATATCAATGACCAAACTACCTTAAACATCAAAACATCACTCATGCATTTATCACAATCACTTATTAAAATTAAAATTAGAGATTGTAATGATTCCCTTTATATATCTAAGTATCATAGGTTGGCCTGTGTGATACGACGAATGCTATTGAGACGAGCACAATCTAACCTATCTGTCTTAAACACTAATTATCATTATAATTATAATTATAATTATAACTATAATTATAATTATAATTATAACTATAACTATAACTATAATTATAACTATAACTATAATTATAACTATAACTATAATTATAACTATAACTATAACTATAACTATAATTATAACTATAATTATAATTATAATTATAATTATAATAATTATTTTTATTATTTAAATATTTAGTAATTATATATCTAAGTATTTTAATAAAATTATACTTAATTCAAATAGTATTTAGTTATAAAAATATAAATAGTAATGTAAGTTCAAATGTTAATTTAAATTGTTATAAATAAGGAAATACTTAATATAATGAATTAAATTAAAATTATGAGAAGTTTAATAAATGTGGGCAAATAAAAACTATTTCATAAAACACTTATATCTTACGTAACAAAATTTGTTTTAAGCGTCTTTAAATCATAGTGAAATTACAATTCTACCATCCTCAAATGCCGTAAAAAATAGTACAAATTATAGTTAGATTTCAAATATTATTTTATTAACTGTTTTACTTTTGAAAAAACTAGTTTTTATCCCCGCGCTTCCGCGGCGGGAGTGTGTTTGAGTTTTTCCAACACGACGCAACGTGAGCTCGGTCGCTAACAATTCTGTTCTTCAAAAATAATAAAAGTGAACACCAATACGAATTTCGATAATACCAAAATATCAACAACGATGTTGTTCGCTCATAATCATATGATTTTATCACGATACCACAATAACTTATCACTCGCTATAGCCTATGATACAAAAAAAATAATACAACTATGTTCTAAAAATATATATACAGCGTAACACATAAAAAACTAAAAACCTGCATCTTCTATCCGTCATAAACATGTACATGTATACAATATACACTTAAGTATAGGTATTTTGTTATATTTCCATACGTGTTATCTTTCTCAATTTAAATTAAAAACTAAATGTATAATACCTTAACACATATAAACACGCGGATAAATAATTAACTTTTCAATTGGCAAAAAAATAAAAGTTAAAAAAATGAATCATGAAAAAAATTACCTGAATTTAATAAAGCAAAACTATACCGTAGCAAACTATGTCGTTTTTATGTATATAATATATAATACTTTAAAGTAATAAAACTATTTATTAATATATCATTAAATTAGTTGTACTATATGCATGAAGGTTTGTAGCATGCAATAGGGTTCACTCACCCACAAGTGAGATTAGCATATGCAAAAAACCACTTATACATTGAAGCATATATGGTGTAAGTTACTATAAATGAAGTTATGAATTGTATAGTATATAATGATATCATGTTTTATATATTTTTCTATTTAGTTGTTTATTAGTTTCACTTAGGAAGTTCCATTGATACTAATATAATAGAAACATAATAACTAATTTTACTTTTTTTGAATTATTTGACACGAAGTAACATTTCTCGCTATAGGCAAGTAAGATTTCTTGTTATATTTGTCAATTATTTAATGTGAAGTAAAAATCTGTATAAATTCATTATATAATCATTATATATAAATTTATTAAATCATTAGAGATTCTTTCAATTCATTACTTAAATTCATTCATTAATCTATTAAGAAAATCCGTTAGAGATGTTGCACTGGGAGAAAATCCGTTAGAGATGTTACATTGGGACATCAACTATATATTCAATGATAAATCTTCTAACTATTACGGCGGTAATTAAGATGATTAATCTCCTAACAATAATGACAGTGAAAATGGTAGTGAGTCTCCTCCTAACCATATTTGTGATGAATCTTCGATTGACAGGGGGCTATATGAAACCAAACAGTTAGAAGAAATGTTTTCGTTATATATTATTAGGTTTATAGAAGTCTAATCGTATAATTTTTTTTTCTGATGTGTGAGTATCATGATGAGTTGGTGAATTGGGCTGTTACAAGAGGACGTGAAAATGGTTGCTTTATAGTCATCAAACAATCAAGGAAAAATGCAATCGATGAGGTCGTGAAGACACGATACAAGTGAGCACCAAAACTTAGACAGACTGGCACCAAAATTACATATTGTAAGTTTCAACTGATTGGAGAATCCGTTGAACATCTGAAGGGGCATGATATGCACTGGGACTATTCGAGTAGCAGACGGGTTTGGTGGTGCAACTAACAAAACAAAACATGAAGTCACGTAATAAATTATCAACACTGATGGATCAAAAGCAGAACAACGTGTCTAGCCTTAGAACCATATATAATTCTCATAATAACATACTTGCTAGATATATTTTAGAACTTATCATTCTCCGTAAGGAACAATCTCCACAACACCCTAAAAAGGCACTCTAAAATTCTTTGTTAAGTGGCATACGACCCGTGTATTATAACATAATTGCACATGTCTAATATGGAAGAGGGGACAATATTTTAAGACCACTACCAAGACAACTCATTATGAAAATAGCAAACATGGTTCTCTACTAGTGTTAGGATGTTTTCAACCATGACAGAAGATGATTCGTTACTCTTACGCCTCCTGTTTGTTTACTGATGCATTTTGTTTCTTCCATTAATAGACATCTTAATTTCAGTTGGTGGATTGTAGATGTGTTTTGAAATGAAAGAATTAAGGTAATGAATTTGGCGATGGAATGATGAAATGAATTAACAAATAATACCACGTCAAATAATTTATACGCATATCGAGAAAGATTACATTGTGTCAAATAATTCACAAAAAAACTAATAACATATATTTCAAAACTTAGACAGGTCATATAGGCCTAGACTGCTCGTTTAAGAGGCATCGTATGTCTATACTAGCTAGTCTCGTTTAGAGACATAACGTGTTGATTTGATGTTTGTCAGACTTGTATGACCATTATAGGCCAATACGAGTCATATGAATCTTATGATGAGGGAGTCCGCATAACACATCAGGCGTACATATAATGTTTTTCCTAATATATTCTTATGCGTATGCTTAAAGTTCAGATTTTTCAAGCTTTTTATTTTTTATTTTTTTCTGCTTGTAAAACTAGCCTAACATAATGCACTCCTTTCCAAGGCCCAAATCACCTAAGGTTACGTTTGGTTGGAAGGAATGGAATAGAATGGAATGGAATTGAGAAACTAGTATAATTTTCAAGTAAATTATGTTTGAGTGGGTAATGAAATGTAAACCAAAGGGAATGCTTCACCTCAGATTCCCTTGGTTGTGGGATTTCAAATTCCCTCTCTAGGTGGAAGGATTTTGAAATCCTACAACCAAGGGAATTTGAGGTGAAACATTCCCTTGGGTTTTAAATTTCATTACCCACTCAAACGTGATTTACTTGAAAATTATACTAGTTTCTTAATTCCATTCCATCCAACCAAACGCTCCCTAATTGCGTAAGCCGTTTTACTCAAGCCAGGGGGGACAACGCTTCTGGTAGTGGGGTTGGTGATGGCAACATGACAAGAGCATTGATTATGGGATGGTGATGGTTGTAGTGATGTTGTTGCTAGCAGCATTAGGGAGAGAATGAGAAATTCAAAAGCTTTTGGTTAAATTTCTTCACAACTTTGGAAAAAATATAAAATTATTTACTTTAGGTAAGGTATAGAAGTTTGTATTGAGTCATTTTATTTTTCAACTAAACATATTATTAGTTAACTCCAATAAATTTTACAAACCAAACAAAATAGGAATGAAATTTAGATTTTATTCTATAGAACCAAAGTTGTTTAGGAATAATTTTTTTAAAAAAAATTTCAATCAAGGAAATTGAAATGTGTCCTTCCTCTTACAACCGCCACCACCACTATAATTGTTTCCATCACTACCACCACCACCATCATCATCATCATCATCTCCGTCATTGCCTTCACCGCCACCCCTACTGTTGGCGTCATTTTTCCAGATCGCATTTCAACTTTTTTTTTTTCAAAAAAAGTACAAACCAAATCTGATTTTTATAAATTTTTTGTTATTTAATAGATCATTTTCTTTAACTTTCAATTTCAAATCTAATTTCTTTAATTGTTAATTCTCTAAAAATAATTTTTAACGAAACGCTTGTTCAATACATAATTTACTGTACTACAAGTAAATAATTTCGTCAGTAGTGCTAATTTCCGGTCCGGTTGTGTAAATTTTTTAATAAATATAGAGTTCGTCCCTGTAAAATAGACGATGAGAGAATTAAAACCCTAGAAAGATGATGGAGACAAAAAGTGTGAGATGTTGATCATATATTGAGCAGATGAACACACATAAGTGTAAACTACTCTCTCTTTCTTTGTATATACTAGCAAGCTAGGGCATCCGAGTATAATGAGGCAGAACCTACTTGATTTGATCCAGACAAGTCTTGATTACAGTTGAAACAAGACCAGTTTTTTTTAATGGCAAACATATCCTATTTTAAAAATTACTCCATATTACACAATTATCTGGGTTTAAAACCAAAACCAATTATCTAAGCAGTACTGTTGGTTCCGGCTTCAACAAACACAACAACATTCCAACAACTCACATCAAATAAACAGTCTTTCATGAGAAATAAAATTTGCCAACAATCAAAAAATATTATATATAACATATTGAACCGAAAATACAAACTTATTTCAAAAATTTTGGCTTAGAACTTATTGAAACAAACCTAACGTATCTCGTTTTTCAAAAGATTATGTATTGGGGTGCAATCGTTAAGTCGTGTAATAAATGTGTTTTTAAATGATTTTTCGATTGTGCATCAATATTAAACAATAAAAATGCATACCATAACTAGTCAAATGATTTAAAAATGAAAATCTTATAAAACATTATTTTGATAAAAATGTTTAATTTATCTTTAAAAAATAAAAAAAATTTAAAAAAGTTCTTCTTATTGTTTTATTATTTATAGTTATTACTTATACATAATCTCAATAATATCATATATTAGTATATTATTTTATAATTAACAATTTTGATTTTATTTAATATTTTATTTGTTTAACTATGTAATATACATATTTAATAAAGCTAGTATAGTATATACTTCTAAAGATTTTAGTCAAATCTTGATACATCACCCAAGTCAAAGTGATTTGGAACACAAATAAAGAATGCGTCCCTCCAACTTTGACCAACACTACATCTACATCCACACTTGTGTAGAGATGCCCTATATTTTCCAAGTTCTATTTAATATTTTAATTAGTTTTAACCGTTACGTAGTACGGTAGATTTTTATTTATTTATAACTAAAGAAGAAAAGGAAAATGTAAATGCCGTCTCCTAGACATGAACCCACGTAGGAAGCTATAACATAGGTGCGCTCTACCATCGTGGCGACATTGCTAATTATGAGATATTAAATGTGAATAGTACTAAGTTTTAGAGAAGAAATTCTACTAAACAAACTTGTAATTATTCGTTTAACAGAAAGTTCATTGATTTAATAAACGAATGAACACGAACACAAGTAACTTTTGTCGACTATCCTACCATGTAGTTGTACAAGCCCTTGATGGTCATGCTAACAAAATTCATAGAAGTTTATGGTAACAAAATCCGTAGAATCCCTATTGCCCTAAGACTATATAATTGACTAAGAGGATACATTTTACTTGAAATCTCTCAATTACCCTAGAAGGGGACCATCCTCGAAATATTAGCGTGAAACCACACTCCCTCGAATAGGTGGTGTTTTATCAGTTGAGAATTGATGCATTTAGGGATTAAACCTTTCCTCTGTTTCGTGCTTTGTTTCTTGGCCCAATTCTGATATCCCCTTACACTAGAGTAATACCTAATTTTCCATCAAATGGTACGATCACTAGGACCCTAACAAGATCAACCTACGTGAACGTTTAGTGTCTTGAAAGACCTCACCAAGAACTCAGCATAAGTGAATCCCTTACTTACATTAGATCTCACACCCTATCGTCAAACAAGGCTTTATCTTTTTTTCTTTGTTTTTTTAACATATTAACTTGGCTATGGGTACCATTTGTAGTCACGCAATAAGTTTCATGTAACCAACGTAACAAAAAGTGGAATTCCTCTAACCCTCGTGGTTCAAAGATCGAGTTGTAACATTTGACTTCTTGTACAATCAATATCGTTCACTTTAATCAATAAGAGTTCACGAATTGTTTTTCATAATGGAGTTATCCTCTTATTTACAACCAATGTCTTTAAATGCGTTGGTGATATTTTGATGTAGTACATTTCTTATAGTCTGGTAGCTCTCATGTGGACATAATAGAATGATGTGAAATTCGCCTAAGGTGTCACAAACATCACATTAGGACTAGTAATCTCCCTCAATGACATTTGTCTCACCTTTGTAAACAAAACAAAATATGATTGGACTCTCATACAATTTGCAACATCAATCTAAGCTCTCATTTATCAACCAATTTTGTTTGTTTTGCTTAGTAGGAGCACAACATATTCGTTTTTAGTTGCTTGAGTGGATGCTCTCTAGAATGTTACCCATCTTGGATCACTTCTATCCAATCATGTTTAACTTTGGATTTTCTCTATTATTCACAACAAATACATCTAAAACAAAGTCGATGTATGAGGCGAGATATTCCTTATCTAAGCATTTGTAATGTAGAGAAAATGGAACAATGTGGAATTCGCATAAATTGTCACACGAACCTTCAAAATATGGTTAAAACACATAAACTAGGAAACGATGTGGATCAAGCGCTACAAGTCTACAACCATAGAAGGCTGATAAGCATACACATTGCTTATGCTCAGTCCGGAAATGGAAAAGACAAGTTCCAATAACATATTAGGGCATTCATACATAAGGGTATACTAAATATAGTACTTGTTTTGAACTACTAGTTCGTGCTTTGAACACACCAAGAGTAAATGATACATATTAACACGTAGCTAGATAACGAGGTGCACATCGTGAGAGCATCCTTTAACTAATGAAACAATTTGACCAACTTAATATCCAAGTCTATCAATAAGGTTTTCAAATAAAAGGAAAAAAAACTAGACTCTTAAAATAATATTAATGGAAGTTATATGGATGCCCAATGTACCATGTCTGCCCAAAACTCCCATACACAAACTTCAAAATATAACCTATTCAGAAATGATAAAAGAAATTCGAGATTGGTAGACATCTTTGCCTCTAGAAGTATTATTATAAAAAAGTTTTCGTTTCAATCTTCACAAATATAATATATATATATGGGTTGTAATTTAAGAGCAAAATAGATTTATCATTCTAAAAAAATAATATAAAAAAAATGTATACTAGTAGCCTTTTGTAATATTTTTAATATTTTCTTTAAAATTATAAAACTTAGTGTAATCGAGATATTAGGTGAAAGTCACATCTTGGACCAAGTATGAAAGTTGGTGAATGGGTCCCGCTGGCATTTTCTAAATAAATAATGATTTTAGTTTCATCTTACTTTTGCCATGCCCTTCACCAACCCCAAACCCATTTATCTGATTTTTTATGCACTTTACCAACCTCAACCCATTTTATCAAATAAATACTTTTCATCTTGATATATTAATTTTGAAAATTACATACCTCAGTCCTCATACGACTTATGTCTAAATTTATAAAAAAAAATTATACAAGCATCATTAGTAAAAGAAGGACTCCGTTTCTAAAAAGTACCAATTTAATTATTATAACTTGGTATTAATATTACTTGTTTCTTCACGACATACACATGTTGGAATTTGTTTAATTATGAAATGATGTACATAATACTAATAATAAATGCAATCACAAAATTTAAATATAAAATAAGTATCATATTAGACCTATTATTCAAAAAGCTCGTATTTCACTCGAAACTTACTCAAAAAAAGCATGCTTAAATTCAGACTGATTTATAAACAAATAGAATCGAGCTCAAGCCAATGCCAGCTTGTTCGTTGACTTGTTTAAATTAAAGCCTAAATATTAATATATAAAATATATAACACAAAATTTTAATATATTTCATAATCCAAAATTTCCTAGCCCTAGATCTTAAATTATGTATTATATATTCTTTTTAACCGCATAAATTTTTTATTTATGTGTATGTTAAAAAATATATATTTTTATTTGTTAAAGAAACAAAATTAAAATTTTATTAAAACAAATGAGCTAGCTTCATGAGTTACGATTGGCTCAAGCATTCTACGAATCAATCCCCTTAAGCTCAACATTCTAACTCGTTATACTAAACGAATCGAACCAAACTAACTCATTTAACTTCAAGCTTGAATCCAATCTTGTTCAACTAAACAGTAGCTCGGCTCAACGCATTTATACCTTTGATCAAATCTAAAATCACTTAAATAAAAGAGAATATATGAATACTTCAAAATAACAAAATAAAAACAAAGTTGTGTCACCAACTCCTTGCCAACCACTAAACCCAAAAAAACCAAAGTCCCTCCCACTTCACCAACCAACCAACCACCCAACCCTTCTCTAACCCTTATATATACCCTTCTACTTCTCTTTTCATTTCAGGCTCACCATCCCACTTCAATTGTATCTTCAAAACCACTTTGTTTGTTACTCTCAATTCACCTTACAATCCGATCACATGGCGGCGGTCAACGACAGCGGCGTTAGTCAACCGGCGAAACACCAAGAAGTTGGCCACAAGAGTCTTCTTCAAAGTGATGCACTTTACCAATACATTCTTGAAACCAGTGTCTACCCTAGAGAACCTGCACCCATGAAAGAGCTACGTGAGGTTACTGCTAAACACCCTTGGTAAGTTAGCAAACTTATGCATGAATTCAAGCACTTAAAGATTGATTTTTGTGATGAAATTCATTAACTTTCATTGAAGTTTTGATGATTTTCTTGATGTTGATCATGAGGTTGATGATTTGATTGTTTATGGTATGAAATTACAGGAACTTGATGACGACATCGGCCGATGAAGGGCAGTTTTTGAACTTGCTTTTGAAGCTTATTAATGCAAAGAACACGATGGAGATCGGTGTGTACACTGGTTATTCGCTTTTGTCGACAGCTCTAGCTTTGCCTGATGATGGAAAGGTGATTAATATTGTGATTTTGATGTGTTTATCATTGAATAAAACTATTAAGGGTTAAAAAATATTGAAAATTTTACTTTTGTTTAGATATTGGCTTTGGATATCAACCGTGAGAATTATGAAATCGGTCTTCCGATCATTGAGAAAGCTGGTGTTGCTCACAAGATCGACTTTAGAGAAGGTCCTGCACTTCCTGTTCTTGATCAAATGATCGAAGATGTAAGTATATGCTAACCCTTTTGAATCTGTTTTAAATTAGCATTTTAAAAAAAATGACCCGTTTTGACCCGTTGAATCGACTCAGATTGACCCGTTGTATATTTTTAGTTAACTAAATGAACCTGTATATAAATTCCTTTTACCGATTCAACTCATTTTTATAAAAAATGGGTCATGATTGTAACCCCTAGTTTATATATATTTAAAAATTCTTGATTTTTTTTTACTTGCAGAAAAAATTCCATGGAAGTTTTGATTTTATATTTGTGGATGCTGATAAAGACAACTATCTTAACTACCACAAAAGATTAATTGATCTTGTGAAGATTGGAGGAGTGATCGGGTACGATAACACTCTCTGGAACGGATCGTTGGTGGCCCCACCAGATGCGCCGCTAAGGAAATACGTTCGGTATTACAGAGACTTCGTGTTAGAACTCAACAAGGCATTGGCTGTTGATCCGAGAGTGGAGATTTGTCAGCTTCCGGTGGGTGATGGAATTACCCTATGCCGTCGTGTAAGCTAAAGTCGATGACTGGTCGAATGATGTAGCCGGTGGCTGGATCACCGATGGCTAATGGAGCTTAAGGCTTCAACTCGTTTATTATGTAATCTTTTTATGATTTTTAATGTTTGTTGTTATAAAAAATCATGATAAAAGAATATCTTTTGTGTAAATGCTTTCAAATTTCAAAATAATTAAACATGACAATAACAATCGTCTCTTAAACATGACAATAACAATTATGCTTTCAAATTTCAAAATAGATGAACGAAAACACCTACCTTCTTTTCTTTTCAATGATGTGATGCATCACTACTACACCATTGACTTATCAGCACAAAACCGTTGTAAACTAATCCTAATTAGTTGTGTTATCGCGACATCTTTTTGCAATGTAATTGTTCACAGATTTTTTGTACTGTATTTTCAAATTTGTATTGTTCTTTTAAAATCGGATTTTTTAGTTAGTAAGAATTGTTTATCGCTGGATAATAGTTCCAACTATAGGATTAATCCATTCTAACACCCATGCAATAGGTTTAATTGTAGTTTGTTTGAGTCTTTTGTGAGGTGACTAGGGGTGTACAAGTCGGTTTTTTTTAGAAACCGGTTTCGGTTTCAAACCTAAACCGCTTTGGCCAACGTTGGTTAAAACCGGTTTGACCTTAAACCGATTCGGGTTGCAAACCGGTTTTAGGTTTGGGAAATCTGACCCTATATAAACCGATTTGGATTGGTTTGGGAAATGATTCGGGCCCATACCGGTTCAGTTTTAAATTTTTTTAAATCATTACAAATTAACTAAAATAAACATCTAAAAATTTGTCTCTTAAAAATCGAAGTGAAATACATAAAATATAAAACAAAGAAACATTACAAACGACCAAAAATTATATTTTTAGTTTTTAAAAAATAAACATCTAACGTAGTTGTCCATTCGTTGCGTATTTTGATGTTTTTATTCTTAGCCCCCTTGAACCTGAGTTATTACAAAAGTAATAATCATATGCCGCCAGGGGCGTCTCAACGTTTTTAGAGGTTTAAAGCGAAAATAAAATAGAAGGCCTTTTAAAGTTTTATCTTTAAAAATTCTTACGTTTTGAAACACAAGCACGAGTTGAATTATGATTCCTATATCAATTTATTCAAAGCAAATCCTAATTGATTCAATGATTTTATATTCTAATAGACTATTACAAATAAAAAGCTAAACAAATAAACAATTAGCAATTTGCAAATCAAATAAAAAGAAGCATATACAAAACTAAAACAAATTAAGAACAATTAGCAATTAACAACTTGTCCCTAAAATAAAGAATTAAAGAAGAACAATTAGCAATACGTTAAACAATTTAATTTATTTAGGGAGAGAATCAATCAATCAGAGAACCCGTTCAGCCTAGTACCTAATCATGAGTCCGTTACTCCACGAGATGCCTAGATGAATTCGAAGTTTAAAGGCTTCTTAATTGAAATGAAATCAAAGAAGCAACTCGTGACTCCATCGAATGAAATTAGAGAAGCAAAATAAGGTTAGGGGGTTCTTATTCGTGACTCCAGTGAAGAAATCGAAGTTCTGGGTGGCCGGATTCGCTTGGGGCAAGTAAAATCATAGTAAATCGAAGGTGCGCGGTTGTTCATCTTAATCTTCTGGCTTTGTTCGTCTCTTTGTTTCAACTCCCCCCGCCCCAACCCCCAATCAGGAATTGACCAATAGCCTGCGTTGAAGATCTACGACATGCCAAACTAGGTTCCATTCTTTCATTCATTTTTTTTATTATTTTTGTTTATTTTAAGCTTATATTGAGAATGAGCTATAAAATAAAATTTATTTTTGGTGGCCTATTAGAATGGATGGGCCTAAAACTCTAGCTTATTTTTTAAGCTGTTGGGCCGCCCCTGTATACCGTTTCATCCTCGGTCATTCTGGGTGTCAATTCATTCTCTATTTTGTCCTCGTATGATCCAACTTCATATTTCAATTCTCTTTCAAATAAGCATTTGTCTTGTATTCTTTCCACAACATCCATATAATCTCTCAAGCAAATGGACATTTCAAATGCTTGGGGAGTGAGTCGAGTTCGTCTTATTAATATAATACTGCCACTAACAGAAAAAACAGATTACGAAGCTACCGTGGAAGCTTGGACGATTGTAAATCTCGGGCCATGATGGATAGGATGAAAAATTGATTTAAATGTTTCCTTATTTCTTTTGATTTTAATTTTAAACATTAAATGATTGATAACTTTGATTGATCAATAACTTTTTTTAATATATTATTTATAACTAAATTTAATTAATTCATAAATTTAGAGGTGTTAATGTTTTATTTTTTAAAATATTATGAATTGTTACTATGTAAGTGTTTTTTATTTTTGTTAAAATAATTTCATATTTCACGCACACACATATATAATTTTTTTTCCAAAAGACACGTGATGTAATTTTAGAGCTCCTCAATATTTTCACTTAAACATTGTAGCTTATTATTTTAGGCAACTAAATTATTTTTTATAATTCAATATCATACTAAATTTATTTTTCACCATTATATAATATTTTGATTAATATCAACCTAAAAGTATAAAAAATTTCTTATATATTTTTTGAATCAATAATGATCGTAAGATTTAAATTTACATTACCTTTCACACAATCTAATAAAATAAAGTCCTTTGCTAAATAAATTCAAATCATTTGCTAACTGTGGCTCTTTAAATCAAATGATAATTTACTAACATATAAAATATTAATTTATTGTATTTTTTCCATATCTTAATCTGCGTAATATACGAGAGTCTATCATAATTCAACTATAAAGATAATAAATATCTGAATTATAGTGTGAAAGAAAATAATAAGCCAACTTCGATAGGGAGTTCCGTCGCATGTTTTGTAACAAGAATTAGGGTTTGATCATTACGTTTACCTCCTCATTGCTTGAATTCTCTCTAACAAATTCAACAACAAAATGTTTCTGTCACAAATTCTTTGAAGCTTGCTTTCTATTTCAATATATATTAGGTAACACAGAGTGGTAATTGTGAGGGATGGGGAATATCGACTTTGGTGGGAACACCACCCCCTAAACCCGGTATGCAAAAAATACTCCTTGACCAGGTGAATGTTCACTGTGCTTCACTGTTCCTTTAATCCTCCTTTTCTGGATTATGTGTGGGTTAAATGGGAAAACTAAGGAAAAATGGACGACTCCATGCAAAACAAGACAAAACTAAGAAAAACTGAGGAAAATGAAAAATTTGATGTGATGTTAATGTGACAACCCAGAAACCTGAAAAGTCAGCACGACTCCCTCTCCCCAAAGGGACCTATTTTCTATCTATATAACCGTTGCTAATACTGGATTGTGAGTAGTGTACACAAATACGTGTATGTATATACAAGAGAGGAGTTCTATATAGAAGATATGATGTAGGTATGAATGTAATAGGAGTTCTATATAGAAGATATGATGTAGGTATGAATGTAATTATTTTCTTTTTGAGGCAAATAAGTTCCCCAACAAGTTAGGTTATATTTGGTTTGTAACTATGATTAAATATTAGTATTAGTTTGAAATAAAAAGAAGAAATCAAAGGTACCATTTATTATATAAGTTGTTAGAATTTTTGAAATTATTCCAATTAGGTCAACCATGCATATTTTGCCAAAATCAGATCACTAAATCATCAAATTGAGTTATCATCGGAATTTTTTTAAGTCAAAAAAAAAAATTAAGAAGAAGATGTGGGGGTTGGTATTTTCAATATATGTAATTGTATTAAAAAATTTAAAAAACATGTTAGTTATAATAAAAAATTAAAATACCTAAAATCTATGTTACCACTTCACACCAGCATAAAAAAAGTAAAAAATATATCCTAATTGAGACAAAAAAACATGCTAAAAACATGTTAAAATCTATAATGTAATTAAACATAAAAACTGAGTGATTTAATTAAAGCATTTTTTAAATTGAATGATCTAATTGATACTTTTAAAACTTTATTATTATCATCCAAAGTTACGCTTTTAATTTATAGTTGTGATATAAATGTTAGAGAGAAAGCATAAATATTAAGAGAGAAATAAGAAATATATTATAATGTATCATTAAAGAATGTATATCTTGATTAGTTATCTTAATCCAGATGGATAAAGTCCTGTGTTTGTTTTGATCGTTCGATGATAATTCTCTATTCGTGTATTCTAGACTCCGGAGTTGGATTTTATTTGTTTACGCAATCAACTTTTTTATACTACAAATTTAATTAATGATTAATTAAATATTCATGAATATATAATCAGTTAGTTGTTGATTTGACATAAGATCAAACATGTGTCCTTACAATCATTTAATTATAATTTATAAAAGGATATATATGCTTAGTCATATGATTTTAGACTTTTAGTGACAGATAATCAAAAGATTTTGAAGAGATTTTAGTGCTGTCAAGATCTCATAGTGTTTTAGTGAGATTAGAGAATATGCATTTATTTTAAAAAGGGTTTAATTTTCATTGTACCCATCAAGGGTTTAACGTGAAAATGATATTATTGATATGACAGTTGATAGAGCGTAATGAGTAATAATAAAAAGAAAGGGTGTTGATAATTTTTATCAAATCTGACAAAAATAAATATGTGTTTTTAGGTTTTTAAGTCTTACGTGAAATAGAAAACGGAAACATGGATTTGATTTTTTGGCGTCCTAGTTCTTGTAAGACACACTTGAGTGATTTCTGGTGGTTGTCAATATCTCATCCTTAAATGTGACTATTTGATAGTGTGTCGTGATAACCATTTGAAAGGTCACGAAGATACTTGCATATAATGGTAACCCAAATAAACATTTACATACACATGTAGACACGAAAACTTGTTTCTCTTAAGCCAGATTACTCAGTAAATTAATCAGCTTATCACCACCCATGCAACGTCAAAAAGAAATACTACCTGTTGTTTCGTTGTATCATAGGAAGTCAGTTCACCACAAACCCAAAGCATATTGTTCTATTAAACAATGAGGTGAAATTGCTTTAAGGACTATGATCACTAGTTTCAAAGCAATAAGCTGTAGTTCCGATTGTCACTAACCGTTTAGTTTAGCTAATAGGATACGTTTTAACATGATCCTAATTTGACTGGAAACACAAGATCTATCAAATAGAACTCGTTAATATCAATCCGCCTAAAACGAAACGATTCACATGCACCAGACTATGTTAATGATATATGAGACCGTTGGTCCAACCAAATAGTCTGGTTATGAAAACATTGATCATAACCTAAACAACATTAACATATTCTTATTTTTATATTTGATAATCATATTGCAGTTATTTTATATTTGATAAACATAAAAATCTTTATTATATTTTAAGCAAAACAATTATCATTCTGAAGTAGTTAATTACCACATGTTTCATTTCAACAATATCATAATTTATTTTTAAAAGCAACCAAATCATTGCCGTCAGAAACAAGGCAAACGGGCCCAAGCATTCTGATACATGGGCGGAGGATAGTCGAGACCGGGGGTGGTTTTCGTCGGTAGAAACGCGAACTAAGTATCAAATGGGTCAGAAACAAACAGGATTCGATCAAAAAGGTTCGGGGAAACTACACGGATTCAGGTCGACATTCGATCTATTGACAATCTTACTAGAAATATCAAAATATTAGCCGAAACATGAACATAAAATCCCTATTGAAAATACTTATATACACATACTTGAAAAAAGCATATTAAAATTTTGAAGATTAAAACCAATTTGCTATTTCTCAAGACTTACATATTAGTTATAGCAATGTCACAACGAATAACAAATCATTTAACAAAAAAGCACAGGGCTTGAGATGAGTTCGGATGAAACATTGGAGCTACTCGTCTTCTGCAATCGTTCTCTTTGATGTGCTGATGTAAAGAACTGCAAAACCAAAAAATCAAAGGTAATGCCAGTGTTCATTTCATGGTAAAAATAACTACTTAAAATCGGAAAACATACCATTGTTTCCTCGGATAAATGCGTCACCATATTTGTTCTTCAGTTGTCCATTAACGTACTCTTCAGTTTGCTCCATTGCTATATTCATATATCCATCCAAACAAGCCAGAATACCTGTGTAATGGTTAATGAATGCTTGTTTAGTACTCTTTGGCGCCGGTAATATAAAACAGGGAGCATTGGTGACAATCTGTTGGTATATGAAACTAAATTTAATCTAATCATATTTGTTTAGCACACATTTTTTAATCAAGTTTGTTTAGTACTTTTTGTTTTATACAAGTAACTTCCCAAGGTTTTAGTTCATTTAAAGGTTATTTGGTCTGTTTCATGCTTCAGCTTTTGAGAGTCACATACATTATCTATTAGATGTGGTACATGCAGGCTAACATACGAAACATATTAACGCAAGACAAAAGATACAACTCATTATATACTCCTGTCCCCAAAATAAATAAACAAGAAGATATAGGTTGATCTTTATGATCCTGAAAATCATTATGATGGTCTCAAATTCATCAAGATCTATATAAATTCTAAAAAAGTATGTGTGACTGAATAGTCTTGATGCCTACCATACCAATATGATGGTCTCAAGAGGTTTAAAGTGAAACAATTTGAATTTTCGTGTAATGACTAGTGCTACACCCAAATGGTGCAGTTTGGCAAGTTTGTGTTCGTTACACTGGATATAGAGTAAACCTTAGCGGCTTAGCGCCAACCCTGGAGATGATATAACGGTATCGCAAATAGCCAAGGGTTCATATCATATACCAAGCAATACAATTGTGAAGGTGTTTAAATTGACTTTCAAAAGAAAAACAGTGGTTGGATATTTCATATTTTTATGGTGTAATGAGATACGCAGTTGCTTGTGTGTTTAACAATTCGGCATATTTAAGAATCTAAAATGTAAATAACTAAGAATTAGATAACAGCATTCACAACCCGTTCTCTAAATTAATGTGAGTGTATTCCTTATATTATATGGTATGGTTATAAGTGGGAATGATATGAGAAATTTACTGTTTAATCTGTATTTTTTAGAAACATTGTTCAAAACCCTATAATGTTTTTAATATATTTTAAGCGGTTGTGAGCGAAGTAGAAAGAAAAAGTAATGATAAGCAGTTTGAGATACCAACTCCCAAACTGCTTTTCAAATTGCTTAATTCAACCTCTAAATCACACGTAATCATAACCAATTTGGTTCTATCCAAACATTCAAAACTCTGCTCTAACAAACAGTTTGAATAAGCAATTAGAAACAAAACCGTAACTTTAATATAACACAGCAACAAAGATGAGATGGTGGTTGAAAAGGTTCTAGTGGTGGTCGATGGTTTATGATCAAGGGGGGGAGAGAGAGAGAGAGAGAGAGAGAGAGAGAGAGAGAGAGAGAGAGAGAGAGAGAGAGAGAGAGAGAGAGAGAGAGAGAGAGAGAGAGAGAGAGAGAGAGAGAGAGAGAGAGAGAGAGAGAGAGATCGAGAGAGAGAGAGAGGGAGAGGAGAGAGAGCTCTCTCTCGAGAGAGAGAGAGAGAGAGAGAGAGAGGGAGAGAGAGAGAGGAGAGAGAGAGAGAGGAGAGAGAGAGAGAGAGAGAGGGAGAGAGAGAGAGAGAGAGAGAGGGAGAGAGAGAGAGAGAGAGAGAGAGAGAGAGAGAGAGAGAGAGAGAGAGAGAGAGAGATGGTTTTAGTGGTAGTGGCCTGCTGTTAGCGGTTGTGGTGGTTGACCGGCAGGGAAGGTGGTGGAGGTAGTAGACAAAGGGGTGGGGTTGGTTAATTAATATTAAATTATTAATTATTTAATGTAGGGGCATTTTTGTTATTTTTAAAAATTTAAGAAAAAGTTAACTATACATCCATGCTAAGGACCAAACCTGTTACGTTATGCATACTTTGAAACTAACCTTGTAAATTCCAAACCTTGAGACCAAAACCGTAACTTTAACATAACACAGGGACCATCCGTGTTATTTACTCTACATTTTATTTTGATTCATGTTTAGTATTTTACTACCTTTTAAAAATTCTTTACTTGGGTCGGAATGGGCTGGAGGCTCTCAAATTGAATTCATATTCCAAGTCGGAACATACAAACTTAAGCAGGTCACATGTCCCATTCAACATTGTAACTTGTAAGCCACTTATATATTAACTAGAATCAAACCCTCGCGCGTTGCCGCGAGGTCTTTTCGTAGCATAATGAAAACCATATTAGCACAAAAGTATAAGAAATCATTAACATGTTTGAAGTGTCAATATGTTATAATATTTTTAAACATAAGAATACATCAACGTCATGTATCCCAATGATTATACAAAAAGATAGTTTGTGTAGAAAAAAAATATCCAAAAATATTTTCTTAGGTACCAATTTATTGCACAATAAACTATTGTTATCGACTTCAAGCCGTCAAGGCGTCAACGGATACTACTGCACATGATATTTGTTCTTGGTTTTTCTAAATTATAAGTAAGTAAAAGAAAAAGAAAAAAAGGACGCTTGGCAGACTCGAACCAAGAACGTCTCTTGAAGAGGAACAAAGAACTAACCATTTGCTCTAGTTGTCATTTTGCTTACAAATCCAAAATATAATATATAACAATATAATACATTTTCAAAAAACTTAAAAAAAAAACTTAGTCGGTAGCACTGTAGCTACCGACATATCATTTTAATTATATATTAATTCCAAGGTATTTTTCCATCATCTTCATTGCTTTAAAACAAACACTCTGATTTCATAATATAATTTTTCATCATTAGCATCTTTCTTTTAGTGGAATTGTTAGGGAATGTATATTATTTTCTAATTCATCCTAACCTAAACCCATCATGACTTTTTTAATCGACACATTTGAACTCAAATTCATCGTAACCCGGAATCCAAATCATCCATTTTCCATCTCTAGCAATAAATAACGTATTGCAAAGTTAAGAACTGAAATTATTATACAACAATCAGGTGTGGAGGTGTTCTCAAGCATTTTATTTTAAGCTAGCTTTAGTAAACATGTGTATTACACAGGTTAAATAAATAAAATATTAATATAATATATTACGATCTTAATAACCACAATAAATCAAATAGCAATAAATTTGTTTATAAAAATGATATTTTAAGATATGATATGACTGAAATTACGTATCAGAAATGACTATAAATAATTAAATAGTGGTATCAACTTTTTAAATGTTTTTTTTAAAAATAAACATTTTGTTCTAAAACAAACTGTAGAAAAATATCATTATTAAAAATCTTCTTATTACAACACCCAAATTTGTCACATCCCGGCGGAAGCGTGAAATGCTTAGGGTGTGACTTGTTTGCTCAGAACTCATTGATTCACAACTTTTATCAGATATCACGTAAGCATGACATATTTCACAGCAAAGCTCAATAGGTATTATCACCTAACTTAACATATTTCATAATATAGGAATAAGGATTACATTAATTCATGATAGTCAAAATTTAAAATAACATAATCCTATTACATCCTTAAAGTCCTAACAGCAACATCTTCAGAGACGATGGAAGTGAGCATCCACCGAAACACTGAGATCATACAAGTTCACTGTCAGGTTTACACAAACTTTCCCCACAACCTCTCCCCAGCCATTATAAACATCAAATGAGAACATTAAGCTGTTAGTCATGGTGAATTCCTGAAAAAAGCATACTCAAAACAGTCAACATAAAGTTGGTGAGCTTCACAGGTTTATCAAACATTTAGCATTGATGCATTATATACAACCAAACCTTACATAGCAATCAGATCATTCATATCTGTAATATCATAATTTCATAAATTAGATAATATAGCATCACAACACTCATTCTGTTAATGCAGGAAATATTTCCTAAGTAGCGCTACCAATATTATCTAACGGTTCCACATCCGAATTAATGGTTGTAACATAAACCTCAGAAATAATACATCAATTTGTAAATTAGTATGTTTTTTCCCAAAACTTTATAAAATAAAAATGGGCTATGAATCTCACCTTTACTCCCAATGGTAACCTATAAACAAGAAAATATTTATAGTTTAGAAAAATGTATTTTTCTTCAATATTTTTAGCACCTCAGGTTATAAAATTTATTTCATAAGTTAGATTTTTGTATAAATCACGAAATTTTTACAGTGGACATATCTTAATATTAGATATAATATACTAAAATTTCATATTATTATTATTTTAGGCTGTTTCTTATAATTTTTATATTATTTAAATAATTCTTTAGAAATACCTTTGGGCCTCTAAAATTAGTCAAATTTTGTCAGAATAACTTTTATAATTCTTATAGTTTCTCAAAATTTTCTTATATTCTAAATCATAGCAGAGTCAATTTTTATAATTTTTCTCATTTTACTCTTATTTGCTAAAAATATCAGAACATGCTCAAAAATTCTAATTTTTACACAATTGTTATATCTCTACTCTTATATTTTCTATAAATTTCTCATAATTTATTTCATAATTTAAGTATTTTTCTCGATTTTTAATTGACAGAATAATTAAAAATTCATATTTTAGACATAATTTTGAGTTAGGTCACGAAATTTTTCCAGTAAATTTTATAATTTGTAATAGTCAATATATAATTTTCCATACATTTACTAGGGTCGGTTCTTCTGATATGATTTTTCTTTTTATATTCTTAGATATTGTATATAAATTAATTTATTTATAGGAATGGCACCAAATTTTACAGAACTTTATTTCCTAATATTCTAAATATATTTTTAATGTTTGTTCCCACAATCATAGTTGTTATATGCAGAACAGAATTAACAAACCATAACTAGGTTTTAACCCTTTTGTTGATAATTTCTTGCTATAAATTTAACTTTTAAGATTTGTTTTACTTATTTCAGATTCTTAAAATCTTTTTTTTTGTTCTGAAAAATAAGTTTGGTTTTGTATATGTTTTTATAAGAACCTTGAATGTTTTAATCAAAAGGGTTAATCACATGTGTTTATTTAACACATGTTTGGTTTTCATAATCTTAATCAAGTAGGGTTTTAGGGGTTAGAACCTTGATTTTGACAGAAGGAGAGTATGAGAAGAAGGTGAGGATGGCCTAAAGTCCGCTTGGTTTTGGTGTTCTTGACAATCTTTCGGGAGGTGATGCTTTCACGAGGCTTGGATGTTGCTGCCTAGTAGCCGAGAGTGTGTGATTAATGGTTGACCGGGTGGAGTTGATGATGGTATTTGGTTGAAGAGATGATGACCGAGAGGGTTGAGATGGTGGTTTGTGGCTTACGGTGGTGGTGTTCGGAAGTGGTAACCGAGAGGTAGTAGTGGTTGTGTGCAGGATCGGGTTTTGTCACTTAACACTTGTATTTCTCTCAAACTCACTTATAATATCACTCAAACAAGATGAAGCAATGCCTTTGACAAGAGTTGATAATAATATAATAAGTAATCAAAGCAACAAGCAGAAATATTTTCAAGGTACTTGTATATATTACTTCTCAACTCAAGATTACAAGACACTTACAAGCATAGAACATGAGTTACAATGAGAAACTATATATACTAGATCCTACAGCCGGTTATACTTGATACCAGCTGGAAACCTACGACTAAAGCATATACTACAATGCTATAGTTAAGGTATCTTAGATAAAGTATTATCTAAGATATGGTAGTCATGACATGTCCATGACTTACCTTTTGTCACCAACTAAAGATGGCAACTGTACTTAACATAAAAAGGGAAACAGTAGATTAAAGTATGGTCAACTACATGGCTTTTGAGAAAACGCCATGCAGTATCTCAGAGATTTGCAACGGACTGTCAGACAGACCATACTTATGTCTACTGGATAATAGAAGTGTCTTCCGAAGGTTAACTGGCTTCGGAAGAACAAGTTCTTCCGAAGCCACTTATACTTCGGAAGATGCTTCTATGCTTCCGAGGCTTTAAGGACTTCTTTAAACTTCGGAAGTTGACTTCAGAACTTTGTCTTCAAGTCTTGATCCTTCGGAAGTAGCTTCTTTACCTTCGGAAGTTGGAGTTCTCCTTCGGAAGTGTATTTTACACTTAGACTTCGGAAGAGCTCTTTCTTCCTTCGGAAGTCCCACACTTGGCTTCGGAAGTCCTTTGTATGTAGTACTCAAAATCTTCTAAGTGATATGGTTTTGGTTGCAACAGCCTCTTATGATCCAACAAACTCCCCCTAGGCTGATGCTACCAAAACTTCACTTATCTCTACTTCTCAAAGTTTTCAGCACCAGGGACAAAAGATATTTGTCTGTCTCTCTGTTCTTCCCGGAGGTGGTGCTGAGAAGCTTGTACAAGTCATTCGTGGATAGGAGATCCAGTCTATCACTTTGAATGACATGCACCCTTTGTTGTGACCCCCTGAAGAGAGTTAGTTGACGGGAGTTGTAGTCATACTCCCATCTAACTATGGACTCAAGTTCAGGACCTTCAACCATTTGAAGAAGGCTTTGCCTTTGGTTGCTGATCCTTTCCTTTCCTCCTCCTCTCTCCGTTTTGACTCCTCTTCGACCTTGCTTCTTGCAGTGAGCTCGGCCATGTGAAGGCTGCCTAGATGATTTCTGATGTGAGCAGCTACTTTCGGAGTTTTGAGGGGTTGGAGAATGTTTCTCTGCTAACTCAGCAATATCAAATCTGCTTAAGTGTAGCAGAGATGAGGCATTCAGCCTGTTAATCTCACCATTCTCTCTCTCAACAACAAAGTTGTGAGAAGAGTCTTCGAACCTCCACTGGACTATCTTCTTCTGGGTACAAGAGATTGTCTTGGTACCCTATCTCCTTTCTTTGTGTCCAGCAGAGTCACCAGCCTTCTCCTCAGCTTCTTTTCTTCCTCATTCAATGTATCTGAATTGAGGCCAAAGAGTCTTGCGGCTTGGTCCAAAGTTCCTCTTGGCAGATCAAGAAACTCATCTCTTGTGAGGGAACTTGAGGATCCATCAACATAAGTCAGGTTGACTGTATCCTCCTCACATGAGATGTCGCTCAGAGTAGTGCAGTTGATGAGCTTGGTTTTGATCGCCTTGAATTCCTCCTCCATTGAGAGATGTTTGGAAGGCTGAGGGATGGTTTGATTGGTTGTTGGGTAGGTTTAGGAGGTTGGGTTCTGGGTAAGGTTTTAGTTGGATGATGGGTAGTTTAGGTGGTTGAGGTGAGGGAGTTGGTAGTTGTGATGGTGTAGGTTCAGGGGTGAAAGGTTCAGGTTCAGTTTTGATTGGGAAGGGAAGGGTTTGGTTCAGGTTGATGTTGGTTTGGATATTTGGCTGAGGGGTGGCTTTGAAGGTCATCCCTGTCCCCTTCTATACATCTCCTTTCTTCTCCCTGCACGAATGTCAGCCTTGATGTCACTGACATGTCGTTGGAGAGTCTTCTCAGACATTGGACCCCACTTGCCTGCCAGAGAAGCCATGAGCTTTAAGATAGTTCTTCATCCAAGCTTTGTCACCTATCTTCTTGGCGGCAGACAGTCCAGCCTCTTCTTCCTTCTTCTTCTTCTCTACTACCAGCTTCTCCCTTGCAGCTCTCTTTCTCTCCTTCTCCATTTGATCTTGCTCTTTGTTAAAGAGCCACAAGATCGTGTCACTGTTGTGTGGAGACAACTCCTCTTGAGAGAATCCTCTGGAGAGTAGGAAAGTGATCCTTTCTCTCCTGAGCTGCAGATCAGCTTCTCTTTCTTTTCTCAGCCTTTCTTCTTCCAAGGCCAACCTTGCAAGCTCTTCTTTTTGCTTTTTGCTTTTGCTGCAGCATTGCCTTTTAAGCTCTATCAGCTCCTCTATGGTAGCAGGAGTACATCTTCCGAGGCAGCTCCTAGACTGACAAGTCTATCAATTACCTCCACCACCCTTCTTCTATTGTTGATTGCCTCTTGGTTGGCTGCAGCTGCTTTTGAACTTGCAGCTAACTCCTTCCCATTGGCAGTCTTCCTTTCTTTTTAGTTTCTCCATCCTTTCTTCTTCCTGAAGCTCTTCCGAAGTCATCTTCCTTTTGCCTTTATGTCTTCGGAAGTGCTAGACTTTGGTGGTTCTTGGGTAGAAGATTCAGGTTGGATGGTGGAGGAGACTAGAGGAGGTCAATGCAGATGTAATGGCTAGTGGTTGGCTGAGAAAGTCCTCCCTATTAACCTCAGATGCAAGTTCCAATTGCATCTGTGACTATTAGATCATCGGAAAGAGAGAACAGTCCTTCCGCAGCAGCAATTTCAGCTTCGGAAGTTTGAGTTGGTTCTTCCGAGGCTTCGAATTGTGCTTCGTTCAAGCCTTCACTGAGCACTGTGAAACCTCCTCTTCTGTCCCAACTGTTTCAGTTGCTGGGCTTCAGTCCTCAGTCTTTCCTCTCTCTCGAATTTCAATCTCAGGTTCGGCTTTGCCTTCACTTTGAAGTTCCTACAAGTTCTCTTCAGTGGTTGGAGGTGAAGCCTGTAAACACACCTTCTGTCCCAACTGTTTCAGTTGCTGCCATCAGTCCTAGTTTCCCCTTCGAAATCAATCTCAGGTCCACTTGGGCCTTAGGTTGACCAACTTCCTCAACAGTGGTAGGAGGTGCATTCAACCTCTGAGCTCTGAGCTCCAAGTAAATCACAGACATATCCGGACTAGGTTGATCAATTAGGGATTCTAAAGGAACTTGTTAAAGATCCTATTTAGATCCTGAAGCATCCTTTGATCCACTTGAAACACAACTGGAGGAGGCTCAGGGAAGATGGCAGCTTGTTGTCTTGAGCTCAAAGAAGTGAGAGCTTGACTGATGGAATCCTGTCTTTGGCTTTGTTCCTCAACATTCTCCCCCTTTTTGGTAGCATCATCTTGAGAGGTAGATGAGCTAGAGGAAGAGGTCAAGGAGACTTGAACTGGTACATGCCTAACAGATCTCTCAATCTGTTTCTCAGCTAGTTTGACCTTGAGACTTTCAATCTCAAGTTGCTGAGTGGCAGACCTATCCTCTAAAGTCTTAACCTTTGATTCAAGGTTTGAGACTTTAGAAAGTAGGTCTCTTATTGTGAGTTGCATTCTTCCCTCATCTTCTTTGGAAGAATCACGGGGAGATGAGGTAACATACCTAGTATGTTCATCCTCACCACCAGATGTGGTTCTTGGCACCCTGGTTTCCCTTGCACAATGATGTCTCTTTCAGAGGCATCATAGGGCATGGTTGCCGTAGATTCAGTCTGACTATCGTTACCACTGTCCTGAGGATCCAATGAGGCTCCTTCAGTAGTGGCAGCTGAATCTACATGAGTCCCCTCCACATCAGTGGGACTCACCTCAGTAGGGCTTTGCTGGTGTGGGCTAGAGACAAGAGGTTTCTCTAGGCTCTGTTGATCCTTAATGGGGTGTTGTGGATCAACTTCATTGCCTTGGAGAGACATAGTCTCTTCACCAGCTCCGGTCAATAGGTCAGTAAAAGAGAAGGAATGAAGACCTAAGGACCCGGGACTTTGATCAATGTCAAAAGGCATTGAGCTGTCCCTTGGTGGCTGCTCAGGGGAGTATAGAGACTCACCCTGAGGGCTATCAGCTGGGGTTATGGGCTCATGGGTCTGAGACTGAGGAGACTCAAGACCCATATTGAGGTCAATAGTGAAGGATTGGGGGACCTCTGGCTGAGTGGGAGCCCCTTGTTCCACTCTAGCCTTTTTGGTTTGAAGAGGAGGGGCTTGTTCAATCAGAGTAGATTGAACAAGGGTTCGTTTGGTACGTCTCTGATAGGTGACTTTGATTGGAGGAGAAGGTAGATTTGGAATGGTGAGGGTAGTTGCTGGTGTGGGTTCATCACCTGTGGGGATAACAGGGATGTCACCAGGAGCCATTGGCTCAATCATACCTGGAAGTAGTGCGGTATCCCTTCCAGTGTAGTTGGTAGACACTCTCTTCAAACTTTGAAGATGGTCGGCCTCATTTGAGGAGCAGACAGAGCAGCTGCACAGACAAGCTTACTCTGATCTAGCTCGCAGTTGATTATGTGCTGTAGAAATCTGGGATACATAAAGAATGTGTCCCTTTGCAGATTTCCCATGAGGTTAGTCAGCACAAACCTGGAGTAGTTGAAGCGCAGGCCTTGTACCAACCCATGAACTAGGCACCCGAGTTCATAGGGAATTTGATCCCATCCCCCGGATTTGTTAGATAAGCAGTGAAGAACCACATGTAGCAGGAACTTCCACTTGTAGGAGAAGTTGAATTTGTAGACTGTAGACCTGCTTACTCCACCACCGTATCCCATTTGGAGATAAGAGTTATCTAACTCAGACTTGGGGAATTCCGTCGGTGCGCCTTCATCATGGAGCTCAAGATGCTCCCTGATGATTTGTTCAGTAATGACCAACTCTTGGCCACAAACACTTGACCTGATAGCACGAACCCCATTTAGGGTTTCAATCCGACCATTTGCCCAGAATTCGGACATTTGGTTGTGTAAATGGTAGGGTTTACAGTCAGTGCTGTGTAGTATGAAGATTGGGCTAAGAAAGAGATAATATCAGAGAAGTCAGCATCCCTTGAAGAGTCAAGGAGTGCGACCTGGTTGTGCTGAGGGTTTAGAGCCATTGAGAAAGATAGCAGAGGAAAAGTTCTTGAGAGAGGTAAATTGGAGAAGAAGAAAGCTTTTAGGGCAGTGAATTTGGTAAAAAGAGTGTAAGTGATTAACCGGAAGTATTTAAATGGGTGAAATGGCGGTTTAAAGGGTGGTTTGGATAAGATGATGTGAGGGTTCAGAGGATGATGTGACAGGGGCGGTAAGGTTAAGCCATTTAAATAATCCGACATCATTAACAAAATCTTTACTTTTTACAGAGTGGGGCCCAAAGATTTCCGTTACACAGTAAAATCCTTCTTCCGAGTATAAGGTATTTCCGAAGGTAAAGTTCTTCCGAAGGCAAATGTACTTCCGAAGGTAAATAAATTGCTTCCGAAGATACATGTTGCTTTCAAGTGGAGAGTATTAAGTGCTTCGGAAGTAGATCTGAGATTACCTCAATCGCTTCTTCCGAGACTTAGTACACTTCCGAGAAGAAAATTATCCTATGAGAAATTTGCTTCGGAAGTTATACTAGATATCTTCCGAAGGCAAGTTTCTCTTCGGAAGAACTTATACTTAGTTAATAAGAAAGGATCTTTTGTAACAGGGCTTAGATTGTATTGACATAAGACTTTACATATTGAAAAGGTTTTCAATTGAGATTACTAGTCAATGTTTATCATCCCAATAGCTGTAATAAGATACTTAAATCTTTGTTCATCAAATGCTTTGGTGAACAAATCAGCATATTGTTCATTTGAATCAACTTTGATTAGTTTGATAAGATTTTTCTCATGAATATCTCTAATGAAATGATACCTGATGTCAATGTGCTTTGTCTTTGAGTGCTTTACTGGATTTTCAGTGATGGATATAGCACTGTTGTTGTCAATGTGGATAGGAGTGCTCATGAAGTTGAATCCATAGTCAATCATCTGGTTTTGAATCCACAGCAGCTGAGCACAGCAACTTGCAGCAGCAATGTATTCAGCTTCAGCAGTTGATGTAGAGACACAGGATTGCTTTTTGCATTGCCATGAGATGATCCTTCCACCAAGAAATTGACATCCACCTGATGTTGATTTCTTGTTGATGTTGCAGCCACCATAATCACTGTCAGAGTAACCATAGAGATTAAAATCACTATTTCTTGGATACCAGAGACCTAACTTAGGTGCTCCTTTGAGGTATCTGAGGATTCTCTTGACAGCAATTAGGTGAGACACCTTTGGAGCAGCCTGATATCTTGCACAAATGCAGGTTGCAAACATGATATCAGGTCTACTTGCTGTGAGATACATCAGAGAACCAATGATTGCTCTATACTGATGTTGATCAGTATCCTCCCCCTCAGAATCAGGGCATAAATCATGGTTTCTGGGTATGGGTGTCTTTGCTGCTTTACAATCCTTCATATCAAATCTCTCTAAGATATCATTGACATACTTAGATTGATTGATGAAAAACCCTTCCTTCAGTTGCTTTACCTGAATTCCAAGGAAAAAGTCCATTTTTCCCATAGAACTCATTTCGATACTTCTTCTTCATAATGCTCTCAAAGTCTTTGCACATTTGGTCATTTGAAGAACCAAATATGATGTCATCGACATAGACTTGAACTAGCAAAATGTCTTTCCCAGACTTTCTGATGAAGAGAGTCTTGTCAATGGTTCCTCTAGTATAGCCATTCTTCAGAAGAAATTGAGACAATGTCTCATACCACAGCCTAGGTGCTTGGTGCAGCCCATATAGAGCTTTATCCAATTTGCACACATAGTTTGGATGCTGTGGGTCTTCAAATCCTGGAGGCTGGCATACATAGACTTCCCTATCTATATCCCCATATAGAAAGGCACACTTGACATCAAGCTGGTAGACAGTGAAATTCTTGGATGCAGCATAAGCAAGGAAGATCCTAACTGCCTCAAGTCTTGCAACAGGTGCAAAGACATCAGTATAATCAATTCCTTCCTCTTGAGTGTATCCTTGAACCACCAGTCTTGCCTTGTTCTTGATAATCAAGCCTCTGTCATCTCTTTTGTTTCTGAAACCCACTTGGTGCCTATAGGTACTTGACCAGATGGTAGCGGACATAGGTTCCAAACCTTCTGTCTTTTGAATTGAAGCAGCTCCTCTTGCATTGATTCAACCCAGCTACTATCCTTTAAGGCATCTTCCACCTTCTTGGGTTCCATTTGGGATAAGAAGCATGAGTACAAGCAGACATTCCCATTGTGAGTTTGTCCCCTTGTTCTCACACCCTCAGAGACTTCCCCTATGATGTTTTCAGCTGGATGAGTATTGTGAATTCTAAGTCTTGGAATTACCTCCAGTTGCAAAGATAGGTCCAAATTGGACATATTTTGCTCTGGAGCTTGAATACTTGGTCCAGCTGTTGTTTCAATCTCATTCAATGAGGACTGATTGAATGAAAGAGAAACATCATCATTTCTTTGCTGTGAAGCATCATTAACAGTTGCCTGTTCCTTCAAAATGCTGCTTCCATCAGCTTGGTGTTGTGTAGGATCACCTGAGGAGACTTGAAGATCATCAGGTGAGTCCCTTGTTGAAGTTCCACTATTTCTTGAAATGGTTATACTGTCAGATCTTTCAATAGTAGGAACTTGATTTGTTGTTCTTGGAGAACTTGGAGCAGGTCTGGGAAGCTCAAATAGTTGATCTTCATCAGAATTGCCTTGAGCACCTGTTCCAGTGAAACATTCTCACAGATGGTGGTTTAGAATAGTTTGGAAACAATTCTAAATCAAAAATGATCAGGGCCATTCCCCCTAACACAAGGAGTGTGCTCATTAACTACAATGTTGGAGGATTCCTCAAATTGTTGGTTTTTAATTTTATAAACCCTGTAAGCTTTAGAATGGGAGGAATATCCAACAAAGATGGCATCATCTGACTTTTCAGCAAATTTTGCTAAATTGTCTTTTGTGTTAAGTATGGTACACACTGCTGCCAAAGGACCTTAGAAAGCCAATGAACGGTGGCCTCTTGTTCCATAGCTCATAAGGGGTCTTTCCATGTGGCTTTACTACAAGAACTCTGTTCTGCACATAGCATGCAGTGCTGACTGCCTCTGCCCAGAATGTTAGAGGCAGCTTTGAATCAGCTAACATAGTCCGAGCAGCCTCAATAAGTGTCCTATTTCTCCTCTCAGCAACACCATTTTGTTGAGGAGTTCTAGGAGCACTGTATTGTCTGGCAATTCCTTTTGAGTTACAGAATGAGTCAAGAACAAAGTTCTTAAACTCAGTCCCTTGATCACTTCTAATTATTTTAACCTTGTGATCAACTTGATTTTCTATTTTAAGAATAAAAGATTTTAAAGTTTCAGCAGTTTCATCTTTAGTTCTTAAAAGAATACCCATGTAAATCTAGTAAAATCATCAACTATCACAAGGCAATATGATTTCCTTCCAATGCTCATTATACTTGTGGGACCAAATAGATCCATGTGCAATAAGTGTAATGGAGTAGTGATAGAGTTAACAACTTTGGATTTATGAGAAGACCTGTGTTGTTTCCCTTTCAGGCAGCAACACAGTTATCTTTGCAGAAAAATTCCTTTTAGGCAAACCATGTACCAAGTTATTTTTAGCCAATTTATTCATTGTTTTAAAATTCACATGACACATTCGTTTATGCCACAGTGTTGACTCATCACTATCAGCTTTGGAAAGAAAGCATGATACTTCTCCCATTGGGGAAGCATTGTTCATATCAAGCTTGTACATATCCCCTCTCCTGGGAGATCTAAGAAGCACCAATTCCTGAGGAATTGTCATCCCAGGTTTGAGGATGATGCACTCATGTTCTGTGAAAAGCATTTGATGCTTTTGATCACAAAACTGAGAAACACTTAACAGGTTGTGTTCAAGCTGTTTGACAAAATTAACTTTGTCAACTTTTAACTTTCCGTTGGATATACTTCCTCTGCCAGAAATATATCCTCCGGCCTCACCTCCAAACTGGACAGGACCTCCATCATAATGTTGAAATTGTTGAAGGAGAGATCTGTTCCCTGTCATGTGCCTGGAGCATCCACTATCTACTATCCAAATGTTGTTATTCTTGTCATATGGATGTCCCTGCACATAAGGTGAGATAATTAGTTTTGATTGGAAACCCAAGCCTTTTTGGTCTTGGGTTCTTCCAATGAAAGTGACATGATTGAACCAAAATTTATGCATGGGGGTTCAATGGATGTCTTTGAAGAAGAGGTTTGGGCTACAGCATCTTCCTTGATCTTCCATTCCATCCCTTGGTTGATCATAGAAGATGAGCTTGATGAAGCTTTTGTAGCTTGGCATTCTTCCGAAGCTTCTTTCTTTTCGGAAGAGACCTTCACCACCTTTTCTTCCGAAGCAGTCTTCTTCTGGGATGGTTTCAAGGGGACTCTTTTGTGAGTCTTTGCAGCTTTCACTTCCGAAGCCTTTTTCCTCTCGGAAGAAGAGTTTTCTTCCGAGACAAGCCTTGCTTCGGAAACAAGCTTTCCCTTTTTCAACACTTGAACCATCTGATATGGTCCAAATGTGAAACCTTCCCTGACTCCTTCTCTTTTAACATTATTTGCATAATGTGTGCTAGCAGGATTGTAGTAACAATCTTTAGCCATGTGGTTTTGCAGACCACACATTATGCATGCAATGTTAATTTTCTGGGAATTGGAGGGTTGCTGTTTCTTGATCTTTTTCTCCTCATCAGCAACCTTTCCCTTTAACTTCTGATCCTTTGGTAGGACAGGAGTACTGGTATTATACTCCTTTCCTGAATCAGAAGGTCCAACCACCTGGAATCCTGCTGATATGAATACACCCTTTTACTTTGGGTCTATCTTCAGCTTGGATTCAGCCACCTTCTTGGCAGTTTTTCTGGCTGCTTTAGCCCTGCTTCTTCTGGCTTTGGTGGTCAGAGATTGATCATCATTGATTTGGGAGGGCTCAATTACCTGTTCCTTCCCTGTGATGGTCATGGTCTCCACAGTTGCATCACTCTTTGACTCTTTACAAGGTGGGTCAACAGATGGAACCTCTTGCTCTTCAGTACCACATCTTGGTTGTCTTACAGACTCATAAGAGTGTGGTGGAGCAATTTCATTGGTTCCCAACCCACTTTTGTTTTGATAACAAAGTTTGGAGTGAGAGGATGATGCAAGTATGGCTTGGAAGTTTTGCTCAGCAATAGCATACTTCCTGGCTTGAGCCTCAGCTGTGACAAGCTGGGCTTGAGCCTCAGTCAATTTGGATATTAAATCCTTGATTTGAGTCTTGTAGTTGGTGTGTTCATGTTTTAAAAGAGATACAGTTTTCTCTAACTCCTCAATTTTCTTTTGGTAGTCAGATTCAGCTCTTTTAAAGTCAGATTTTAGCACATTTAAAGACTCAATATCGGATTTAATTTCCATATTATAGTCCTGGTACAACTTAACCTTAGCAATACAAGCAGGGGTACAGAGATGTTCATATACCTTATTTTCATCTGTTCCTGCCATGAGTGCTTGAGCAGGAGTCACATCTTGAACCATAAAGCTCCAGTCAACTTCTTGAGCCATAGCTGCAGTTTCAGTTGACTTCCCATTGGGCTTTGGTGTAGAAGGATGTGTGGAGGCCTGTGAGGTTCCCGGGTTGGACTTGGGAGCCTTGCATTCCCTTGCAAAGTGGCCAAGCTGGTTACAGTTGTAACACTTAGCCTTGCTCTTGTCAAACCCAAACTTGCTAGTGATTGGGTTTTGAGGGAATTGCCTTCCACTTCTCTTAAAGAACTTCTTCACTCTGTAGGTAAGGAGAGCCATTTGCTGGACAATGTCCACATACTCTATGTCATCTGGACTGAAGCACTCAAGATCATCAAAGCAAAACTGATGATCATTGGAGTGTCCACTCCCTGAGACAAACGCACAGCCCTCCTGAAAGGAGCTTTGCTGAGCTTGATGAGACCTTGGAGTCTCAGGGAATGTGATGTAAGGCCCAGATGAACAAGATGGCTGCTGGGTGTATGACAGGTACTGCTGAGACTGAGAGATACCTGAGCCTTCAGCAACCATTAAAGCGTTGCTAGCAGGAAGGCTCAAGGGTCTGCTTGCTTGGTGACCCTTCTTGCTTTCCATTTCCAAACGGTATCCATCAAGGATCCCATAGAGTTCGGTCATGGTGAGAGTGTTTAAATTCTCTGTTCTCTTGATGGAGATACAGTAGAAAGTCCACTCATTGGGTAGAGCACTCATGAACTTTCTGGTAAGGTCTCTAAGTTCTTGAGTGATTCCCACAGATTGGAGGGAGGAGATAAGATCCATATACCTGAAATATTGCTGGCTAAAGGTTTCCCCAGCAACGTAGGTGAAGTTCTCAAACTGCTGCTTCAGTGAGTCCTTCTTTGAATCATTAGAGCTCGAGTACATTTGAGCAAGTGCATCAAAGAGTTCTTTGGCTGACTTGCAATGTTCAAACCCCACCATGATGGAGTTTGGGATTGCAGTCATGAGAACAGTCATAGCATTGCTGTCAATGTCAAGCTTCTTCCTGTCTTCATCGGAGTAGTCTTCAACAGCCTTCTCGATCATGGCACCATTTCCACCAGCAACTTTTGGCTTGTACGGGCCATTAACGATGGACTGCCACATCTTGCTATCCTGGTATCTGATGAAGCCTTCCATTCTTCTGCTCCAAGACCTGAAGTTTTCAGGATCGATGATGGGATCTTTGGTCATCGTTCCCATTTCAACTTCAGATTTGATGAGGGCCATTTTTGAGTGAGGTATAAGGAGGAGTGAAAAACTGGTTGATTAGGATGGTAAGATCTCACAATCAAGAGCCTAAAAAGCTCTGATACCAATTGCAGGATCGGGTTTTGTCACTTAACACTTGTATTTCTCTCAAACTCACTTATAATATCACTCAAACAAGATGAAGCAATGCCTTTGACAAGAGTTGATAATAATATAATAAGTAATCAAAGCAACAAGCAGAAATATTTTCAAGGTACTTGTATATATTACTTCTCAACTCAAGATTACAAGACACTTACAAGCATAGAACATGAGTTACAATGAGAAACTATATATACTAGATCCTACAGCCGGTTATACTTGATACCAGCTGGAAACCTACGACTAAAGCATATACTACAATGCTATAGTTAACGTATCTTAGATAAAGTATTATCTAAGATATGGTAGTCATGACATGTCCATGACTTACCTTTTGTCACCAACTAAAGATGGCTTTTGAGAAAACGCCATGCAGTATCTCAGAGATTTGCAGCGGACTGTCAGACAGACCATACTTATGTCTACTGGATAATAGAAGTGTCTTCCGAAGGTTAACTGGCTTCGGAAGAACAAGTTCTTCCGAAGCACTTATACTTCGGAAGATGCTTCTATGCTTCCGAGGCTTTAAGGACTTCTTTAAACTTCGGAAGTTGACTTCAGAACTTTGTCTTCAAGTCTTGATCCTTCGGAAGTAGCTTCTTTACCTTCGGAAGTTGGAGTTCTCCTTCGGAAGTGTATTTTACACTTAGACTTCGGAAGAGCTTTTTCTTCCTTCGGAAGTCCCACACTTGGCTTCGGAAGTCCTTTGTATGTAGTACTCAAAATCTTCTAAGTGATATGGTTTTGGTTGCAACAGCCTCTTATGATCCAACATTGTGTTTGTTTAGAAAGGTGGTGGATATGTAAGCCTTCAGCCGAGGATTGATATAATGGAGTTCTCATGATTACTACTAGTCCTAGGTGGTGAGGTGTTTATTATAGCCTTGGTTAGTCATGGCTATGTGGCGGTTTTGTGGTGCATCTAGAAGAACCGAGGAGGTGGCGGTGGTTTGTGTCCAAGTTGTGTTTCAACCGAGAGTTTGCAAAAGAGGTGGAGTCGGCTGCCATTAAAGAGCTCCATCATTGCTCTTAGGATGCTAGACTCTCAAGGTGGCATGCATACACATATGCTTGGTGTTTTGGAGAGCTAGGTGGCGGGTTGATGGATGGTGAGGTGTCCCACCCGATTTGAGGTGTTAATCCTCTCTTAAGTCGGGTGTTTTAAGGGTTAATGAACCGATTCTCAATCTTAGAGGGTACTTTGGTTTGGGGTTTTAAGTGTAGAAGATTTGTTTAGGTTTGTTTTGATGTTAAGTTTCTCTTGATGTTAACTTGTGTTTGTGATGTTTGGTTGAGTTGCGTTTTGGGTTTGTTTAATGTTGTATAATTGGTGTATCTTGATTATATATCATTTGGTATCATAATGTTATGAATATGGATACATGCATACGTAAAAGGTTGTGCATGCATGTATGCATGCATACGTACATCATATATATATATTCACATGGACAAATAATATACATGTGTAAGTAAAACAAAAGCATGCATACGTATATCACACATGTATGTATAAAAATATATATACAAGTTAGCCTAGGTGTAGCTAAATAATTAAATGTACTAGTGTATAAAATTCTAAACCTAGGGTTGTCACAAAATTTGATTATTTTTTGTTTTTAAAATATTGACTTTTTAAAAATACCAATTTATTTAGAAATAACTTTAATAAATAGATTTATTTCTTAATTTATTAAATATTAAAAAGTATTAAACAATATTATTAGTATTTAAGGTAATTATTTAATAAGAGAGAGAAGCGGGAAAAATTTGGTGAGGGTGAATGTGATGCTGACACGTGTCATCCTCATTTACCCTTTTATTAGAGTAGTAAGAAGTAAGATAAGATAAGATTAGCTTTTTTGATTAAATTAAGGTTAATTTCTGGTAAAGGAAAACACAAAAGGTAATTTGTAACCACTAAAACACATATACCTAATATATATGAGACAATATGTGAACATGAGGTGTATGGGATGATATGATTTTATGAGCGGGTATTGAAATAGAAACACCAATACATGTTATGCACACAACATTATGTCATTCCTAATTTAGTTTAATGTGACGTCTTGTTTAACAAATTTGGATTGTATGTGTTGTAACATAATGATAAAATAATAATGTGTTACGTAAATATTTTGGTGGTATCATATGTTATAGTGAATTAAGAAGATGTACCACATCATAATGATCATGAAGATGAGTTGATGTCTTATACACCCTAGCAACTACTCGCCCGTAAACTAGTAAAGTTCAAGCGGTTATTCATAAAGGTTATATCGAAGATGTAGAAAGGTCTAATAAGACTTCAAAGCCTTTAAGAGTTTTTAAGAACAACTATATACGAGTTTATCTCCAACGACAACATTCATCCTATGTATAAATTCATCTTTAATCAATGACATTCATCACTTTAACATATTTAATCGACTATCATTAGTTTATCTTCTTCAACCAGTTCATCTCATGATATGCTATAGGTCTTCTACACTCTAATGTTGTTCATTGATTTCCTTATTTATATATATATATATATATATATATATATATATATATATATATATATATATATATATATATATATATAGTTCATCTTGGTGTTGTTCATATAATTTCCTTTCGTTTAGTTTACTATAGACCATTGCCACTGCCACCATTACTACTAAAAAACATCACTTTACCACCGCGACGATGCCTACTGGACGTGAAGGCTTTATCACATTAAGGTTACTTGTCCAATTTACTATAATTATATCATATTTTGTAATGTCGGTGGTTGGTTTGATTTTGTAATAGAGATTTACATCAAATTAAAGATGTTGATCTTGCACCTTGATTGTTAGTTTATTTTGATCCCCCATACCATCTTGTTTAGTTTGACATTTATTGTATATGGATTCACAAACACATGAGATTATATTAAGTGACGAAGACCGGTCAATAAATGAAAATGAAGCCAGTAAACAACAAATGATTGAAAAAGAAAATAAAGAAGCCATCAAACATCAAACACAAAGTCCGACCTGATCTAGCTGTGTAACATCCTTGATTTTCCATGCTTAACTCTTTGATGATTTAGTACTTCAATGTAACCATTGACTGAATTCAAGAATCTATTTGTGAAAACAATCTTATATTCTATACATTATTATTCATTGTGATACAATTGCTTGCTAATGTAATTCTATAATAACATGTGTGTAAATATTCGATCTTGCTAGAAATAGTAACTTGGAATTGCCCTAGAATTAATTGAAGTCTAAGATAATGTTAAATTACTACATAAATGAAATACATATAACTATAAGGGCAAAAGTTTACGTATATGTAACTTAGGGTTACATATATAACTTTTGTTACAAGGATAAAGATTTAGTTAATTAATTTAAGTCTTATAATAATAAAATAGAAATATATATTATTTTATTATTTTAATCATTTATTATTAAATATTTAACTAGTAATTATCCTAAATCTAAAAACTAACAAATCAAACTAATATTAAATCATATCTATCTATAAAAATTCGTTCAACCTCTATCTTTACCAAAAAATATGAATTTTATTAATAATATATGAAGAAAGTCTATCCTAATTGAAACCTAAAACCCTAATTTTTCAACTATAAATAAGAAGTCTTATTCTCATTATTTTTCACACCAAAATCTAAATCTAGAGCTTCTATAGAGTCAAATATCAGCTCATAGCACCTCTCTTGAAGATCCAAGAAGTTTTTCCTATCGAGTAAGTTTTAATGTTCTTCACGTTCTTCATGTTCATACCTTTCTAATTTTGTTTTATTAAAATTCAGTCATAACTTGCTTGGATCTATGATTAAATAACAAATATGTGAAGTAATCATAGATCTAATATGGATCAAAGCATCAAATAAATATGAAATCATCAAAACTTTGCTTAAACACATTAAATTTAAATTTTTGGATTTTGACATATTTATAGGGCCAACTTCGGGCAATCATATCTTCTTATAACAAATCCTTTTTCAATGATTCTTTTTAAAAAATAAAATTCAGAGTTTTATCTTTCTAACCATATAAATAAGATCTTCTAACTCATTTATTTGACCCCTCAAACAGCTTGCACAAGTTTAGTACGTGAATCTATCCGAAGTTATCAAAATCCTAAGGGGGCGTTTGGTTGGAAGAAATGGAATGGAATTGAGAAACTAGTATAACTTTCAAGTAAAATTATGTTTGAGTGGATAATGAAATTTAAAACCCAAAGGAATGTTTCACCTCAAATTCCCTTGGTTGTGGGACTTCAAATCCTTCCACCTAGAGAGGGAATTTGAAATCCCACAACCAATGGAATTTGAGATGAAACATTCTTTTGAGTTTACATTTTATTACCCACTCAAACATAATTTTACTTGAAAATTATACTAGTTTTTCAGTTCCATTCCATTCCATTCAATTCCTTCCAACCAAACGCCCCCTAATTTTACAACATTCCAATATTTTCATGAATATAATGTAAAACAACGACTTTTATTATAAGATAAGTAATATAAACATGTTTTAAACAATAAAAATCCAAACTTTAATGATCCTTATGATTATCTATCAACTTGAGTCATAATTCTAGTAAAGTTGTTCATATTTTTCAATTGTAACTGTATCTTATACAACTTGTTTATTCTTATCCTTGCTAAACTTATATCTAAACTTGTTTCCTATACTTTATAAACATACTAAACACACATTTACTTGGTCTAGTATATATATCTAGAATCGTTTCATCCGGTATGTAGTTATATGGCAAACAAAAGGTTCAGGCTAAGAAAAGACAAGGTACTTAAGTGATTAAAATCCACCAACTCTTTGCTGGGAATCCTTTTGTTGGATGTGCTACTCTGGGATGACACATATCTAGTAGACAACTATTCTTGAAAATTTACAATAACAACCCGGAATTATCAACATATACAATAAACTAACTAAATAAACTTACTTAGGGCAATTCTCACTCCAAGTTACTATAAGTTGCAAGATCAACCCACCTACTTTACAAGGTGAGTTCATAGCCCCTTTTCTTTTGTATTTTGGGGTGGAAACATGCTCTTTTTATCAAACTAGGAATTCAAATTTTAAAGTCAAACTAGTCTTTTGCAAACTTAATGACAACTTTCTTATACTAGTAAAACTAAACTGATTATACATGTTGCTATATTCTATGACACTTTTTACTATAAAGTCTCTCTATTTTCTAAAATCTACACAACCATTAACTTCGGGGAAGCCACAGGAGTACGTAAATAGATCTATGGACTGACGAGCCCATTCGGTACTCGGGTTGATGCATGCCAATCAATACAAAGCGTCCTTTGAGTCAACGTATCCTTTTTGACTTGAAAGGAACTGGATGTTCAGAAACTGCATACTAGACAATCATACTATTAGTCTGACCTCTTGTGTTAAGGGGTTACACGGGAGGGCATTCGATCACTAGGGTTGGTTGTTGACTCATGTATAATAGTTTGCTTACTTGTATTTGGAAAATTATGTATTGGTTTGTATATTGTTATCTACTATATGTATACTTCTTAACCTATATGCTCATCAACTTTTTAGTTGACATATTTTAGCATGTTTTCAAGTAATGGAAACTAAGTTCGTTGCTTTGCTCATATTATGATTCAAGGATAAGCTTTAGTTGGACCTAGTTAGACTTTGAATAAAATGAAGACTTATTTACTTGTTTGGTTTATTTGTTATTAGGATTGGATGTAACCAACTATTTAATTTTAATAATTAATTTTCTTTAGTACTCTTTATCCTTGTGTTATTATTCAATTTATCATGCCTCGGTGTTTCCGCTTTAGCCGGGGTGTGATAAGCTGGCAAACTGATCTAAAATACCCGGAACTACACCGGCCTGGCCCGTCCTTAAAGTTGTTCCTTTTAGATTTCACTTTTGATAACACTCAATTACATCTTTGATTGAAGCATTCGTAAAAAGCTATTTTCCAACATAACAAATATAAATCGTTTCATATATTCATAACTCATTTGATTATGCAATTCTTTTGTTACATAGTTCACTGAAGCAAAGGTCTTTCGACGCTTATCATTACAACCGATAAAACTAAAGATAATTTTAATAAATGATAAACTAATGAATAATCAATAAGCTTTCTTGTTTCCACCTGTTTTGCAAGATTAAACATACCATCATATCGTCAAACATTGTATCTTCTTTCACATTTGTGATGTTGTTATAGAGTTTATACTTGAGTTTGTCTTTATCAACATAATCAAAATCATAAAGATACATCGAGGTGAACCTTAGTATCTTAAGTATGTTAAAATCACAAAAATTATTATACAAACTTAAAGTACTCATACATGTAAGCAATTATGGTTATCTTGTCAAAACAGTTGTCAAGCTTTTGAATTTGCATATTTTGCACAATGTTAAAATTATTAAACTCATAATAATATTGATTGGTAATGATTTTCTTCTTCAATATTTCAAGTCAATGTACTCCTCTTCCACATTAAATGTTTCAATCTCCTATTTTTGACAAAGACATCTACTGAAAGGGAATTGAAACCTTCAAATCCATACATTTTTTACTTTTGTTTGGTCGCTTTGACGTTCTCAATTGCATTTATTATATCTTATTACTTTCTTTGAAGAACTAAACATAGTACATGATATAAATAAATGAAACGAGTAAGTGTTTAATAATGGGAGGTTTAGTGTGTATTCCGCTCTTGGAATAATGATTTCTTGATTCTTTGTTTTAACTTCTTAAAAACCTACTAATCTTTTTAATGTTTTCTTTTATCTTTCTCTAATCATATCTTTTCGTTTGCAAGATGCAGATCCACATTTGTCAAAATCAAAAGTTCATCAAGAAATTTATAAGTTTCATCATGTTTGTTTGCTAAGGAACAAAATAACTAAGCGAAATTGGTAAGCAAAACAACATATGCAATATGTTGAAGAATTTTCTTTAAAAATTGCATCATCATATCTTGGCCTATAACTTTAGTCAAGCTCAAATCATCAATATCTGATCTAAGAGATAACATAGACCCATGACACGAACAAGACCAATAAAAACTTTTTAACAACTCTCAATTTATCTACATATCTAATAATCATAGCCATTTATATATTTTTAGATACATCCCTTTACTCATGAACTAATACAGAAAAAACGTCACGTCAAGTTCTTAAAAGATCTACTTTACTACTTCTTATGAAAAACAATTACAAGTTTCATTCAACATCAAATTTCAAGTTTTAATCACTAAATTTCAAGAATCAAGTATTATTCAACATCAATTTTACTAATCGCATATAAATTTAATAAAGAAAGGTTTTCTTCGGATGTGAGGCAGTGAGGGTAGTTTTTAATTTTTGGGTTTTTGGTGATGATTCAAAAAGTAGAAAACCTGAAATTGGAGTTGGTGGGTTATGGGTTTATTTAAGTGATTGGAGTTAAAGTTTGGGCTTATTTAAGTTATAAATAGATATGGGTTACTAGAATTGGAATTGGGCTTGCTTGTTGTGGGTCAGCCTACTCACTACTCAAAGTTTCAAACAACAAAGTGTATATATAATTTATTTTATCTTTTATAATGTAGAGTAGAGATGACACTTTATCTTAGACAAACTTAAATTTACATATAGTAAATACGTTTGGTGAGATATCCCAAGGAAATGTAACAAAGTGTTTATTGCTTACGACGAAGTCCTCTTCTTCTACAGAAAGATTTTTATCTCCAAAGAAATTTTCATATGATACAAGTGTGATTGTATTAAAAGTTAAGTTTAATAAATCAGATAGATAAACCATGTATTACATTTCATCTTTCTACTTGCAAAATTATCTACTTCAAATTCTCTATTATAGTGAAACTCAAATGATTACTTCATTAAATAAGTGTAAGAGTACGTTTAATATGCAGAAATTGAATGAAATTGAAATTTGAATTTCATTTGTTTTGTAAAAATTTGTTAGAGTTGAAATTAAATTTTATATTTAACGTGTTTGGTTGAGAGAAAGGTATTAAAATTGAAATTTAATTTCTTCAAATGAATAATTTCAAATTCTTTTCAAATTTTAAAGAAGTTCAATAAAAATAGTTGAAAACTTCTTCATAAAAAGGTGGCTGGCATTAAAGATCGTCTTCACCTCCGTCACCGATCACCGCCGCCCTCGATCATCACGGTCCCCATCGACGCCCCCGACCTCCACAACCAATTGTTGTTGCCGTTTGCCGACTCCCGCCGACCGCCAAAAACCGTTTGACGCTCCATCCACCTCCCGCTGGTCGCCTTGCCCCCGATAACCCAAACCCACGACAACCGACCGTGCTCGCCGCTGCTACCAACAACCGACTCTCGCCACTGATCTTGCCCACCGCTGACAAACGATCGTTTGTTATCGATTGTGTCGGATTTAGCCTCACTTGGCAATGACAGCCGGTTGTCGATGGCGGGCACCATCAGTTGTTGGTAGCAAGGTGCGGTCGGTTGTCAGTGCCGGCACGGTCAGTGGCCACAGTCGATTTTTGCTGGTGATGGCTACGACGGTCGGTGGTATGTAGTGACGGTGACCGGTTGTCATGGAGGTGATGATGGTTTGCAATGTATGATAAATTCTAATTGTATTATAAGTGTTTTGTCCTTAAAATTCATTTGTAACTGAAATTACTTTGATAGATTTTAATTCTGGTAAATTTATAGAATTTCATATCCAATTCACATAACTATTTAAAAATCAATGTGAAGGAACAGTGCATGCGAGGTTTATTGTTTTGGCCACTTGATTTTGTTTGATTTTACACTCTGCCCCTCCTCTTAAAGTGTCTTTATAAACAAATTAAAAAGAGAAATAGATATAGAGAGAGATGTAAGGTTTTTGGTTGCCGCCGCCTGTCGCCGGTTTTGGCCATCCCCACCTTGCTGTTGCTTTTTTTATACCATAATTAGTTTCTAGAGAAAGAGAGAGACACAGTTGGGGTGGTGGTTTGCAGTGTTGTCGGGGGGGGGGGGGGGGGGGGGTGTCGCCAGGGGCATGCTCCCTAGGCAACCGTGATACTGTCGTTCGTCTCTCTCTCTTTCTCCCCGTCTTTGGTTCCTGGCGTGTTCAACCTTACTAGCGAAGGTTAAGGCGGGTTGCCGTCGTGTGAGAGGGTTTGCCTTTTGGCTGCCAGTTTCCTGCATGACGACCCTACTATAGCTCAGTGGTGCTTCTCTAATTCGACATGCAGGCCTATCAGCTACTGGTTACAGCCGATGAGGGTCTTTAAAGCTTCGATTAGACCTATGTTTGTTAGCGGATGACCTTTTTGAACACATATGCAAGATATGTTTGCTTTGTGGTGGTGTACTCTAGTAGCAATTGTCCATATGGTTGTCTGTTGTAGTTAATTGCTCGATGACGATGGCCCTAGGCACATGTCGCATGTTGGCATCCGAGAGCTCAAAAGCACAAACACTGAAATCCTCGGGTTCTTTCATGGTTTTCATGACTTTTTTTGATGCCTGCTTTTTATATCATCAATGATGATGGGTGTGGACTCATCTGAGATTCAAATCTGTTATTTCTTTGCCCTGCTTTTTAAACGTTAATTAAAGAATATATGTGACCGTAGATCACGATGGATTGCCTGGTTTAATTGGATTGATTGAGACTGTGATGCTAAGGAAGTTTAGGTCTACGTTGTTTGGAGGTGGCATTCGTCTAGGGTGCAGCCACGACAAGGTCTACTTTTTGAGTCTAAGAGCACCCTAACTAACTGTCGTTGGTGGTCTGTGTTGGTGTTGCTGTTATGTTGAGGTTTCCTTTATGAGTGTCCGAGCACCTTAACTGACTGTCGTTGGTGGTCTGTGACGATGTTGCTTTTATGATGATCAAGTTAATATGTTTGTATGTACCCTTGGTTCTATGCGGTTAATGTTAGGCTGTTATGTTGACCATGTTTAGTTGTTGGCTTGGTGATGATGTGCATTCAAGAGTTATTTTTGTTTTACATCTAAGCAATGATTATAAAATTATGAATTTGGTTATTATTGTTTTGGCGTGGTAAACGATCATTTGCAGCCACAATAAAACGTCATTTAAAGTTTGAGAAGGTTATAAGGGGCAGTTTTTTAGACCACCCGCCCCTTCAAAAAAATAGGTTAACACCTTATATAACTTTTTGTACTAGTGAATCCTGCCGCGAAGCGACGGGTGAAATACAACTAGTTTATTTAAATCCAATACCAATTTCAACACATTTCGCCAACCAAACACACTCTGAATATCAACACGACTTCTTCATGAATAATTCAAATCAAATAAAAGGTGGTTTTTAATTTACATATGATCCATACAGACGAAATTGTTCTTAGTACCTTATTAGTTAAGATCGAGGCGGTGCTAGCCTAAAATTGTACAACTACAAGAAGTAATAATAATTAGTTGAAAGAATAAAAGAAGAAGCAAACTGTGAATGTTTGATTATTTTACTTAAATCATATTTCCATCTAATTTTTTAAACTTAAATATTTGGAACTGGTATATACTTCATAGCTTTGTTAGTAAAGATTATAATGGAGTGATTTTAAGAAAACCACAATACTATATGAAAACTAAAGAAAACCAATAAAATTAATCACATAATTTATAAATTTTTGTATCACTACTTTCTATATATATGTGTGTATGTATATAGATAAGGGTATGGCTCAAATGAAAACCGTAACATATTTTTACATATACGTCACACATAGGTTACGTATATGTAACCATTTTTCAGTCGACATAGTGTTACGTATACGTAAGACTCTTCATTATCGTATTTATGTTCAGCATATATATAACAAATACTTAAATAACCTTTTAATAATTGAAAGAACAAAAAAAATTATGAATTATATTATTGTTCTCTATGGTTTTTTGATTTTCGTATAACTATTAGTTTTTCAGGAACCCTCCAACTAAAAAGTTTTATTCTACTTAATTTAAGTATATTATTGTTCCAAAGTAAGATAATTTTTTTATAGAATGTTGAAGCATTGTGTGATCAAACAATGTATAACGGCGCACTAAACCCAATACAAATTAGCGTCTTACGCCACAATGGTGCACCAAAATTATAACGGTGCGTTATAGGTTTCCAAGTCTAACATATGAATGACCTAGGTGATTATAATTGTATTTTTAAACCGTTAGAATGATGATAAGTCTAAAATCATTAGCCTTAAAATACATGTGTCCATCTTAAATACTTCGTATGCTTGTGCGTAAAAGTCACCTTTTATAAAAACACATGCGCGCGTGTAGGTGCACACACACATATATGATATGAGATTGTTTGGTGTCTTAACTTACACGCGAAACTTATCAAAACTACTCATTATTGATTAAAAGCAAAAAAAATTCCTTTCTTTAGGTATAATAACTCAATCAATCAATCTCGAGTTCTCCACTCCAATTCTACCTCATGTTCATCAATCAATCTCCATCGACACACTCAAATTGAATACTCTCCTGCTTGATCGCTACTTGTTCCTCGTTCCATTTTTTTTATTGTAATTATGCAACATATGATTAATTGTTTTTGATCATCATTTCTTTATTTCTTATTTATTACTAGCTGTTGATAATCAATTTCCAGAATATGTTTACGGAGAATGATGTATACAAAATGAATAAATATCCACTGTTGATCGGTTTTATATTGAATATTATAAATTCAATGCTATGCTTCCTAGCGAAAATTAACGTCCTCCTCTTCTTACCTTTTCTTTTCTTTTTATTTCATTTATATTAGAAACGGGTTTTTAAGACTTGTACATTGCTAAGAGTCGTAGGCCAATGAAAAAAATTAACATTGAAATGTTGCCGCTAACCCGGTTATAGCAGTGAAATCAACGTGATTAAGTAATTAAAGGAAAGTATATGAAGTTGAGTTGATTCAGTTATAGAATCAAAACATATGTTAGAAACATATAGAAAGTCATGAAAAAGTTTTGTGGATGTAAAAACGATCGTTATGAGACACTAATTCCAGTTAAAAAAAGTGTATAACTAGAAGATAAAACTAATTATTTAGTTAAATTATTTAAAGTAGTTACCTAAAGATGCAAAATCATGAATTCAAAATGCAAAGTATTATGTTATAAATTAGAAAAAAGAGTCACACACCCCAAGAGTTAAAACCAAAACCTTGAACCTAAACCAAACCAATTCATCTAACCACAAATTTGTTAGAAAGCTTGAAATACACAAGGTATAATAAGTAGTGGTCAGTGGCAGAATGTTATGTGTAATGTTATACATGATTATATATAAATATTCATCTACACAATGGATTTAGAAGTTGTCACTAAATGCAAGCTTTTGAACTAAATTTAATTGATAAAATCGACCGCAAAAGGACATTTATCCTCAATAGCTTGTAAAAATCATCTTTCAAAAATTTATAAGGTCAATCAACTTTTATTGACATAAGTTATATGTATATACGGGTCACGTCTCCCCGATCCCAAAGGCATGAGTACGCCCCACTAAGTAACAAATCAATCTTAGTCGCGGGACCAAGTCATCTTGGTTTTATGCTTCTATACGTAACATTGAATCATTATGGACAAAACTTCTACGCAACCAGCTCCACATGATTATGTGCATTAACCACAAAAGAATGCATAAAACAATTCGAATTTTAACTACTTAACCCTTTTATATCACATAATTAACCATCTGTTTATTTACTCGCAATATGAAACAAATATTTTTTTCCTAGTAGTAATTCCTATTATCAAGAAATTATCATCACATATGCATCTCGTAAGATTTAAATTCACAAACCGTTTACCATAAACTATCCCTTATGGCATATTCAACAAGCATAATGCCAATTAATGAAAATTATTGTTGCCGACTCTAAATAATAATTGGTTTCATTATTATTATTATTATTTGCACCCATTAGAGAAAATTTTTAGAGAAAAAATAAATGTAAAAATTCAAGAGCAAGTTTCGAATACTTATATCACCTTTTAAAAAGCATCTATAACATTTTGATGGGGCTTTTGTGGCCTTGGGGTCCCAAAATAGCCAAGAGAAAGAGGTGTCGGCAAACAACTATTGCATTTCTGAATTATTGCCAGTACCCGTTTGACTAGATTTATATTAATATTTATTAATCAAGATATTTTTATATTTTTATAATTGAATTAAATCTTAAATAAATGACCAGTCTGCTATTAACAGACAAATAAATAATATACCGACAAAAAAGATATGTTAATATTTGATATCAACTATTATAATATGATTGATATTAGCTATATAAAAAGATTTTAGAAAAAAATATACTTAATACTTCTTTTAGAATGTAACAAAAATATAAAATACGATGACCAGTTCCATTATTGCTATCTTCTAATAGATAAAAGGATTTAGAATAACATTAAAGAACTTGAATTTGGAGTTTTCTGGTCAGGAATATCATAAAACAAATCGAACGAGGCAACTAACAGTGTTCGTTCATGTTCATAAGATAATACTATATCTTCTCTCAAACTTAATTAATATTTAGTAAGTTGGTTCGGTTGATAGTTTTTTATAGTTATCATTACAAATGAGAGAGCTCTTACTAATAGATGTATCTGTTTGATAGAACCCTTAGTAATTTATCAGAAAACCGGAGACACAAGTAAAAACTTCACAACTAACTAAAAGACCATACGTACTAGAGTATCCGTCGGTGAAACTTTAGATGGTGAAAGTTATTTTCTTAGTAGTATACATCACAGGATAAAATTCATGGGTGAACAAATGAAAAAATAAATAAATTGTAATTTTGGTTAATTGTTTAAAGTTGTTTCAAAACTTTAATATCATAAATGTGTACTACCTAACGAATTAAAAATAAAAAAACTACTAGATACTAAAAGTTGTAAATATTTTACATGGTTTAAGGTGAAAGGGTCACGAGCCCCACATCCACCCAAGTGAAGTCACAATCGTAATTAAAGTCTCACTTTTTTCACATGTTAACTCCAAAACTCAAAAGGAAAAACACAACAAAACATAGTTCCACTCACTGTTTGAAAACATTACCATTTTTGGAAATAATGATTTTTGATGTCACATCCTTTGTCTCCTCAAAAGGAAAACATCCAACACTTCCCGTTTTGATTCCATCTTCCATGTTAGTTCATAAGTTTTAAGTCTTTTATGTAACACATATACACCAAACATACTTTTCAAAATTATAATAATTATCGTTCGGTCTAAGTATGCATCCAACAACGATAGTGGGATTCGTGTTTCGTTGCAAGCCTTAGTCTCAATTGGTCTATATTCGTTTATCGTAATGATACCTTTTATAAAAGCAAAAGTAGCTATCTAAATATCTAATACATATGCCATAGAAGAATAACAACTACAACCTACTAAAACTTTGTGCTAAGTCAATCATCCAAAAAGCTACAACACCTATATTACAAATTCACCATGTGACACTTAATTTTAATTAAACTATCTAATATAGTTCATTGTAACAATTTAAATGACTTAAAAGAACTCAAGAATATATTGATAAAAGAGCACTTGTATTGTTTGATAGAACTTTACAACCTGTTATTGAAGCCCCTTGTGTCAAATAAGTCCACCTTTATTTTTTATACTACACCTTATAGAAATAGTTGGGGTTGATTAATTTATATCGACGGTCAAGACTCTTTGTCTAGAACTTTCAAGTGTTTATGATATTTTAGGGATTTCTATGGTATTTATGAAAGATAATAAGATCCTAAAAGGCGAAAGGAACATTTCATATTGTAAATATCATGCGGATGCATGAAAAAATAAACTTCCAACACAAGTGGTGGTCGTGTAATTCATGGCTTAAGTCAAGCTAAAGGACGTTTTGATGATAATAAATGAATACAAAGCGAATAAGTGAAATAACTTCATGTATTAAATGACTTAATTTGATCAATTCTAAAGGAAGTTGGTTTGATAAGCGAAAAAAAGCGGGTACGAAAGCTTAAAATTACATACGTCATGACTACATAGGTGACTTTATTCTGACATGACAACACAAATACGTATCACCTACCAGGAGAATGACTACTTTTATGAGTCTATTAAATTTTATTACGGCTATTAAAATGGTTTAAATGGAAAGTGTGGAGACTTGATGACGTGTCTAATAATAATGGTTAAGCAAGTTTTAAATTTAAAATTACCAATAAAACACGAATACAAATCCTAGAACACGGATATTCAACTATGATCTAATCCGATAGTAGCACAGGTAATGGCAACAAGTAAGCCGTACTTTGGGAACGATGCAAATTAAACTAATAACTTGTCTTCACCATTTGGCCAAAATTAAATGTACGAACCAAAAATCTTAAATAAAATAAACAATAACATAGATCATCACTAATTGGGTGTGATGCGTGTGCCACCTCAACCTATCACGCCAAGCACATCGCCCTCATGGGCGTGATAGGGGGCATCATCTAGAAATGTATATATAGGCGCCCATCTGATGTATCTCACAACTATATATGTATTTGAGCATAATCGAGCATTATCGTCTGGAATTTTAAAAGATAAAGCAATTACCATAAATATTGACATTTTCATTAAAATTTCAAATTTATTAATATAAAAGACATGCATCAAGCATATATATAATCCGAAGAATATCATTGGATGTAATGAGTTGTGTTCCACCAAATTTGGTATAAAATAATAAAACTATTAAGTGAATAGTATTACACCAAGTAAAAATTACATATTTGTTATGTTGTGTTACATATATTGGAGATGACCGTAGTATTATCACCAGGAAGAGTTATACTGACCTTCAACTTTCTAAAATGATAAGTTTTCATTTCAAGGAATCTTTCAAAATTGTGAAGTTACTCTTGCCCAGGTTCAATCTATTAGAGTAGAAGAAAAACCAATTATTCAAAGGACGATTGTGACAATTCAGTGTTATTACATCCCCAACACACAAAACAGTCCATACATTTTCACTAAATTGTCACCATCTCATGATTAACTTTATAACTCAATAATATTATTGATTTGATTCTCTAATATATCTTTAAGACGTTTTGTCATAAATAGCTTCTGATGATAAATTTTTAATGAAATTATTATTATTAAATAAAGTTATATGAAATAAAAAACTGAAGCAATGTAAGCAAAAGCCTAGTTTCTGATTTTTTAAGCTCACTACATGTGTATTTTAATAATAAATATTCTTATAATTATGTCTTTCTAATTAAACTTTCTCTATAGATATAGACTAAAGTAGGTTTCATTTGCATGTAATTAATATTTAAATGATTTTTACAGAAAACAACACGACACTTACCGTTCATGTTATTACTCGATTAAGTAACTGCGTAATCAACTGGTACACTGCCACACCCATCTTTTCATACCCCCTAAAGTTTACCATCTCTGCACATTTTACCCTTACAATGTATATCTTTTATATTTTCATTCAGATCGGTCGTAACCGTAAATTTTGGTAGAAATAAGTATTTATGTAACAACATATCAAGAATTTTAAAAAATATTATGTTGTTGATGATATAATTAAAATATATAATATTTAATTCATATGTTTTGGTTGTGCGTTGCGCCAGCTTGGTTTTTATTTAAATGTATATCGAAACGTAGTTAAAAATAAACATATTACAATTGTGTATTTAGAATTTATAAAATATTATATTGTTGTGAATAAAATAAAAAATATATTATATTTTACTTGGTTGGTTTCGAATAATATATATGTATATATACATATTTATTTAAACGTGAATAAGATAAACATTTTACAATGATGTATTCAAAATTTTGTAAAATATCATATTTTAAAAGTTGTAATAAAAATAAGAAACGTGTTAAAAGTTAATTATAATATTGAAAATAATAGTAGGCATAAGGATTCGTACCTTATGCTTCAAAAACTTTACTATGATTTCTCTTCATTGTTGGTAAATCATAAATGTGTGTATATGATGTACAATAGTATCAATTTAATTAGTTTTATATTTGTCTTATGTTTCTCCTTGTATACTTTAATTTTTTATGTAACTATAGCAGTACTGTCCAGACCCAATATATTTTTATGGGTTAAATTTTCTCTATAACTTAACCTGTCAAACTCTAGAGCGTTTAGACTTCTTTTTAAACGAGGTATTGATCAGAAGCTCGGGGGTATAGTATTGTTTATCTTAAGTATTTGATAACCATGATGTGAAAACTACATAAGGAATTAGATATTAATCATAATTAAGATTTAGATTTAATTATGTAGTTAGGGAATATATAACTTTAAAAGAGTAAAAATGTTTTTTACACACACAAGCAAAGGATTGTAGACATCATATTCAAGAGAAAGCTTAATCATGCCAAACAAGATGAGTTAGTAATATCGAGATACACTTGATTTTAGATTAATAAAGTCTTGTGTATGTTTTACATATATGAGATTTATATTGTATACATTGTGAAGTTTTGTACATAGGTTTTAATTTAAAGACAATGTGGTGGAAATAATTGTTCGAACTAATGTAAGCCATACCCAAGATCACCTGTTATGAGTCCAGATGCGAACTCAAACAGAAAAACAAAATCAACATAGGGGGTTTAGGGTTTTATACTTTTCATAAAAAAGACAATTGGCCAAATTTCAAAATCTTTAAATCTCCAGTCTTTTGATTTAATACATGAATCACCTAAAACATAAACTACTTTAGATTTGCTGCTAAACATACAAAATTGAACTCCTTATGATTTACTCACAAAGCACCTAAACAACCAAAAACTGGCGACACCTCAGTACTCCTACTCGTAAATTAGGGGAAAATGAGAAGTCCGTCAGCAACATGGTGTGAAGACGAAGACGCATGATGACAATCGCACATGCAACAATGACATATGGGTTTCGATCTGCAACATCTAGCCTGTAGTGGGGGCTAAGGTGGCGAACGACGAAGACAACCAAGGGGGCGGACATTAATGACAGCTGAGGGGGCGAACGATGACATCATTATATGTATTGTCTAATCTTAATGTAACCCCTTATCATAACCTATTAATTTGATCACCAAGTTAGGGTTTACAAGATTAGTTAATTATAATTTTGGTTCATGTAAATCTTATTATTACAATTAAGCCAATATTTATTTTAATTATAATTTAAGTAGCAATATAGTTAATTACTTTCTTCGGTTAATAAAATTAACTAACAATTTAAATAAATATTTTAATTGATTATTTAACTAATAACTTAGTTAATTATTTCTAGTGGTAGCCCTTTAGATTTTCAAAATATGAGGTTGTGAGTTCGAGTTTTATATGAGACAATATATTTTGAGTGAGTTAATGGTGTTTTTCATTTGTAAGTTTTCTCCTGGGTGGGATGTGCCAGGTAACCATGCTTCTGTTCTTCGGGCAAAAGGGAGATTCATTTGCCGGGGTGATCAACCAGTTAATTATTTTTGTTATATCTAATATAATTAAAACTGTATTTATAATAATCTTGTAATTAATTTCTATGTTCCAAACATATTAACTGCTTTTCAGTATTAATCAAACTAGTAACAATGATAATATTTCATAAATAATTATCTTGTATCATCCACCCACATTTACTAACTAATTCAGTAATACCTATCTTGCTTTTTGCCTATGCGTGTCATGTACTATTCAACTCTTAAAACATCTATTGTTTACAATCGTTGCTTATGATGTAACCATCTAGATCTTACCTCATTAGCAATGGCTTTAAATGTCGCAAGTTAGGCATATATGTCCAACAAACTCTTACTTACACACGCTTTGATCATTTGTCAGCACAGACAGCCTTAAACATTTAGCTACATCTTATTGCCTCTATCAAGGTATGACGCTTTTAAGCCTTCTGTTACTCACGATTGGTCTAAATGCCCTAACTTAACCTTTTGCAATAGTTACAATATTAAGGTTAGTTATCCTTTAAGTAATATATATCAAGATTAATATGAGGCATAGATCGTAAACAAAACTCGTCGAGCCAAGTCAACTCGGCTCACGGTTTCCTCGTTGGCTCATTTTTTAAAGGCTAAATTACAACTTTATGGATTATAAACTAAATCTATGTCATCTTATTCATATAGGTAATAGATATATGATCAATTTAATATATTCTACTAAAAAATTCTAAGTATAAAAATATAAATGATGATTATAATTCATGAAATACAAATCTCGTATCATTGTTCCAACAAGTTAAGATAAACTAGTATAAAAATATTATATTTTTGTTTTTACATATATGAATATTGTAAAAAAAATAACAAAATTATTATTATTTAAATAAACATGTTGTCTTGTTAGCCGGCTCGACTCCGCTTGGCTCGAATATAAATGAGCCAACTCCAAGCTCACATTTTAGGCTCGTAAAGATAAACGATTTGACTCATCTCTACTCGATTTTTAAACGAGCGAAAAACAAGCACCCTTTGGCTCAACTCCTCTGGACTCGTCTATATCCCTAAAAATAAGTCTTATTCTAGCAAATTAAAAACAAAACTTTATTTTTCTATTATTTTATTTGACAACCATAACTTAGGAAAACTTGTCAAACGTTTTCTTAAGACTTTATACATTTGTCTATTTCTAGAGTTTTTGAAAGAAAATTGCGACGCCACCCTACCCAAACCCCTCTATATTGTCCATATTTGCACCACTACAACCCAGGGCCGGATCTATAATATAAGTTGTGACGCATTAAACTTAGGGCCCCAAAAAATAAGGGTCCCCGTTTATGGAAAAAATATTATAATGAGTTTTGGTATTATATGGTTCAATGAAATTTTGAAGCGGTAATAACACTTGATAGTTGAGTCTTGATGAAAATTTTGATGATTTGATAAGTTATTGAAGAAACACACTTACACAATTCACAAAGCAAATAACCATTCCTAAGTTCCTTCTTTTCCGATTGATTTGATCAACTTCGTCTAGCCTTTTTTTTTAAGAAATTAACTATCAAGGACTTAAGTTGGTATAACATTAACTATCAAGGACATAAGTTGGTATAACAAATTTTCTTTGATTTATTGCTTTTGTTCAAAGAAATTTAATTAGATTGCTTTTGTTTAGATTACGAATTTCAAAAGGGCCTAATTTTTTTAGTTCGATTGGGGCCTCAAAAAACATTGAGTCGGCCCTGCTACAACCACCACCACCTATCCATCGCCACCCACCCGGCCCCTTCCTAAAAATAACATTTTCAATAGGTTACTTCCAGATCCGTTTTTTATATAAAAAATAATATCTGCCAAGAGTAAAGCGTTTTAATATTAGATTTATGTTAAGAATATCCTACTTTTGTCAATTTTAAATACCTGAAGTTTGTTAAATCGATCCTATAAAATTTCCTAATATGCACGTATCCATTTCCATTTCCATTTCCATTTTCCATTTTGATTTCTTGATTTTTTTAAAGAATTTCAGACGTTCACATTTGAACATATCTAAATAAATTAACAATAATGGTTTCTTTAACCTAATTTATTCCTGGCCGAGCATAGTAGGTCACTATTTGACACATAGAAGCAAATAACAACATCCACTTAATATATTAACATCCTTTAGCTATATTCTTTTCTTCACAATTGAGCATTTATAACAATAATAATAAACTTTAAGGCTTCTAGCATTCATTTTTTTACCGACATTTTACTCATTTATATACGATCGAACACAAAAAGGTCAATCAAACAACATGAATTTGACCAAAAAAATGTTCAAATCTTAGTTGTATATCGCGTAACACATAACAATGATTTTTTGAAGCTCGTATTAAACAAAAAGATCACTGTTTTGCTTTTGCTTGCTCCATTTGGCACCAAAAATATGCAATCGACTGTTAGGGTTTTGGAAAAGATTATAAACACATAATTCATGAGAAGGTAATCACCATATACAATCATATTTTCTACACCAATGCCACAGCCTTTTTTTTTTTTTGGGGGGGGGGGGGGGGTGTTGAGTTCAGATATTGAATCTTTGTTGTGGGAATCCTGATGATGCTGCAGCACTTATTGCATAAAATTGGTGAAGAGGAGGTCCATTGGCATTAACATTGCTTGCACTTGAAGTAACAGATATATCATTTCCTCCTTCCAATGTGCTGCTTGCAAACTGCATCTACATTTTCATACTCAACAATTTATATAAATTGAACTACAATCTAAGTAATGTGTTAAATATTAGGTTTTAAGAAAAGTTTGGCTACATATAAATAATTAAATTTACAAGAGAATTATTAGTTTAGAAGATATCAGCATAATAATAATATAATAACTATTATTGTAATGTATATAAAATATAATAATAAGAACAATTAATTAGTTTATGTGTGTTCTTTTGTATATACGTGTTAAGCATATAAAAGCAAAAAGTCAAACGATGTTTTTGTATGGTTTGTGACCACTGGTTCCCACTTGCCCTTCTTGATAATTAATAAAACCAAAAAACAAGATAAGATTATAAATGTCTATTTGTGACTATTGATCTATCTGCAATGACTATATTTTATTATTTTGGATCGATTGGGTTCTAATTTAATTTTGACAATGTTCAAAGTTATAACACAAATATGCAATCAAAAAAGAGAGGGCGAAGACTCACTTGATGACTTGATGAACTAAAGAACTGTGGATTAAACATATGATGCATAGACGAGTCAACGGGTCTCATGAAATGCTTGTATCCATGAATCTCATTCTGATTCGTATACAACCCAGCATCCTTATGACTCGATAGATGTAGCGTATTTGTTTCATTCCGTCTGACAGGACTAAAACCAAGTTGAATCGGGTCAGATCGATCACCCCTTACAAAATGTCCATTTTCTCCTTGACTATCATTCATCTTTGAAGCGGAGCCACCGCCTAAGCTCAAGTCAAGATTATGGTCTGATAATACATCGTTATTGTTGTTGTTGTAACTACTTGAACATTCTATAAAAAGAAAGAAAAATTATAAATACTATTAGATAAAAGCAACAAAAATATACTTTTAAAAATAAATGTAAAATTTGTTTTACCAGTCAAATTGAGCTCATTCTCATATATACTTGGATCAAAATTGGTAACAGCAGCCTTCCCATTACATTTAATAGCAGCCTTGTCATAAGCCCTAGATAAAAAAAATTAGACTCTTAGTTAAACCCTTTGGGTTAATTTAAACTTTGACAAATATTTAAGTCCTTAAAAAATTATTAAAGTATTATGTCACCTGGCTGCTTCAACTTCTGTATCAAAGAGACCTAGATACACATACCTGTTAAATCACATAAACCTTAAACATCAAACTTGACTAGAAAACCTCATTAATTAAACAACCTATAAATGGAAACAAATCTTAAGTGTCTTGTTTGTTGATCTACTTACTATCAAGAAAAGGGAGAAGCATCTATGAGTAAAACAAAGGAAAAGTAAAAGGGAGAACAAACTTAAAAGTAAAGAGAAGAATGTGTTAAGTAGCTACATAGGTAGCCACAGATAGGCCTCTCCAAAATTATATAAATATACACAACCCTTGCTTCTTTATTGTTACAACAAATTATTTAAAAAAATTATAACAAATATTTATATTATCCTTCAACTTTTAACAAAAAGCCATGTATAGTAGATAATATAAACAGGTTAATATAGATAATATAACCTGAAAACAAACCTGATAATGTTTCAGATAGTCTGATTAGAAAGTTAATTAATATAATTTGGTTGCACAACCAGGCAATAGAATATAACACCACCTAAGTATATTTGTCATATATATCATATATCACATGTATAAGGGGTAATTGTAAATTGTTTTCCTTATAACTGAAAACAATTTGCTTCATAAATAAACAATAAAAAAGGAAGAACATACTTTTTGCCTAAGAATTGGCCCATTCTAGCTTCCCATCTACCACATTTATGCAAAGTAACACCTCTGTATTTTGAACTCCCTCTTGGAAATCCTGTACTTTGTCTCCTTAGTACATGCACAAACTCCTCCTTTGTTAAATTGCTCATCTGTTTATATTGTTTACAAAACACCATGTCACTAATACTTAAAAGCAAACTTCAAATTAAAACAATCTGTTGTGTGTTTCTTGAAATTAAAACACACACCCACATTAAGTGAAAACACACATACTTAAGAACACTTATAACCTGTTTTAGATCTTCTTGATAGTCCTCAAGGTTATAGTTTATATCAGCTTCCATCCCCCGGAACTTGATGGCTGCTCTATCGTATGCACTATAATCATAACCATATTCGTCAGCTACTTATAAAGATAACAATTTCAATCACATGAACAAAATAAATCAAAATTATATCCATATGGTGCATACCGTGCTGCTGAATGTGCAGTGTCAAATCCACCTGTTTTACATCAAAGAAATAGTAATTAATCATTAGATTTATCTTTGTTACAATATATAATCAAATCCTTAATAAAATACATAGATGCAAACGTACCTAGATAAACCTGCTTGCCACAGTCCCTGAGTCATGCAAAAGTGATTCAATTAGAGTAATGACAGAAAGAAAATACACTTGTGATTTCTTATATAATATTGTTTATTATTATTATTTAATATGAATAAACAAATGTCTGAATGCATAGGGAAGAGAGGAAGAATTTAACATTTAACAGATAAAGAGAGAAGAAGGGTAAAAAAGAGGTAGAAAATAATAATAATAATATTGCAAAACACCAAAACTAATGTAAACAACCCTACCATATATGTGATTCCCACCGGCCGGTTCGCCGGTAAAACGTAACACCACGGTACTGTGAGCTTCTAGACCGCGGTCCACGGCGGCTTCTCTTCAGCGGCTGCGGCACCACGGCGGTGGTGGCGGTGGCGGTGGTCTTTCCGATCAACCCATCGCCACCACCGCCCACCGGAGCCAAAGTTTCCGACGACTGGTGGCAGAATTTAACACCAAACCAGTGAGCTGCCGGAAAACCAGTAGTCGCCGGTGTACTCACACCTTCTTCACCTACTCCCCCGGAGGTCGTGGGTCCCACCTCACAATCCTCCACCGGAAAAAACTGTCGGGTCACCGGCGGATCGCCGCCCGGCGACGAGTTCTCCGTCATGGAAACACCGAACAACCTTCCGTCGCCGGTGCTACCGTCGGAGCCACCGTCTTCCTCCATAACCACGGCGGAGGAGCTGGAATTTGACATCGATGCTACCCCTTTACCCTTGTTTGTATGATCGTGTTCTTCGTTTTCTTTCACCGGCGACGAACATCCCCTCCGATCAGGAAACCCATTTAGATCCCACATTTTCTCTCTCTAGAATCTTTACATACACAAGTAAACTGCCTGTAGATGTGAGAGATGAGATGAATATAGTGATAAAAATGGGATTTTTTGTTGTCTTTAAGCTTTTTCTTTTTCTGGGTAGGTCTAAAACCACAAGCAAAGAACAATAAACCTATCTAGGGTTTCATAGGTTGAAGGTGGGCTATAGATATAGATATAAATATGCTCACACACATAGGTTTGAGGGTGAATCTAACACCAGATCTTGTGTGTGTGTGAAAAATCTATGTGGTCAATACAACCATCTGCCAAATTCAGGATGAAAAATCTCCTCTCTCTCTCTCTCTCTCTACCTATACATACACCTATATATGCATAAATTAAAGCTCTTTGAGTGTGTGTTTGTGTGTGTGAGTTTCACTTTGTGTTCTTGTGAACTTGCTTTCTCTTTGTTTGAATTGTATTACTTTACCCAAAAATGAAGTCTAACTTTTCTTCTTGTAATCTTCTCATTTACACACTATAAATGTTGTATGTATCTATATGTACATGTATATATAGAAACACACACACACACATAGATTGAGTTTAGAGAGAGAAAGAGATGAGGAGAGAGAACCATCTCTTTCTTGGACAGCTTTCCGACGTTAACGAAATCGAAAAAAGAAGTATAATAATGTGTATAATGGGAATAATAATAAGAAGTCACCAATGAAAACAAAGTTCCCTTGTGTTTTCTCTCTCTACAATTATATTATATATCCAGGAAAGGAAATATGATACACAAGACTAGAAAGATGTCTAATTACTCAACTTCCTTAATTAGCTAATGTTAATTAATTATATGTGTCGGTACTATGTATTCATGTGTATTATTACATCTTCTGATTCATTCATTCATTCAATTTTCATCATCATTATATGGCCCCTCCTTTTCTTCTATTTTTACCATTTTGGCCTTATGTTTTCATATTTTGGTTTTCTAGACATTACAAATGACTTCTATTACTAGCATTCTCTTTCTTTTTTGGTTAACTTTTGTATGTAAAATAGAAAAACTAGCAATGTGGGCAAGCTTATTTTCTTGTGAAACAAGTGGAATATCTGCTTAGTTATTTGCAACTTTGACATTTTATTAAACTTTTCTTCGTTAAGAGTGAATGTATTTTTAATATATATTTGAATTTTAAGAAATTAAATTAGGCTCTTAAACCACTTGGCCAATGACTCCAACAAGAATAACCTATATGTTGTATCAAATAGTTCTAGCTTATTGTCAGTTGGTTAGATATGAACACGAATATCAAAACAAGCAATGATAAAGAAAGAGTATTGACACATATTAACACAAATGCTTCATTATACCGAATTGAACAAGAACAAAATCGATTACTATGAAGAAATCTGTAAGCTTTCCTTATAACAGAGCTTTCTTAGCAACAATGACGAACACATATTATTTCTCTCTCACATAGTACAAAATGTAAAAATTGTTTGAAAATTTTACAATAGTGAGCATTACAATGATATTGAAGATTCTACTCGGTTGTATTATTACTAGACGTGAAGAAATTGCAGAATTGCATAACCGCCTTGAACTTCAAATGATTTTAGATTTAACATTACATTAGTGATCTTTTAATGTGAAAGTTCTCCTGATCAATTGCTATGGTTAGAGGATTCCTTTTAAGTGTCTTTAGAGGTTGTGCAATATTAACGTCATAAGAAGATTCATTAGCGAATCCTACCATAGGTTAACATCAGGGAACTTAACTTTAAAGGATTTTCATGTCTTCTGTCTTATCCGTTGATCAGAGGATCTAACTTGTTTTTTTATTCTTGTTTTCACATTAACCACTTCTCGAATGCCTACCACTAAACAAATCGACTTCGGTAATTTGCCTTTCATATTGAACAAATCTTATGTCTTTATCCTATATAATTTAGTATCATAACTTAAGTTCCTAGATGTTTAGATGTGATGATATTTGGAAACACTATGGTTGATAATATCTTCTATTGGGATGTGTTCTTTTGTAACACATGATGTCAATGACGAGATTTATAGTTCAGGATTGGGAATGTCGTTGGCCGGTGAAATGAAAATAATTAATGAATCAAAATAGTAAATGAACTAGGGAAGTTAATGTATATGAAATAAAGATATTACTTTGTAATTACAACTTTTAATAGAGTTGTTAAATTATAAGTCCCCTTCTCAGAAGTCTTCATAGTTGGTTTCGAAAAGCATAGCAATAATTGAAAATTTAATTTTCATAGAAGTGGAAAACTTTAAAACTTTTAATTTAATGCCAGGGGAAACATATCTATTACACAAAGTAACATTGTCATAGAAATATAACGTAAAATATGAAACGAGATGCAGTCTTTATTGCTATGTAAGCTCCGTATTCCATCCTGTCATTATGAACCCTAGCTCGGCTAACCTTTGATTTACCTTATATTCAAACTATCAACATCATTGATTACGTGTTATCTTTTTTAAAAGATTAGTATTTATATTTTAAAAGGTCATATAATCTGTGATCAGTGATAGTATTTTATATCTATGCTATATGTGTTGTACTAGTACATGACTTTAGCAACATGTTTGCACGAAGTAAGCATCCAGTGACATGAGTGCACAAAGACTCTATTGACCATGCTATGCATAAGAAAAAAACAATCAAATGCTTGTACAAAACAAGAATTTAATAACATGATTGCACAAGGCAAGACTCCAATGATCATGCTATGCGTAAAGCAATATAATCATATGCTTGCATATATGACAAGCATAAAGCAAGACTCCAGTGACCATGATATGCATGAAGTAAAGCAATCATATGCCTGTATAAACCAAGACTTTCATCACAAACAACCCATATTAGTAACTATCATATACAAATAACTTTGAATGAACCTATACTAGGCCCATAACATATACTATATCAATGTTGAGCAATCAGTGGCATATATTAATATTCACTAGTCATTTATCATTGAAAGTATCCTTGAAATTTTTTTAATGAATATATATAGGTGTCATAAATGTGAATGCTTTTAACTTAATAAGTGAATCATATTTTGATTTCTTTGCAACACTTTAGAAGTTAAGAGTTATGGAGGTGTAAGGGTAGTTATGGAGGTTATCTTACTTATGGAGGTGTTGGTATGGTTATGGAAGTTTTAGCATGGTTATAGAGGCATTAGATCAATATGTGAATTTAATTAAGTGTCAACACTTACGAATGGTCCACTTACGAAGGTGTGTAATATGGTTCTTCAGGGGACATTAGTCACGTCCTAGCTAGGTATAACAAGTTACATGTTTTGTGGTTTAGTTACGAGAACTTACAAAGGTATTTGACTCCACTTATTGAGTCATTAGTGAATTATACTCTAAGTGCTATTTTAAGTTGCAAAGGCTCGTATCCGCTAATGGAGGTACACTTTAATTATAATGGTCAAGTATTTCTAGTTGCAAAGGGGAAGTTATGTTATGGGGTCATTGTACTTACTAAGATATTACGAATATGTATTAAACTATGTATAAACGCTTATAAAGGTATTTACTTGCGCATGCAATGCTGAGTTACGGTGAGTGACTGATGACTACGAAGGTTTTTAGGCTACTTACAAGGTACAAGACCTTCCGTTTGCCCACTGTGAACGTCATATATTACAACTTTAATCTATTCATTGAACTTCTTTAGAAAAAACTTTTTTTCATATGATTTCATATATAAACTCTTACATGCATCTATAAAATGCCTTAGTATACAAACCTTGAATCATGCTATCAAATTTAATGAAGAACATGATAAATCTATGATTGAAAACATGTATTGTATGCACATCATTCTCAACAAGACATATGCATAGGTGTGATACATGAAAAGCGGAGTAAATCCCACAAATTCGGTTGGTAATTCTAGCCTATACGTTACCAAGCCGACTCTTGCTTCAATCTTGAAGGGTCAAATATGTGATGGAGGATGAATCCTATTATGATGATACCTATAATATGGACTTAGCTTTTCTTGAAGGGTCAAAGAATAATTTTTTAGGGTTTCATATGTAAACATACATGCATGCATAAAAAGCCTTAGAACACAAACCTTTAGAATCAAGATTTCAACTTCAAACATGAAACATATGATCCCAAACATAGTAAAAAAATATTTAAAATAATAGAATCTAGAACTCAACTTAGTAGATCTATAAAGTAACCCTAGATTTTGAAGTTTTTATGTTAAGATTTCTATGCATGATTTTATACTAACATGAAACACTGAGCATGGAAAAAGGTAGAAAATCTCACATTTGAAACTTCCTCTCTAACTCGTCTTTCTCTAAAACCGATTCCTCCTTCTGTTTATTTGTCTTGTTTATTTACGTTTATGTCTGTTGATGTTTGTGCATCATTTGTTTAGAATATTAACAAATGAATATAAACAAACATAAACATGCTCATTTTGTTAATGAACAAACACAAAGAAGGAAATTTATTTATTCAAGTGTCCACCTTTGTTAATTTATTTGGTTGAAGTTCAACTACCAAACATAAACAACCATCACTCATGTTCATTTGATTCATTGACAGACCTAGTCTAGGATAATATAATAATCAATTTGAACAAATTTAAAAATGTCCTAAATTTCCATTTCCCTTTAAGCCTCTAAATATTTTAAGTCGGGCATGGGTTGATACACTTCTTATAGGATTCTTTTACCTTAAGTTAATTTTATCATTAACAATTTAATTGAATTTTTTTTAAATACCTTTCTATTATTGTCCGTTTTCAATTGCTAGCAATATTGTTCGTTTTCTTACGGTGGTGATGCGTAGTAGGTCGAGGCATCTTGGCGAGGACGTGAATCGTGTAATTGGTTAGAGTTCAGGGTACCCTTTAGGCAAGCCATAAACTGTTATGAGATAAGGTACATAGCGTAGGTGGGTGTCTTGTGAGATTATATGACATTGTTTTAATTAAACGTTTTGGCTGAAATATATACAAGTCGATTTTTGAACAACAGTGAAATAGTCATCCGAATATCCACATTTACATATTTACATATAACCATGGTGATTTAAGGTTTTCAAGATGTAGGTGAAAAGAATAAAGAGATGGATATGAATCCATGGAGAAGAATCAGGGTTTTAAATATTACATAGATGGGATGATTGAAATGATCATCTATGACGTACACGTGATGGCTCTTAATCGAGTAAATGGGATGATGTGAGCTCCAAGGGTTAAAACTGTTAAAAAATGTAAAATTAGTGGTTGACATGTCACAAGATTTATATGTATACTGAAATATTTAATAACACAAACCACAATGCTCTAAATAGTAATTTACTCTTAACGGTAGTTTGTTAAAATAAAGAACAAACAGTCAATTTTGTCTAAACATTTTACATGCGTTTTGCTCAAAACAAACTCAAATAGAAGGCCCAAACACAACAACCAACACGTTCAACTCACTGAGAGCATTCACATCCCACCCTTTATATATTTGTGAGTTTGTTTATTCTTTATATTATAGAGAATGTTTTTAAGTTGTTATAAGTGAAAGATAGAAAATATGTTACTGTCCATCTCTATAATTGATAAAACATTTTTCATCTCTATTATATTTTTAATATTTTTTGAAAGTGGTTGTGAGTAGAGTAGAGAGAGAAAGTATAAAAAGTAATATTTGTTTGTAAATATATATATATATATATATATAATATATATATAATATATACTATATATATTATATATATATATATTGATTTTTAGTATAATTAAAGAGATGGATATGAAGAGCGTGATGTGAATGCTATGTTCACCGAGTCGAATGAACGGGTTAGTGAGTTCAGATTCTATTTTTAGAAGTTTTTTTTTTGATATTTATAGAAAGTAATAGAGGTTCCATTCCATTATTTAGGAGGTGGTGGTTGCCATAAGTAGAACAAACAGCTCCTTTGTCCTCCTAATGGGGGGCCCATTGAGTTGTAATTGGTCCTGGGTTAGTGGCCCTTAGCTTTGTCTCTTCTTTTTTAAATTTATTTGCGTCCACGTAGTTTTTATATCGACATAGAAGTGCAGGACAACTGCAAATATACAAACTTGGGCCCGGTAGCTTTATTAACAATTTATCATTATCGTTAAAAGTTATGACTACTATCATGAACAAAAGAGTATATAATAATCATAACAAAAAAGAAACTACTTAAAATTAGATATTAGTGAGTAAAAATCTAGTTATAACCTCATTCTACCATTTATTTTAGCTGTGTCAGAGTGTCTAGTTGACCTGTTGAAAAAAGTTTCAAGTTGAAAGCTTAATATTTAATTTAAACACGACTAATATCATTGTGTTTGTTGTCATTGTTACTTTATTGTTTGTATTTTTAGACCCCACCAAAGAAAGGAAAAGCCCCTATCACCCGTCACTGATCCCCTATCACCCGTCACTGATCAACAGTAACAAAGTTGACATCCATTTCACGATAATTACATAGCTACCATTGATGCCGAACACGTGTTGATATGTATTGGGGCATGTTACGACTGTGTGATTGAATTGATTATACGAAGTCACCATTTATGTAATCAAACTTAGTGTCACAGTAAATAAACTTTTTTGTTTTGTAATATATAGGTTTCTTATTTCATATCGCATGATAGAAAAGTGTTATCTACAATTTATATACCTAATGACTCTAGTTCATACAAAGATGTTTTTTCAATTAATATCTTTCTAATTATTCTTGTTCATTATCTAAGCAAGTTGGATTTAATATTTAGTACTAGTTTAAAGAAACCAGATTGGAAAGATTTGGAGAATAGGTAAGTGAGATTGATAGTTGTAAGCAAGGAATAAATTGGTTCACTTGAAATGAAAAGTCGGTATAGGGTTCAAAGGGACCCCCATTTTTACCTTAAACCATGCTTTAAACCATGTGAGAAATTTTTACCTTAATAGTATTATAATAATTATGTACTTATGTTTATCTTTTTAATTAATTACTCAAGGACATGATATTTTTATTACTTATAATTGACTATTAATAGTATTAATTAGTTGAACCAAATAATAAATAAAAACAGGAAAGATCCCAAACACATAACAATAGATTTCTCACCTGTCACGGCAAATTATTGACATGACATACAATCATGAATTTGGGTCTTTCATATTTTGATTTGAAATCAATTAGGAATTTCAATATGAACACATGTCGATCATGTGCACCTACCATACATAGTAACCATTTATATATCCCTCACACATATGTGTATACATACACACACATAATACATGCATATAAGTATATATCGGCATCTAGTAGAAAGCCTTTTATCATATGAAACAATTTTTTGATAACCCAATTAATTCATGTACAATTGTATTATTATATTTACGGACCTTTCTCAAAGTATTAGAGTTTATTGAGTAAACTTCGATTTTACCCTCTATTATTGGTCAAGATAACGATTTTTATCAAAAGGTATTAAAATCATGTTCTTACTCCCTTAATAAAGGCAAAGTATTTAGGTATTTTTACATGTAAAGACTAATTATGTAATTTATCAAAATGTATATTATCAGGAGAACCAATAATGTAATATAGTTAAATAATATATTTAAAATAATTAAAACCCTACCCTAAACCTTATCTCCCCTTAGTCTTTCTCACTCTCTCATCGTTGCTAACCATTCACTACTACCCCCTAAACCAATGGCGGACTCAATATTCATAAATATATAAACTTAATGAACCAAAATTTATACTACTAGTAAAAAAGAGGGGGATGGCGGATATGAAGTTTCTCCCCGTCCCTACCCCATCACCTCCCTACACCATCGCTAACATCCACCACCACAATCTTAATCGAAGATGTATTACCAATCTTCATCCCATAACGCCTTGTTGTTAGCATCGAAACCCCATAGGGCTTCATCAAAGGGCATTGAATCAAAGTGGCGTACATTTCGTATATGACAATGGGCGATGTTTTGCATATTGTTAGGTAAGTCAGTCTGCGAAAGTTAGGGACTGGATAATCAAATAGATCTTCCGAAATGGTACATCCATTTCCAAACCCTAATTGAACACCGAAGACCCTCTATTGCAAACTAAACCCTAATTGCACACCAAAGACCTACTGTTTCCAATCACAATCAATCTGAACCCATATCTCCTTTGATTACTAGTTATTCAACTATCCTTGAATCTAGTTATCCTAAAATCATACCCTTGAATCTTGTCATGCCCAAAAGTGAAACCCTAGATTTGAAGACCTAAAGTAATTAGAGACGAGATGGCTGGTCGAGATGGAGATGAAAGTTAGTGTGTATATGTTTAGTGTGAAGGTATGTATGCAAGCATGTATGTATGTAAATCAATTTGAGTTTAGTGTTTAATTTCTAGAATATTTTTAAGCAATTTACAAATATACTCCATGTTAGTTTGATAAATTACATAATTAGTCATTACATGTAAAAAAAAAACAACCCAACACCCTTGCTTGTAGCTTGAATATTTAATGGAATTAGTGGGTTGGAGTTTATTAAGACAAGTTGAGGAGTAAAAACCATGAGTTTGGAATCTTTGAATGAAAAATGTTATTTAGATCAAACAACATAGAGCAAAAGTGAAGTTTATTGTTAAACTTCATTAATAGTCTTCTTAAAATATATTTGTGGTTCATGATTTATAACTTTAGAAGAAAGGATACCATTTGCAAGGGTAACAAGACGTTTTCATTTTAATACTAAGCTTCATTATTTACATTAGACTTGTTGAGAATACATGGGTTACAATTATAACTATGACATTATGCCATTAAATTAAGAATATATGGTAGAAATATTATTTACAAATGATAATATGTTTACTCTCCTTTGTAATATTCTAAGAATAAATGCTAATAAGACGACAAAGGACCAATACAATTCTAACACACAGAAGGTGCACATTCAATGCGAGGATTTATCACGATTGGACGTATCTTGAGCTGATAAATTTGATCTCATAAAATAACAATTAACAAAACCACCACAAATGCTTACTCAAATATATATCAGTTGTCCAACTACAATTTTCAAGCTATTTAACAAAATTAACAATGCCAATACCAAGAGAAATGGAATATCAAGTGAAACAAATACAAGATAGCATTTTCATTACCATCGTCGAATCATAAAAAAGCAACATTTGTGATTGTTAAAGTGAATGTAAAATAGTCGCCGATGTAGTTACAACAGTCGAGTGGATAACGAAGACTTTCTTATTACAAGGGAATGACAGCTTTCTCTATCATGACGTGTTTTGCTTGTTCGAACAATTAGTTTGGTGAAAACTAAATCGTGAGTTTCTGAATAGGCAATCGTCAGATGGTCAAAAACTAATAATATCCTGTCATGTTTACTTGGGCTATTGCGATAGCCACTTATAAAACCTTCCATCTTGGTCGCATCCTACTTCAACTAGAATCGTTCCATTTGTATCTTGGTAAATTATACTATATACCCGCATAGAATCCATATTTTTAGGTTTGGATACGTTGATGATATAGACCGCATGCGTTTATTCCTCTTGAGCAGTCGTGACAGTTCTTCCGGACTCTTCTCTTGCTGAATGTCTTTATGTTTTAGAAGATTGATTTGTTTCAAAAATCAAACCACTTAGAAGAACATATACTCATAAAACTTCCAGATCAGCCAATGGATTAAACATTGTCTCGCTATTTTGGACATTGATTGGTTCCATTTTTTAAAACATTACTATCACTTATACCACTTTTCTTTTGATTGCGGAGATTGTTATAGATGTAGTTAACTTTGTCAACTTTCAATTAATATCACTCTACCGAGTTATTTGGTGAGAACGATATATTTCATGCGCATCCCGTTACAAAGTAAAATTGTTTCGTAACAAGGTTGAATTAATGGTGAAAAGCTTGTGAGAGCATTCGCAATCTACATCTCCATATCTATAATTACATTAAAAATCACTACTTTTTTCTCTCTCTTTTTTAATAAAAAAATATGTTTTTTGTACTTTTATTATTACATTTTCTCTCTCCTCCACTCACAACCACTTTCAACAAATATTCAAAAAATTAATAGAGATTAACAGTGTTTAAAAAAAATATAGAAATAAACAATAACATGTTTTCTATCCTCCACTAACAACCACTAATAAACATTCTCTATAATATAAAGAACACGCTCACAGAATTATAGAGAACGGCTGTGAACATATTTTTAACTGATTTTGTTATTACCGTTGTCGAAACCAAAGTGAAATCGAAGATGGGGGTGTGTGGCGGAGGCGACAAGGAGTAGTGGTGGTCGTGACAAGGTGGTGGTGGCATCGTGGCGATGGTGTGTTTGGTGGTGGTTGAGATAGGGTTGTGTGGGTGACTTGAGAAGAAAGAAGAAGAAGAGTAAAATAGTCAATTTATAGTTACTTAACGGAATAAACTAAAGGTCGTTTGACGCAGGGACGAAACATGTTACGTTTTTTTCAAACCTTAGTACCAAACGTGTAATTTCTTAATCCCAGGGACGAAATGTGAAATTTGTACAAACCTCAGGGACGATTCGTGTAATTTACTCTAAATCTATACTATATATTAAGTATATGAGAGTGGTATTTTAAGATACCATAGAATTAAGAACACTTACTATATTCAATTCATAAGATACAACCACTTTTGAGGGTAAAATAGTATTTATAACATTATTTACAAATTACCCCTTACAATTAGTTACATAATAATCTTATACTTACTAACACTTGTATAACATTTTATATTATCTACCCATAAACCAAAAAAAACTTAATATGTTCTAGGATTTCAGCTATATTTTTTAATCTATCACATTTAAAAACATTTTGAGACTACAACTTAACTTGTGTTATTTTTAAAACGTTTTGGTGTAAAGTTTTTGCTGAATAGATTTTTATTTTGTGAGGTACGTACAATAAGTTAATGCATATATGTACAAGTACTCTTGCAGAACCCATTTATTTGATGTTTTAAATTTTAGGTTAGAAAAAACATAATAGATTGTAAAACTACTACAAGAATAACAAAATATTAAATTCATACGCCGGATTGTCACATCCCGGCGGAAGCGTGAGATGCTTTGGGTGTGACTTGCTTGTTCAGAACTCATTGATTAAAAGAGTTAATCACATAGCACAGCAAAACAAAACATAACATAATTCAGTTCATAATTAAGGATAATTATAAAGTTAGGATTACATCAAATCATAACACTCAAATTTGATCTAATATAATCCTATTACAAACATATTATCTAACTGCTACATCTTCAGTAACGATGAAAATGCGTCCACCGATAAGCTGAGGTCATACATGTTCACAGTTAGATTAACACAGACTTTTCCATTATTTCTCCCCAGCCGTTATACACATCAAAAAAGAATATTAAGCTGTTGGTGAGATCAAAATAGTCAACATAAAGTTGGTGAGATCATAGGTTTATCTTAAACAAAATATTTTTGATGCATCAGATACAACCAAACCTTACTTAATAATAAGATCATTCATAACTGTCATAACATAATTCATAAAATCAGATAATATAGCATCACAATACTCATCCTGTTGGTGCAGGAAATATTTTCCTAAGTAGCGCTACCAATATTATCCAACGGTCCCATATCCGAATTAATGGTTGTAACATAAATGACATATATAGCTCAAAATCTAATAATGCATCAATTCATAAAACAGTATGCTTTTTCCCTAAAAGTTTATAAAAATAAAAATGGGGCTATGAATCTCACCTCTTACTTCAAATGATAACCTATAAACAAAATATTTATAGTTTAGCAAAAATATCTTTTCTTTAATATTTTTAGCACCTCAAACTATAAAATTTATTATAGAAATTATAATCAAACATATACAACGAAATTTTTACAGTAAGTGGGTCCTAAAGTAAGACATAACATATTTAAATTTTATATTCCAATTATTTATAGTTTATTTCTAGAATTTTAATATTATTTGAATAAATTGTCAGAAATACCTTCAAACCTCTAAAAATTTCCAAACTTTGTCAGAATATATTTTACAAAATTCATATTTCCTCAAAATTTCTCAGGTTTTCTAAATCATAGCAGAGCCTATTTTTATGATTTTTATTATTTTACAATATTCGGTAAAAATAGCAGGATACGTCCAAAAATTCTGATCTTTATACAAACTGATCTATTCTAGTTATTATACTTTCTGTAACGTTTTCATAATTTATCTAAAGTTTAATTATTTTTCCTGATTTTCATATAGCAGAAATTTCTAAAATTCATAATTTATTCATAACTTTGAATTAGGCCACAAAACTTTTTCCGCAAGTCTTATAAATCATAATAATCAATATATAATTTTTCCAATCATTTGCCAAGGTCGTTTCTTCCAGCATGAAATTTTCTTTCAAATACTTAGATAATTTATATAAATTATTTCACTTATAGTAATAGCATCAAAATTTTCAAAACTATATTTCTTAATATTCTAAACGTATTTACAATGTTTGTTCCGAAAATCACAGTCAATTACATAATAAACTGAATTTAACAAGTTGCACATAAATTTTCAACCCTTAGTTGATAATTTTCTTTATATAACTTTTAATTATCAAGATTTACTTATTTAATTCAGATTCATAAAACCTCCTTACAGCTTTTTGAATAGATTTATATATTTGTAAGATTTTTGCGAAGAACTTTAATGTTTAATCACAAGGGTTAGTTATATGTGTTGTTTAAACACATATATTTTGGTAAGCTTAACTAGTTGTGGTTTAGGGAATAAAACTTGATTTTGATAGAGAAAGTGGGTGATGATAGATGATAGTAGCTTTTTCTCCGATGCTCCAACTCGTGTGGATGTCTTGAGCTCCTAAAGCTGTAATTTCCTTGCAAAAGTTGATTTGGAAGGTGATGGTGTTCGATTGTGGTGATGTTATTGTGGTAACCGATAGTGGTGATATTGGTGGTGATCGGTTATGGTGTTAATCCGAGAGATGATGGAGTGGTGATGGGAGTTGAGTTGGTGGTGGTTAGTGGCTTTCGGTGGTGGTGTTTGGAAGTGGTAACCGAGAGCTTTAAAGAGAAAGAGTGGAGGTGACCAAAGGTGAAGATGATGATGGTATTCGGTTGAAAGAGGTGGTGACCGAGAGAGTTATGATGGTGGTGTTTGTTTGAGAAGATGGTGGGCATGGAATAAGGTGGCAAGGTTTATAAGGTGGCAAGGAATAAGACATGGTGAGTGTCCCTTAAAGCTAGGTGGCGGCCAAGGGCAAATGACTCATCAAGTCTTTTAATTGCTAAATTTAAGTTGTTAATTTTAATGTTCTAATGAACCGAGACTAGAGCTTAGGTTATGCTTATTTTGAGGTTTAGGTGTTTAGGTTTTGCTTAGTTTTGTTTTGATGCTATACTTTCTTTGATGTTGTATTGTATGGTGGTGTTTGGTTGGGTTATTTTTGGTTTACTTGGTGTTTGTTTGGTGTTATATGGTTGATGTATTTTGATCACATAAGGTTTAGTATCAAAATATTATGTATTCGAATACATGCACACGTAAATTTTGTGCATGCATGCAAGCATGCATACGTACAACATATATATACACACATAAACACACATAATTTATAATGAATTAACCAAATATAGAGTAATATATACGATGGTTTATTAAAAATATTAACGTATGAAATCCTGAGTTTTAGGGTTGTCACATTCTCCCCCCGTAAAAATAATTTCGTCCCGAAATTTATTTGGAGAGTAATACCTAAAGTTGAGAAAAACTTATCTGATTACTGACTTAAAATAGATGGGGATACTTTCTTCTGATTTCATCTTCTTTTTCCCATGTGAATTCTGATCCTCTTTTTGCATTCCACCTACCTTCACTATGGGTATCTTATTCTTTCTTAACCTCTTTACCTCTTTGTCTACAATGGCTACGGGTTCTTCCACAAACTGAAGTTTCTTATCAACTTTGACCTCTTGAATTGGTACTTTTAATGTCTCATCTGTTAGACATTTCTTTAGGTTGGATACATGTAAAGTGTTGTGTACTACACTTGATTCTCGAGATAAATTTAGTCTATACGCAACTGGCCAACTTTGTCAGTGACTTTAAATGGTCCAACATACCTAGGGTTTAATTTACTCCTTTTCCCAAATCAATCGAATGATCCTTTGTGGGTGATATTTTCAGATAAACCTTATCTCCAACTTGAAATTCTAATGGCTTTCTTCTTTTATGAGCATAACTTTTATGTCGATCACGTGCTGCCTTCAATTTATTTTTGATTTCCTTGATCTTGTCAGATATTTCTTGAATTAGGTCAGGGCCTATAAGTTGCCTATCTCCTATTTCATTCTAACATAGTGGTGATCTACATTTTCTTCCATACAAGGCTTCAAATGGGGTTGTTCCAATACTGGAATGATAGCTGTTATTATAAGAAAACTCTATCAAAGGTAGATGTATATTCCAATTGCCTCCAAAATCCAATACACAAGCACGCAACATATCTTCCAACATTTGAATTGTCTTTTCACTTTGCCCATCTGTTTGTGGATGATATGCTGTACTAAGGTTTATTTGGGTTCCTAAAGCTTTTTGTAGGGTTTGCCAGAACCTAGATATGAATCTACTGTCCCTGTCGGATATAATTGAGATGGGTATTCCATGTCTGGACACAATTTCCCGCATGTAAATTCTTGCTAATTTCTCCATTTTATAATCTTCTCTAATTGGCAAGAAGTGTGCTAATTTGGTTAATCTGTCTACTATAACCCAAATTGTGTCATACCCACTTGAGGTTCTTGGTAGTTTAGTTACAAAATCCAAGGTGATCTGGTCTCATTTCCATTCTGGGATCTCGGGTTGTTGCAGATATCCTGAAGGTTTTTGGTATTCAGCTTTAACCCTTGAACATGTATTACATCTTTCTACAAATTCTCCGACTAATCTCTCATTCCAGGCCACCACCAGTATTGGTTTTTCAAATCTTTATACATTTTGTTATTTCCTGGATGCACGGAATATTTCGATTTATGTGCCTCTTGTAGAACGATTCTTCTAAGTATATCATCATCGGGAATCCAAGTTCTCCCCTTGAACTTTAAAATTCCATTGTACTTTCTTCCAAATCTTTTATTTGTCCTTTCATCTTCAACTTACCTTTTTGTTGGGCCTCCCGTATTTGATTTAACAGATCTGATTGTAATTGCATTCTCATGGCACATACTCGTAATGGTTTAACTCTATCTTTCCTACTTAATGCATCTGCTACTACATTTGCCTTACCTGGATGGTATTTAATCTCACAGTCATAATCACTTAATAGTTCTATCCATCTCCTTTGCCTCATATTCAGCATTTTCTAATCAAATATGTGTTATAAACTCTTATGATCTGTATATATTGTACATTTTGTTCCATACAGATAATGTCTCAGATCTTAAGTGCAAATATTACTGCTCCTAATTCTAAATCATGAGTAGTATAATTCTTTTCACTTCCCTAAGTTGTCTAGAGGCATAGGCAATTACTTTACTCCGTTGCATTAATACACATCCAAATCCTTGACGAGACGCGTCACAATATACTATAAAATCATCAGTCCCTTCTGGTAATGACAAGATAGGTGCACTACATAATTTACTTTTTAAGAGTTCAAATGCAGCCTTTTGCTTCTCTCCCCAAATGTAAGGCTTATCCTTTTGAGTTAATTCAGTCAGAGGTTGGGCTATTCTTGAGAAATTTTTTATGAATCTTCTATAGTATCCGGCCAGCCCTAAGAATTGGCATACCTCTGTTGGTGTTTTGGGATCTTCCCATTTCTTAACAGCCTCTATTTTTGCTGGATCTACTTGTATACCTTCTTGGTTAACTATGTGTCCAAGGAATTGAACTTCTCTTTTCCAGAATTCACATTTTGACAATTTTGCATATAATTTTTCTTTCCTTAACAACTTCAAAGTCAACCTTAAGTGATGTTCATGATCCTCCTTATTTTTAAAAGGATTAAAATGTCATCTATAAAGACTATGACAAACTTATCTAAATTCGGCTTACATATCCTATTCATCAAATCCATAAATACAGCTGGAGCATTGGTTAATTCAAATGGCATTATGAGAAATTCATAATGTCCATACCTAGTTCTGAATGATGTTTTTGGTATGTCTTCATCCTGAACTCTTAAATGATGATATCCTGATCTTAAATCTATCTTTGAAAAGTAACTAGATCCTTACAATTGGTCAAATAGGTCGTCTATCCTGGGTAGGGGATACATATCCTTATAGTTACCTTATTGAGTTCCCTATAGTCTATCCACATTCTAAACATTCCATCTTTCTTTTTAACAAATAGAACGGGTGCTCCCCAAGGTGACACACTAGGACGTATAAACTCCTTATCCAGTAGTTCTTGAAGTTGGCTCGTTAATTACTTGATTTCTATGGGTGCTAAACGGTAGGGTGCCTTAGCAATAGGGGTTGTTCCTGGTATTAACTCAATTTTGAAATCTACTTGACGAGGGGGTGGTAAACCAGGTAATTCATCAGGAAATATATCAGAATATTCATTAACGATAGGAACACTTTTTAGGTTTACTTTATCTATTTTGGTGTCAACAATATGGGCTAGGAAAGCTAAGCATTTCTTTCTTAAACATTTTTGTGCGTTCTTACAGGAAATTATCTTCATGACACCTCTAGGTTTCTCACCATATATACAAAGTGTTCTATTTTTTATTCAGAGGAATTCTTATCATTTTCTTGCCACATACTATTTCAGTCTGATTTTTACTTAACCAATCCATTCCCACATCAATATCAAATCCTCCTAGATCAATAGGAATCAGATCTATATTGAAACAATATTCATCTAAATTTATAGTACAATTAAATGATTTCACATGCTTCAATTATCTTACCATCAGCTAATTCTATCATATATATTTGATTTAACTTTTCTGAGGTTAGATTAAGTAGTGGTCTAAACGTATTTGAAACAAAACTACGGGTTGCTCCAGTATCAAATAGCACAGTGGCGTACTGATTGTTTATAGGAAACGTACCCATTACAACCTCCTGTTCATATCGAGCTTCTTCAGCTTGCACACAAAAGCTCTTCCTCGAGGGTTGTTTTGGTTGACTGGAGCCTTACCCTTTAGTTGTAGACATTCGTTTCGAAAGTGGTTTTCGTTTCCACATTGATAACAGACTGGTTTTGGGTTAGTGGGGCTCTCTATAGTCTCCGGATATATGTCCCTTTTTCTTGCAGTTGTAACAGATTACCATTGCGCAATTACCCTAATGATATCTCTAACAGGTACTGCACCATGGCTGGTTCTCGGTTTGTGGTTTCCTTTCCCGCGTCATTCCTAAGAAGTTTCGGGTGGGTTGTCGGGTTATCCTTTTCTGGGGATTTCCTCCGAGCTTTCCTCCTGGGTTATTGTCATCCCATTTACTTTTATCTCCTGATCTTGGGTTACTTAAGGATCCATTTCTTATCATTTCGTCAGTCAAGCTTCCTGATAAGCTCACGACATCTTGGAAAGTTTTAGGCATAGCGGATTTCACTAGTCCTCTTATTTGTGGTACTAATCCCCAAATATATCTTCCTATCTTTTTTGCTTCTGGGGTTACCAAGTATGGTACTAGTCTTGAGAGTTCATTATATCTGTCAGTGTAATCTCGATGTGCTGCCTCTTTTATTTCTAGTGCTAAGAATTCAGCTTCTAATTTTTCTATTTCATTGTAAGGAGAATACTTTTCTATTACTAAACCCCTGAATTCCTCGCAACTTAATCCATTCATAATATGCCTACCTTTAGTGTGCATTTCCATTTTCCACCAAGATTGTGCCTCTCCCTTTAGTGAATACGAAGCAAACAGGGTTTTTTTGTTGTTGGCACAATTATTGATTTCCAAGGTTGATTCCATCTCGTTCAACCAGCGTAGGGCTTGTACACAGCTCCGCCTCTACCATCAAATTCTTGGGGCCTGCATGACATAAAACCTTATAGGAGCATTCTTTTTCAGTTATAGTTCCTTCTTCCAGTTGTCCTCTCATGGTGTCGTCTACGGGTGTTTCGTTTCCTGGTGTCGCAGTTCCTAGGTTTAGGTTTTGTTGGATTGGGTTACTAGTGTGGGTATAGCAGCCTCTATCTGCTGTGTTACTAATCATGAGATTCTATCATCCTCATTGGTGGTTGTGCTTACAGGAGTTTCTTCTTCTTCGAGCCTGGTTCTAGGTCGTCCAACTCGCGCCGTTCTTCTTACGGGCTGTGTGTTCCTTCTTGGCGGCGTGATTTTCTATAGTTAATTGTAGTCAATATTAAAAGAATTTTAAATTCTTAATAGTATGTTAGCTAACACATAACAGACAATAATTCCAAACATAAAAGATATATTTCATTTAAGTTCTTATTAAGGATTTTTGCATGTTAAAGTTAGAAGGTAATTTTAATTTCCATGAACGCATTTCCATATCCTTGTAAAGATGTTTTTCTTGGGTGCCTTTAATTCTTTAACATCTTTCTGAATACTTCTGATTCCTTATTGGATTTTCTTAAGATTTTAAGAGTCTGCTGAGATGTTATCATTTGGTCCTCATCCATCTTTTGTCTTTTGGTTTCTTTTTCCTCGTTCTTGGGAGAATCAACATTTTGTATTTTTGTATCTTTATTTTGCTTAGCCTGGATCTGTCTCCACGTCGTACCTTTTTCCTGGGAGTTTTAATTGTATATCCCCCTACTGTTACTGGTGCACGTTGGACATAGAATTTTGGCTTAAGGTTATTTTCTATTTTAATTTGAGGAGTTCCCATGTCTTGCTGAGGTTTGGGTTCAAATGTTATTTCTTTATAATTGCTATGGTCTGAATATTCAGATGGGTCAGTCTCACTATAATAATTATCAGAGCTCATAGCTGCAAAAGTCTTTTTATAGTTTTGAGTAAAATAGTTAGTCACTTATTTTCACATATTATATACATATTTCAAATAAATGTTTACCTTTAAATTTACTAAAAAGTAGTGTTAGGATATTCATGAAATCACAAAAGTTCACGTATACACATAACATGCATATTTATAGTTATCATAATACGATCTTATGGTTATAGTCTAGGCATTTTATAATACCTAATTCTCTATAACCAATGGCTCTGATACTAACTTGTCACATCCCGGTGGAAGCATGAGATGCTTTGGGTGTGACTTGCTTGTTTAGAACTCATTGATTAAAGGAGTTAATCAGATAGCACAGCAAAACAAAACATAACATAATTTAGTTCTTAATTAAGGATAATTATAAAGTTAGGATTACATCAAATCATAACGGTCAAAATTTGATCTAATATAATCCTATTACAAACATATTATCTAACTGCTACATCTTCAGCAACGATGGAAATGCGCGTCCACCGATAAGCTGAGGTCATACATGTTCACAGTTAGATTAACACAGACTTTTCTCATTATTTCTCCCCATCCGTTATACACATCAAAAGAGAACATTAAGCTGTTAGTCATGATGTTTTCCTGAAAAAGCATACTCAAAATAGTCAACATAAAGTTGATGAGATCATAGGTTTATCTTAAAACAAAATATTTTGATGCATCAGATACGACCAAACCTTACTTAATAATCAGATCATTCATAACTGTCATAACATAATTCATAAAATCAGATAATATAGAATCACAACACTCATCCTGTTGGTGCAGGAAATATTTTCCTAATTAGCGCTACCAATATTATCCAATGTTCCACATCCGAATTAATAGTTGTAACATAAATGACAGTATAGCTCAAAATCTTAATAATGCATCTATTCATAAAAACAGTATGTTTTTTCCCCCAAAATTTTATAAAATAAAAATGGGGCTATGAATCTCACATCTTACTCCAAATGATAACCTATAAACAAAAATATTTATAGTTTAGCAAAATGTCTTTTCTTTAACATTTTTAGCACCTCAAACTATAAAATTCATTACAGAAATTATAATCAAACATATACCATGAAATTTTTAGAGTAAGTGGAAACTAAAGTCAGACATAACATATTAAATTTTCATATTCTAATTATTTACAGTTTATTTTCTAGAATTTGTATATTATTTAAATAATTGTCAGAAATACCTTAGAACCTCTAAAATTGCCAAACTTTGTCAGAATATATTTTACAAAATTCACATTTCCTCAAAATTTCTCAGGTTCTAAATCATAGCAGAGCCTATTTATGATTTTTATTATTTTTTATATATTTGGTAAAAATAGCAGAATATGTCCAAAAATTCTAATCTTTATACAAACTGCTCTATTCTAGTTATTATACTTTCTGTAAAGTTTTCATAATTTATTTCAAAGTTTAAGTATTTTTCCTGATTTTCATATAGCAGACTTCTAAAATTCATAACTTATTCATACTTCGAATTAGGCCACAAAACTTTTTCTGCAAGTCTTATAAATCATAATAATCAAAATGTAATTTTTCTATTCATTTTCCAGGGTCGTTTCTTCCAGCATGAAATTTTCTTCCAAATACTTAGATAATTTATATAAATTAATTCACTAATAGTAATGGCATCAAAATTTGCAGTACTATATTTCTTAATATTCTAAACATATGTATCATGTTTGTTCCCCACAATCACAGTCAATACATAATAAACTTAATTTAACAAGTTGCACATAAATTTTCAACCCTTAGTTGATAATTTTTTTTATATAACTTTTAATTATCAAGATTTACTTATTTATTTCAGATTCATAAAACCTCCTTACTGCGTTTTGAATAGATTTATATATTTGTAAGATTTTTGTGAAGAACTTTAATGTTTAATCACAAGGGTTAGTTATATGTGTTGTTTAAACACATATATATTTTTGGTAAGCTTAACTAGCTAGGTTTAGGGAATAAAACCTTGATTTTGATAGAGAAAGTGGGTGATGATAGCTGATAGTAGCTTTTTTCTCCGATGCTCCAACTCGTTTGGATGTCTTGAGCTCCCAAAGTTGTGATTTCCTTGCAAAAGTTGATTTGGAAGGTGATGGTGTCGATTGTGGTGATGTTATTGTGGTAACCGAAAGTGGTGATGTTGGTAGTAATCTGTTATGGTGTTAATCCGAGAGATGATGGAGTGGTGATGGGAGTTGACTTGGTGGTGGTTAGTGGCTTTCGGTGGTGGTGTTTGGAAGTGGTAACCGAGAGCTTTAAAGAGAAAGAGTGGAGGTGACCGAAGGTGAAGATGATGATGGTATTCGGTTGAAGAGGTGGTGACCGAGAGAGTTGTGATGGTTGTGTTTGTTTGTGAAGATGGTGGGCATGGGGAGTCTTTGGCCGAGTTTAATAGGGAAGACCTCATCATTGCCCTATAGCACTAGGTTTATAAGGTGGCAAGGAATAAGACATAGTGAGTGTCCCTTAGAGCTAGGTGGCGGTCAAGGGCAAATGACTCATCAAGTCTTTTAATTGCCTAATATTTAAGTTGTTAATTTTAATGTTCTAATGAACTAGACTAAAGCTTAGGTTATGCTTATGTTGAGGTTTAGGTGTTTAGTTTTGCTTAATTTTGTTTTGATGCTATACTTTCTTTAATGTTGTATTGTATGGTGGTGTTTGGTTGGGTTGTATCTTGGTTTACTTGGTGTTTGTTTGGTGTTATATGGTTGATGTATTTTGATCACATAAGGTTTAGTATCAAAATATTATGTATTTGAATACATGCACACGTAAATTTTTGTGCATGCATGCAAGCATGCATACGTACAACATATATATATATATATACACATAAACACACATAATTTATAATGAGTTAACCAAATATAGAGTAGTATATATGATGGTTTATTAAAAATATTAACGTATGAAATCCTAAGTTTTAGGGTTGTCACACGGATGTAAAATGACACCCCCGCCGCATTGTGCGGGCACCCTTCTAGTTTTAATAATATGCAATATATTACAAATTTCTGTGATTTAAAATGGATAAAAATGATATTAAAAGTAAATGGGGTGCACGGGGTCGAACCCGGGTCTCCATTTGTGCACGCGTGTGTTTACAAGTGGAAGATGATGAATGAGTAGGTTGCAGGTCCGAATGATAAAGGTAATCGACATCGATGTGTGTGTGTTTTCACTATAATTAGATGATGGAAAAGGTTAAATCGATCGACTAGATTGTTCCCCCTCGATTAAACACGATTGATTTGTTTAGTTTCATATTGGACGAGTTATGGAATTTTGTTTAGATGTTCCAATTTGAAAATGATATGAATCGCTGGAGACCCCGCCGGAATGGTGGCTGGAGGTGGATTCATGGGGTGGGAATTGTTTGGGTAAAATTATAGTTTAGCCCCTCATATCTATGAATGTATTAATTCTTAATAGAACTTTATAAGTTAAAAGTTTTAGTAATTACACATTTGTCCTGGTTCGTATCGATTATTATTTTATGTTAAAAGTTTTAAAACCTTTTTGGTTGGAGTTTTTTTATTACAATTTGAATCCCAAACTTTAACTCTATTTTAAAAAAAATAAAAATAAAATTATTAATTTATAAAAATCTTATGAACTTTATAAAAAAATAGTAATTTTAATTATTATTTTTAATTCAATAACTAAAACTCGTAATTAACACTTAAACTTTATAAACTTATAATAATATATTTTATAAATTATAAAATCATTTTAAATCAAATAAAAGAAAAAAGTCAATATGTTTGAACATCATAATAAATAATATGTCAAGAGAAATAATTCATTTATATAACTGAACCCAAAGAGGTAATAAACTTGTTCATGAATTGTTCACGAACACTTACCAAACGAGATTTCTTGTCGTGTTCGTTCATTAAGAAAATGAACATGTTCATGAACTATTCACGAACGCTTACCGAATACAAATGAACACAAACAAAAGCAAACGAACAAAAAAATTGATCATGAACATGACGAATACAAAAAAGCTCATGAATACAAACGAATTCAAATTATTATAGATTTATTTTAGAATAAAATCTGTATTTTTTGTTACAAACATTACACAAAATCAATCAAAATATATAAGTAGTTAACATAAATATAAAAAAATACTTGATATAATAGTCATAAAAATAACTGACACAAAAACTAAGAATATAAACAATACCTTAACGAACATAAACGAACACATTATTAAACGTCACGAACAACCATTAACGAACATAAACAAACACATTATTGAACGTTCATGAACATAAATGAACGAACATGTCTTGTGTTCATGTTCGTTCGTTTGACTAAACGAATAAAATTTATTGTTCGTGTTCGTTCATTTACTAAACGAGCGAACATAAACGAACTTCCCACCGAACGATTCACGAACTGTTAGCTGAATGTTCAGTTCATTTGCAGCCCTAAATATGAGTATAGTGTTGCTATACTTTTTTTAGAAGAAACAACATTTTTTTAAAAAAAGTCTATATGTTGTGTGTATAACTTGCATGGTTATTAACTGCTTAATTATCAACATAATTTGCGTAATTATCATATAACTTGCGTAATTATTTTCAATAACATGAGTAATTTTACTTTGCGTGATATTGATAGGATCGGATCTAGTTTGATCAATTAGATTTAGAATTTGCAGCGGAATATAACACAAATTAGATCAAATTTAAGCAAGACAAGTATGAATATTCAATCACACTATGACGATTATAGAGAGAGGATTTTCTGCAAATGAAAGATTTTCATTCACGCAAATGCTTCGGTTACAAAACAATTAGGTCAACATTCCTTTTATAAAGGAATGTGACGTCAGCTGATGTCACTTGATAGTGACATCTAACTGATTTATACAAACTACTGAAAGTAAACTAATCTACTGAAGATGTCCACAACAGCTGAGAACACCTTCATAAAAGCTAAGTATAAACTACAATTACAACTATAGATGATATAACATCTGAAGTGTAAGAACTTCAGATGTTTTACAATAATAAAACTACTGAAAACTAACTACCGAAAAGTAAACCATCACAACTACTGAAAAGAACTACTTCAGCTGTTGTGACAACTTCTGAGAACTTGGTCTTTAGACTTTGTCTTCAGCAGATGTCTTCAGACTTTATCTTCAGACTTTGTCTTCAGCTATTGTCTTCGGACTTTGTCTTCAGACTTTGTCTTCAGCAGATATAGATCACTTCAGTTGTTATGATGTCTGTGGGGCTTAAAGGTTTTTCTGATCTGGCTCATTGAATCTTTTGGTCCAACAAACTCCCCCTGAACCAATGCAGCCAAAACCTTTAAGATTATTGAAGTCCCACTTATTGGCAGAAATATTTTCTGGATCAGCTCAGAAATTTCCAAAATAAGCTCAGGCCAAGGAAGAGGTTTCAAAAATTTGATTGGCAAAGGATGAAAGGGAACTCTGTATTGGAGAATTGGACACAGAGCTGTTACCCCAATCATGAAACCTACTTCCCAATGATGAGTCTGTAAGACTCCCTAACATAGGCCCTCAAGAAGAACAACTTTTCTTCCATTGTGAGTTCTTCAGCTTGACTCTCAAAGAAGAACTCAGGCCCATAATACTCAGATAAGTATCTGACATTCTTTCCATTCTTTAGCTCCACAGTTGTTATTTCTCTGTATACAAACTCATCAGGATGAGTACAAGTAACAACTGGAGCTCATTTCTTTTATTTCTTCAAGCTTCTTATAGATCAACCCCTTCTTCACCATTTTGTTTTCTAGTAAAGTTTGTGGAGTCATCTTAGTCTTGTAAGCTCGCTTTAAGTCATCAAGGATTTCCCAGGGTGACACTACAATGGCCAGCATTATCACAGCATCTACAGTCTTCTTTACTTGGCCATTGTATCTACTTGGAACATTCTTTCTATGAATTCTGTCACTAACTCTGGGGTCTAGCCAAATTCTCACTCTCTCTTTCTGATATTGAAATGTGAATCTGAGAGCATACAACCTCTGAGCATGTTTCTTCATAGCTTGTATGGATGAAGACTTAGGAAATTCTTTGTCAACCATCCTTAACAGCTGCTCATCATGTTGTTTTTGCTGTTTTTCTTCTTCAATTTTCACTTTTACCATTTGCCTTTGGGAGTCAGGTGTGATAGTTGTTGATTGACTCCTAGCCTCTGGCATCTTCATTTTAATAACAGCAGAAATTGGCAGACTATCATCCTCATCATCATCTTCTTCTTCTTCCATCCTCAACACCCTTCTCTTCCTCTTGGGTGCATCATTGGTGGTTGATTGAGTGGGTTTCTTGGGTAAAGGAGTTGGTTTTGAGGGTTGTGAGGTAGGCTGTTTTGAGGGTTGTGAGGTTGGTTGTTTTGAGGGTTGTGAGGTCTGTTGTTTTGGGGGTTGTGAGGTTGGTTGTTTTGGTAAGGGAGATTGTAAAGGCTGCTCTATCATTTTGGTTGTGAGGGAGGCTTTGGATAACTTAGCCATATCAGACCTTTTCCCAGCACCTGCTTCATCAAGAGCTTCTATGATCAATCCTTTGTTGAAGGTTTCAGAAGAGCAGATTTTGGTGGTTATCTCCAAAATACTATCTCTGGACCATGACTTCACTTCAATGATTGGTCTTCCCAAATATTTTGACAAGAATCTGATCATAGCTTCCAACCTTTCTCTTTCTTTCTCATTGCAACTGGCCCATCTATTCTCAATCTCTTGAATCTCTAGCCGTCTGATCTCAGAGTCAAGTTTGGCAGTGTCAAAGCCTTGTCTGAAGAGCTGATCAATGATCTTATCCATAGATCTGCTATGTTGCTCATCAACTTCTTTGATCAGTTCTTCTAACTTCTTCTCATCTTCAGACTGTTCAACACTTTTCTTTCTCTTATAAGTGATTATCTCTTTTCTTTCTTCTCTTTTGTTTTTTTCTCTTCAACTCTCTTTCTTTTATCTTCTTTCACTGACTTAGACTCTCCCTTTTTGGTTGCATTGGGTTTAGGGGTTTGAATGCCAGAAAGTCTTTTAGAAACAACATCATCAACTATGGTTTGAAGATTTGAGGAAAGCCTCTCATCAATGGTTTGATGCATAATGTTAGTGATGATTGGAGTGATGAGAGGTAAGGAGGATTTAAATGCAGCAACCATTTGCTCAGAGGGGTTTTGTCCCTGAGAAATGGTGCCTGAACCAGAGGCTGGTGGCTTAGTTGTTGAGAGTGGCTCAGTGTTTGGGAAAGCTTCAAAAGAAGCTGCCATCTGTGAGTGAAGATATAACATCTGAAGTGTAAGAACTTCAGATGTTTTACAATAATAAAACTACTGAAAACTAACTACTGAAAAGTAAACCATCACAACTACTGAAAAAAACTACTTCAGCTGTTGTGACAACTTCTGAGAACTTGGTCTTCAGACTTTGTCTTCAGCAGATGTCTTCAGACTTTGTCTTCAGCTATTGTCTTCAGACTTTGTCTTCAGACTTTGTCTTCAGCAGATATAGATCACTTCAGTTGTTATGATGTATGTGGGACTTAAAGGTTTTTTTGATCTGGCTCATTTTGGTCCAACAGATATCCTTCTACTCTAATAAAAGAGTATCTGTAGAGGACACGTGTCAACACCAAATTCATTCTCACAAAATTTTCTCGCTTCCTTTCATATTAAATAATTACCTTAATTACAAATAATATTATTTAAGTAATTTAGATTAAAAATGTTTTTCTAATATATTAAAAAGATATATTTATTAATGTTTTTTTAAAAAATATATTTTTTATAAAATAAAACTTTTTCCTATAACATCAAACTTTTTTTAAAATATGAAATATTTTAAATTTAGTGTTTTTAAAAAGTAATTTTTTTTCTAACCAAAAATAACTAAAAAAGAGAGTTATGATAAGGAGATTTATAAAAATAACATTTTTTATAAAAAATGTTTACTTTTTTTCTGAATTTTTTTTTAAAATTGATATCATTGTTTTATTACTTATAGTTTTTTTACTCCTACGTAGTTTAAATCATATCTTATCTTAAAATATCGTTTATAATTAACTAAAATTTTATTATATTAATATTTTATTTATTTAATCTGTGTAATAAATGGGTTTACTAAAGCTAGTCAAATATATCTTGCGTAATAATACATATAACTTGCGTAATTATGAATATAACTTGCGTTAATTATATATATTATTGTGTATTGTGACGCGGACGAAACTACCCTCCGCTAGAAAATACGTGTCACGTCCTTGTGACTTTGTACGCTTCCACGAAAACTACACTTTGTACAGTAACTGACCCCTATATATATAGGATATGAATAAAATGAAAACCATGTTTATAATTGAAAATCGTAAAAATACCGCTACCCAATCACATAATTTATAATTTATTTAATTTTTTAATTGTTTTAAATATATTTGAGTAAACTTTAATCTTATTCTATTAAAGTTATCATATATTTATTAATATAAACTCCAAACAACGTCGATAATGACGAAACGACTTACACATACGTAACTTTTATGAGTTACATGTACATAACTCTTAGTTGTGCACTTGCAACACGTACTTACATAAAATAACCTCTACATATACGTAACTCTTAGTTGATACTTTGTAACACGTACTCACATACATGTAACCCTTAGTTTTTATGCTTTTTTTATTTATAACATGATTTTAAAGTGATCCCTCCCCTATATAACATGGTCTTCATTAATAAGTGAAGATATGATGTGATAACTATTTTTGACACATGTGTTGAGTGTGTGTAAGCCTCTCTAATGTGTATACTCTCAATGATTAAAGGTTTATAATCGATGATATCTCATAAAATCATGTGATCATTTTCAAATTAAATTATTTTATTGATACTATGAATATTCACTCAAGTAATTCTTAGGGAGTTTAAGAACTAGCATGAAATTTGATCAAAAACTTTCGTATCAAAATTTGATCAAATTAGACCTTATATACAGGTTGAATTAGTGGAATAAAGCATCGCAACCTTTCATGATAGAGCATGATAGTTTAATAGTTATAACTATCTGTTGCTTTATAACCAAGCATCAATTAAGTTAGAAAGTCGAGTGCACATTAATCCGTGAATGTTATGATTTAAGCACTAAGGAACGCCATGATTCTAAGGTGTGAAACCTCAGGGCACTATCCTCTAGCGAGGTTCAGAGGCAGCAAAGCCTTTAGTTTGGGTCAAGTTGTTAAGTCCGCTTAAGAAATTTTTTAATTTTTGTGTTGTTTATGGATTAAAAGATGCTTTGGTTTTTAAAATTACTTAAGATCTACATAAAATTTATCTTTCATAGTAATTGAAAATTGATAGTAAAATTGATTTTTGATAATAAAAATAAAGGTATGTAGCAACTTTGGTACCCTGATAGTAACTTTAATATACCTAGTATCAAAATCTTGAATGATATCAACTAATGACCTCAACTGATGATTAGTAGGACTAATCATTAATAGTAACTTGATGAGTTGGTAGCAAAACTTATCAATAACAAAGGTGATCAACTTACTGCTATTGAATAAATATTTGACATTAACCAAGTTATCATTGATATCATTTCTACTGGTGTAACTACTACCGTCTATAAAGTTAATATAAATGTTTTTGAATATTAGTTGAAAGTTATAAAATTATAAATTTTATGAATGTCCACATTTCAAAATATAAATATATTTGTCCTAATCATTTTAGTAGATACACACACATTATATATATATATATATATATATTATATATATATATATAATATATATATCATTCTCTAGTAAATTTCATAGATTGTCTTTTGTAAATATATAAACTTGCACGTTGTGGTTTACACTTCAATGAATAGATTGGATGTCTTTTTATTGGAAATTTGTACATTCTTTGTTCTTGTTAGTGACCGGTGTTAGATTTTTAATTTAGTGGATGTAAAATAATCTAATTACCTTTTTACCAAAAATATCTTAGTAGAATATTTTAACTTTCTGCCACCTTATACAATAACTAAAGTACAAAGACAAATATTATAATATATTAAATGAAAAAATAAAATCTTTATTTAACATAAGTTAACTCGAAGAATATAAACCTATTTAACAAAAATAACAATACGTATGCAAGAAACTCCCTTGTTCTTCTGTCCATATTCTTTCAAGAAAGAAAGAACATCAAATGTATAAAAACACACAGCCAGAATAAAAATCTAGAAGAGAAAACATATGATAAACATTAAAGATAACAACACAACGTCCTAAAAGGAAATGCCAAAGTTCCATGCATAGACATTTGCTTGTTTTGTTGTACCTATTTTCTTGATGCAACATCCTTTGTTATGTCGATTTCAAATTGAAAGAGTGTGGGGGCAAAAGAAAAGAAAGTTTATATGTTGTTGAGTTAAGGACTTAAGGTGAGAGGGGGACCATTAAGATAAAGATATTATCAAAGAGCAAACAAATTCTATTTGCGATAACAACCAAAGCTTACATGTTAGGTGTAGGGTCATAAGTTAGGTTTTCATGAGTGCTCATTTTATCTCACTCAATTCAATTATTCGTATGTATGATTACAATTATAACTACCTGTTCTTAGAAGATATTTGGTTTTAAAATTAAATCAAATTTAAATTTGAATTATATCTTTATATGAAATTGGTTTGAATGATTCATTTAAACTAATATTAAAACGTTGTCACTACATCCGTTAACATCATTACCATCTCCACAATTTTGAGAGTGTTTGTTCTCATCATCGCCTCTAGCACCACCATCACCACCGTTATTGCAACTTCTGCCACCACAATATTGCAGTTTTAATAAATCTACAAACCAAAAATGATTATTTTGTTTAAATGCATCAAAAATTCTACTTCTTTTGACGAATCCCAATTCCTTCAAATTTTACTACTTATACACATTTTAGTTATAAGTTCTTCATATTTAATTTCAAATTCTTCAAATTCCATTTCCTTTGATATATTACAATTTCTTAAAAAACTGTAAACCAAACATCGGATCTTAGTTTCTACTTGATAGTAGAAATCGATAGGAATTATAACATATATACAACCCATATGCATACTGACCATGGAGATAAACTCTTGTGGCAATTACAAGAATATATCAATACCGTTTCATTTCATTTTCATTTTTTTATTTGGAGTGCAACTCTTATTGTTTTCTTTTGATTCAAACTTTTATTTATTAAAAAATCATTATGATGAAGAAACAAACAGTTAGAGTGGATACCTGGTACGTGAAAACTCGAGTGTGATGTTGAGGTTGCTAGTAAGCCAAGCGTGAACATCACGCCGCCCATTATTGAGAGGTGAGTGAGAACCTCTTTCGTGATGCCACGAAGAATGTCACACTTCTGAGATTGTAGAAAATGACTAAATTGTATTAAGAAAATAAAATAAAGTGATGAGTAAGTGAGATTATAATACCCTTGAGCGAGTAAAAAGGGTTTTGATATGGTGGTGAGAGTAGACCATGTTGAATGGGTTTCACATCACATATTTCATTCATTGTCACATGAACACAACTTACTTTTTACATTTCATCCATTCTACCCTATAGATAGTTTTCACATACTCTACATTCCATTCACTTTAAATTTTTCTTTTTTCTAATAAAAAATTATGTGATAAAATAAAAATTATATTTTCATTAATAATTAAATGAAACCATTAAGAAGTAGAAACTAAACGAAGTGTGGCAGTACACTTTTGTAGATGACTAAGAATATTTTTTTGCTTCTAGAATCCCATCTATGTGTGAAAAATACATATGTTGTTTCAAATCCTAAGCAATCAATAAGAAAGTGGGTGAAACTCGCACGGTGCGGCGAGGGTATAAATATTGTTAGTATTGTGTCTTTAGCTAACTCTATCTTATTGTGTTAACTCTCATTTTGCTTTTTTATTTGATTATGTAGGATATCAAACATATTTATAGTACTAAATGAATGAGTAAATTTATAAATAACAAGTTGTTTATGCATAATCACTTGTACCTAAAAAATGAATTAAAATTACAATGTTGTCGAAAAAGTTGTATTATATAGTAGTATAGATATAGATAAATTAAGATAACCTTAAATATAATAGTCTATAAATAAGATAAAATTATTAAGTCTATAAATAAGGTAGTAATACTTTAAATTATAGGAATGATGGAGTACAATTAAGCTTAAAAGCATTAAAATAAGAATAAATCTTATAACATTATACATTAAAGCTTATAACTCTTTATATGTCATCTTAAAATTGATGTAAAATTACAAATCTAGCTATGTATTCTCTATTATATAGTAGTATAGATATAGATAATCAATTGCTCATTATAAACATTCTTCTAGGTGTTCACTCATTATATAGAGGGTCCTCTATCAGGACCGGCTTAATATTTCTTGGGCCCTAATCGGAAAAAAAAAATAAGGCCCTTTTAAAATTTTTTTTATAAAACCCTTATTCTTTATCTGGGCTTGAGACTGACAATAATTAAACTAAAATGTTTATAGTTTGCAGAGTTAATTTTTTAATTATATTGTGTATGTATAGATGTTTTGATTAAATTTATTTGTAGCTTTGTATGATGTAAATTTGTTAATGAAAGGTATATTTTTAATGGGGCTTGTGTGGAATTGTAGTGAGAGTAAAAAATTTAGGGCTTTGTGGATTTGTAATTTTCTAAAAGTGCAGGCCTAATATTCTTTTCTTAAATGGGTCCCTTAATTTTGGGTCCCCAAGCCTAATGCACCATTGTTAACACTATTGGCCGGTCCTGTCCTCTATAAAGTAGTTTTCAACCAAACGATCATGGGCAGCTTCACAATCTCGATTTACAGTTTCACGAGGTGCTCTCATTCTTGTATTCAAACTTTTTTGTATTATCGGAAATGGCATCGACAATCGTTTAAACAACTCTGATCATGAAAACGGTGTTACCTCATTCGTTGAAGATGATGAAGATCAGTAATCCGTATTTTTGGTAAATTTAGAATGCTGCTTAAGATGTTATAATGATCACCACACTCATCGCCACAACCACACGAACCAACCATGCTCGTGGTCCACCCGAGGCCATCGGATGTGTCACGAGTGAGCCGCGTTACCAACAAAACCACGATATGGCTCGTGGATATTAGTCTGGGTAGCCTAAGTGATAAAATAAATTTTAATATGTAAAGCGATTTCGATTAGACTAGTGTTTTTTTTTTTTTTGAATTTTAATCACTATGTAATCACTTTACAACCCTTGAACATACATAATCTTTTTTAAAATCTTTAACCCATTAAAACTTAAATTCACAACCCGTTTTTGTTATAAGTTAATAAAAGTAATAAAAGCGAAATATATACCGGTTTGGTTTATGTTGTATTAAATGTACTAAACTCATTATATATAACTAGAAGCCCCACTTTATTTCACATCAGCCTATTACCATCTTCACTAATTACCTTCAAAATTATACCTAAAAGTTACCACAAAATTTTGAAACCTAAACATGCATATTACGTTCAAAAAATCGATTATTGCAATTAAAAATACCGGTCGCCATTTGTTTAATTACATATGAGTGTTTTCAATTCCTTAAGATTTAAGTGCTGCATATGGCTGTTCAATTTTTTTCTTTTTATATTTTATATTATTTTAGTTAACCTGTTGTTTCGAAATATGAAAACTTGTAGACAAGAAGTTAAAAAATGTAATTTCTTTTATCATTCTCTAACAAAATCATATTTTGTTACTTATTATATAATTCTTGAATTTTATTGTATGACTAGACCCGACTCAACTTGATCCAGACCCGAAAATTCAGACATCTAGTCAAGATACACTTGAAAACAAAAAGAAAACGACCCCGTAGAAAAAAAATTACTAATTTGCACCCAAGTGATAGTGAAAACTCGTCATAACACACACCCTTAGTGAACCTAGCAGCATCTGCAAGTTTAGTATTTTCGAGACCAACCAGTTTTCCGTCATATCGGTATCTTTTGTACCTCGTTGATTGTATATATGCAACCTTCACTAAAGATAGATACCAAAAAAATGGCAAAAATAGATGACCCATGCATACTTAATTTCAGGTGCTATCAACCTCAGGGAACATGTCAGTATCTATCTGCACCTCCAGAATGGTTAAAGAATTGACTTGTCAAATAGCTAGGTGGTAAATTAGCTTCTTAAATTTACTGTGTTAATTACCTCTTATATATAGAATCCATTGCGTACACCTAAAGCATATGATGAACACTTTGTGATTACATGCAGACTGAAAATTCATGCATGTTCATTGCATGGAGGAAGTGTTTAAAAGACTTAACATATGATACCTGTATGGAAATGTAATGGCAGTAGAAAGAAAACGAAACAAGTGATACTATTTTATTGATGATGGTGTGAAACAATTAAAAGGTATAAAAAATAAATTATTTTGATTTTTATAATAAAAGATTGTTTGGTTTTATGTATTAGGTGTACTCAAAATTCGCTAACACAAGCAAAAAATTGTTTTTATTGATGATGGTATATTGAACAATTTAAAGGTCTTAAGTTTTTCAACAACAAAGAACATATATAGATTTAAAATTGTATAATTTCATTCAATGAAATTTATATATAAAGGAATGAGTGTATGATTAACTGATTGATTATACCCTTTAAAAGAAAGCATTGTTCATAAAAAGAAATTTTGATAATGAAGTTAACCAACTCTTCCTCATAATTATAGATTTTCAACGAGACTATTTCTTATACATTATGACGTAAGTTGTTACATTTTTTAAAAAACATTAATAGATTTCTTATAAGCGTACAGAAGCAGCTAACTATAATAAACATAAAAAGTAATAGTCAAATATGGGAGTATTAACAGATATATCTGTGACCTTGAAAAATCTTTAAGATACAGCAATATATATATATTGTTTATTGATTAATTAATATAGTTATTAATGAATATGGTAATATGTGTAAACTTTACTAATCAACAATTTCTTTGAAAGCAACTAATTAAGATGATGACAATCTGGCACGTACGAAAGTTGGCAAGAAGAAGAATTCGTAGACATCACGTCAGCACTCTAGAAATTAGATTAGTTTGATGATGAACGAAGATGAAGAACACAAAATAGTGTAAAAGAGTGGAATTAAGGACAAGAGGTATTAGGTTCGTCTACATTGGTTTTCTTATTAGGATGATTGACTAAAGACGGCTTGCTCAAGTCTGGTCTATTTAAAGCTCTATTTCTAATAATTATTTGATTAGATTCTTATTGGAAAAATATCTATAATTCTTTTAATATATAAGATATATATTAGATATTAGTTTATTATTTTATCATAATTATATATATATATACACACACACATATATATGTAGCATATTAGCATATACATTAAATAAAAGTTATATAAATAAAGACTCGTTTAAGCTCGTTTAGCCATACGTTCCCATTGTGGATTAATTAATATGTTCAACTCGAATTCGTTTATTAAACGTGCCGTAATATAAGCTCAATCCAGTTTAACCTTAACTCGGTTCGGGCTCTTAGCAAGTTAAAATGCGAGTAGTTTAGCTTATTTACACCCTTAGTTTCATTGTATTGTTAGTCGTTAGATAACTAAATGTACGAATAGGAAGTGGAAGTAAAATAGGAACTTTACAGGATTTGTTTATTATTTACTAGATTAGATACCCATGGGGGAGAAGGGGGAAAGAGAGATAGAGATATAGATAGAGAGGAGATAGAGATAGAGAGATAGAGAGATCTTAGATAGATAGAGATAGAGAGAGAGAGAGAGAGAGAGAGAGAGAGAAGAGAGAGATATAGAACAGATAGATATAGATAGAACAGATATATATATATACATATATATATATATATATACATATAGATATAAGGAGAGACATAGATAGATATAGATCTACATAGGATATATATACATATATATATATAGATAATATATATACATATTATACATATATATATGTATTTATATATATATATATACATATATATAAACAATATAAAATAAATAAATATATTCATAAATATCCATAAACCTCTTTATATACCTTTTAAAGTATTTTAACTTTAATGATGATATCTAAAATTAAACTTTATTTTAAAAAAATTAAGAGATATCAAAGTATTTTTAATGAAATGATTTATATATATAGAAATAACTTACTTAATTAATTAACTAATGAAATTAACATAATTTTTTTAAAACCAAAAGGTTATAAAATATAAATTTTTTTAATACAAAGAACCTTTAAAAACAAAACTGTTAAAAAGGTATTTTTTTAAAAAAAATTAGAGTATTAAAAACAAACTTTAAAGTAAACGTTTTAAAAGGAAGTTTGAAAAACTATTGTTGTTTATATTACCTAAAGTAGTTAATTATAAATAATTTCAATCATATTTTATATCAAAAAGTATTTTATAATATCTAAATATAAATAATAACTATTAATTTAATATTTTTATTCAACTCGTGTAATAGTAATATGAATATACTAGAAAATAATCATATGGCTATAACATTTTTTTATTAGATTAGATATGTGACAATAAGTAATTATTCAATTATACGTATATCAAAAAGCAACTTTTGTCGCTACAAGGAACTTTTTGGATTTGAAATTGGCCACATAATTTTTTATGTTTAAGATATTAACCTAGACAATTATGATTTTTTTCTAATATTTAATATTTTACACAATCTGCAATTTTATACTAGATTTTATTTATGCATGTATTCAAAATTAGATAAATTTTTGATATAGTACGCTAGATCGAGTGACGTTATTGTTGAAGAACCATGACGAACCCAACTGCCTATGAATGACGTTAAGTTTAGAACTGCTTATGATGTTATTGTTGAGGTTTCGTACACTAGAGCGGGTGACGTTATTTCTAGTATTATCGAAACCAACATTGGTTTATTATTTTATGATTTTTGACGAGTCGAACAGATAACGATTAAACTCCTACTTCGTATATTGCACGGGAAAAGCTTAACGCAATTGACGTGTCACGAAGCGCGATGAGTAACACTAGTTAGATAACAAAAAGTGAATTTAAGTTTTGGATTGGCTGGTAATTGCTAGGAATATGGGCTCATCATTGAGTCATTGTTAAAGATATTTGGGCCGTACACAAGGGCTTCAAACAATAACAGTACTCAAACAAATAAAATAAGTCCCTAATAAATATAGAAAGAATAAAGGTGAATCTAATTTTTGGGTCTTCAAATCTACTAAAGGTTTAAATAAAAATGCATTTATCGATAAAAGGTGTAAGAAATGATTTCAAGAATCAAACATTTGAATCAATTGTTAGTATCAAATTGTAAGAACAAGTTTGCTAAATATTATTTTAAGAATATCCATTTAGTTAATCTTGTTTCAAGTTTCTCATTTTTTTAATGTTTATTATTTTTGTGTACGATATTAATTTTTTTATAAAGATTACACCTAAAAAACAAGTGTTTTTTCTTAAATGAGTACAGTATTATTATACAAGAAGACAAATATTTTTTTATGTTTTAAGCACATATCTTATCATTGTGTACTTAGTGCAAATCATGTGTTTTTGTTGTTGTTTTTCTAAAATGATGAATTGATATATATATATATAGATATATATATAGATTTTCATAGATATAGAGAGAGATAGAGATATAGATATAGAGAGATATATATATATATATACATAGATATATATATATACATATATATATATATACCATATATATATATATATATACATACATAGATATATATATATATATATATATATATATATATATATATATATTACATACATACATATATATATATATACATACATATACACATAATGATGGAATAATTATTGTATATATTGGACTACAACAAGCATAATAAAGGATAATGCATGCCTTAATCAAACAAATAAGTTCTAACATTCAAACAACCATATACTAACATTTGAATATAAGTATTATCCAAGCACAAATACTAATTATCATTTATATTTCTTTTTACAGGATTTGTAAATAGAATAAATTTTGCACAAGTGTTGGCAACGGATAAAGAAATGTTCACGACGAATACACAAGAATCCACAACGGATGAAGTCAATCAAGAAATGTCCAAGTGCTAACAGCGGATGAACACTGTCCACAGCTAATGAACAAGTCCATAGCGGATACACAGATCCACAAGGATGATCAACATATACAGCGGACAACATCAAACATATCAAGTGTTCACAGCGGACGCCTAACATACACAGCAGACAACCAAGATAATCATCCACAGTGGACATTCTAACATACACAACGGACACTTTATCATCCACAACAGACAACACTTAGACTTAAGATTATTATGTAATATGTTTACATAAGGGTACTTTTGTAATTGTACACAGTATGTACCTAGGTTATAAATAGCTATATACCCTAATTCTTTGTAAGCTTTTAAACACTCATCAATCAAACATGCATTTTATAATTCTGAGCATTCAATCACACAAACACAAACAAAACAAACACTAGAGATCATATCATTCATCACGGGTTTCTGCACCATGATGATTGACTGTTGATTCTTGTTGAGAGATTAAAAAGGTTCTAGGAGGATTATACTGAAAAACAAACATCAAGTTCAAAGGGTGATTCCATTAGTACATTTTTAATATGTAAAACATAATAATAAATTAACAATTAATTAATCTAATACATTAACAACAACAACAACAACAAAATACACAATGTGTCATGGTGTTATATTGAACATTATAAGTTTTGAAACGTACATTGATAAAATAACATCATTGTATAATTATAATTGTAAAACACAATAATAAATAGCAACTTTATATAATCTATTAAATTTAATAACAAAATAACACATTGTGTTATCTTCAATGGTATGAGTTTTGATAAAAATTAGTGATGAAAGTATATATTATGCATATCTAACTGTAAAACACATTGATATATAACAAATATATATAATCTGTAGAAATAATGACAAAAATAACACAAAATGATTTAAAACGTAATTCATAATGAACAATACATATAACAAATGATATCTAATATATGACACAATTAACTGATATTTGACACAATGGACGTAGAAGACACAATAAGCTGACGTATTTGACACAATAACCAAAATGTTATTATTTTTAAAATAATAAAAATACATGAGTCAAGCCCAGAATTCTTAATATATTTTAGATTAAGTATTTTTTATACTATAATCTTATTTAGTTATATGTAATCTTTTCATACTAACTTTGTCAAATGTTACCTTCTCATATCCTATGATGCTTGTACAGTTTGTCATGACCCTCACCAATGAACTGTACTAAGACCCATGGCGATATATGAGCTAAAATATATTATTTTATATAGCGATATTGTACTCATTTTGAAGATTAAAAACTCATTTTCATGGTGAATTTTATTAAAAAAATAATATCAACATAAAAATTATGAACGCTTAAGAAAATGGGAGACTTGCAGAAAGTAAGAAAAAAAATTGGCTATTTTTAAAGTATCCATCTAACAAATTTTTTCTCTACACTTTGATTTTAACCATTGATTAATAATATTGATGAATGAGATTACTTTTTATACTTTTTAGTTTTAGAGAACTTTTTATTTGAATATTTTCCTTATATTTTTATGAGCTTATTCAACCTCATATATACATGTTATATATTTTCATTTTATTGTTTTATTAGGTTAAAACCCCTGTACTACACGTGCCGAATTAAGATATTAAATTCACAATTGTTAGTTGATATTTAGAATTTATACAATAACTTTTTTTATAAATATAATTGAAATTACTTATTATTGTCTTAACTAATAAAACATAACAATAGTTTTTTTTTAAAACTTTAGTATTTAAAAATCTTTTTAAAGAGAGATATGTTTATAACGTTTCATTTGTTAAACACTGACAATTTTAAAAGAAAGTTCTTTATCATAAAACAACATCATAATTCATAAAATTTTATTTTAAAAGATTACTTAGTTTTAATAAAAAGAGCATGTTTATATTTTACTAAAGTTGTTTTTATTTGAAAATGATATAATAATAGCATTGGTAATTTTTATAAGACGTTTGATTTTATATACAAATGACATGTAGCAAACTTGGTATGCAAGGTCATATATGGCAAAGTTACTATGTAAAAATTACATGTGACAAAAAAAACCATTTTGCTTTATTAGAGCAGAGGAATCATTGTTGAAAATTTTATTTTAATGAGTGTTATTCAATCTCATATACAAATGTGATATATTCATATTATTATTTTACTAGTTTAGATACTTGTGTATCACACACTGTACGTGTTAAATGAAAGATTAATTAACAATGTTAAGTATATTTAAAAATTATGTAATAATTTTTTGAGATAAGATATAATTGAATTACATATTATTATATCACTTAAGTAATAAAAAATAAATAAATGTTAAACTTAGTATTTAAAAATATTTTGTTTCAAAAAAATAGTTTTTTTGAACGTCCCATTTTTTTAACAATGTCATTTTTTTAAAAGTTCTTTATGATAATAAAACTTCATATTTTATTAATTTTCATTCTTAAAAATTATGTATTTTTAATAAAAAACATGTTTTTATTTTATTAACTATATTTTATAGTTTGAAAATAATATAAATAATAACATTAGTTACCATTTAATATTATCATTAAATGTTTGACTTCATATGCAAATGACATGTTACAAACTTGATATGAGAAGGTAACATTTGACAAAGTTAGTATGAAAAGATTACATATAACTAAATAAGATTATAGTATAAAAAATACTTAATCTAAAAAGTATATTAAGAATTCTGGGCTTGACTCATGTATTTTTATTATTTTAAATAATAACATTTGGTTATTGTGTCAATACGTCAGCTTATTGTGTCTTCTACGTCCATTGTGTCAAATATCAGTTATTGTGTCATATATTAGATATCATTTGTTATATGTATTGTTCATTATGAATTACGTTTTAAAATCATTTTGTGTTATTTTTGTCATTATTTCTACAGATTATATATATTTGTTATATATCAATGTGTTTTACAGTTAGATATGCATATATATACTTTCACTAATTTATTTATCAAACTCATACCATTGAAGATAACACAATGTGTTATTTTGTTATTAATTTATAGATTATATAAAGTTGCTATTTATTATTGTGTTTTACAATTATAATTATACAATGATGTTATTTTATCAATGTACGTTTCAAAACTTATAATGTTCAATATAACACCATGACACATTGTGTATTTTGTTGTTGTTGTTGTTGTTGTTAATGTATTAGATTAATTAATGTTAATTTATTATTATGTTTTACATATTAAAAATGTACTAATGGAATCACCCTTTTGAACTTGATGTTTGTTTTTCAGTATAATCCTCCTAGAACCTTTTTAATCTCTCACAAGAATCAACAGTCAATCATCATGGTGCAGAAACCCGTGATGAATGATATGATCTCTAGTGTTTGTTTTGTTTGTGTTTGTGTGATTGAATGCTCAGAATTATAAATGCATGTTTGATTGATGAGTGTTTAAAAGCTTACAAGAATTAAGGTATATAGCTATTTATAACCTAGGTACATACTGTGTACAATTACAAAAGTACCCTTATGTAAACATATTACATAATAATCTTAAGTCTAAGTGTTGTCTGTTGTGGATGATAAAGTGTCCGTTGTGTATGTTAGAATGTCCACTATGGAGATTATCTTGGTTGTCTGCTGTGTATGTTAGACGTCCGCTGTGAACACTTGATATGTTTGATGTTGTTAGTTGTATATGTTGATCATCCTTGTGGATCTGTGTATCCGCTATGGACTTGTTCATTAGCTGTGGACAGTGTTCATTCGCTGTTAGCACTTGGACATTTCTTGATTGACTTCATCCGTTGTGGATTCTTGTGTATTCGTCGTGAACATTTCTTTATCCGTTGCCAACACTTGTGCAAAATTTATTCTATTTACAAATCCTGTAAAAAGAATATAAATGATAATTAGTATTTGTGCTTGGATAATACTTATATTCAATGTTAGTATATGGTTGTTTGAATGTTAGAACTTATTTGTTTGATTAAGGCATGCATATCCTTTATTATGCTTGTTGTAGTCCAATATATACAATAATTATTCCATCATTATGTGTATATGTATGTATATATATATATGTATGTATGTATATATATATATATATATATATATATATTATAATATATATATATATGTATGTTCTATATATCTATATATGTATGTATCTATCTATATATATGTATATATACTCTATGGTATATCTATCTCTATATCTCTCTATATCTATATCTATCTCTATCTCTACTCTCTCTATCTATATATTCTCTCTCTCTCTCTCTCCTCTAATACCTTCATCATTTTAAAAAAACACAATAACTAACAAAAAAACACATGAAACTGCACTAAGTACACAATGATAAGATATGTGCTTAAAACATAAAAAATATTTGTCTTCTTATATAATAATACTGTACTCATTTAAGAAAAAACACTTGTTTTTTAGGTGTAATCTTTATAAAAAAATTAATATCGTACACAAAAATAATAAACATTAAAAAAATGAGAAACTTGAAACAAGATTAACTAAATGGATATTCTTAAAATAATATTTTTAGCAAACTTGTTCTTACAATTTGATACTAACAATTGATTCAAATGTTTGATTCTTGAAATCATTTCTTACACCTTTTATCGATAAATGCATTTTTATTTAAACCTTTAGTAGATTTGAAGACCCAAAAATTAGATTCACCTTTATTCTTTCTATATTTATTAGGGACTTATTTTATTTGTTTGAGTACTGTTATTGTTTGAAGCCCTTGTGTACGGCCCAAATATCTTTAACAATGACTCAATGATGAGCCCATATTCCTAGCAATTACCAGCCAATCCAAAACTTAAATTCACTTTTTGTTATCTAACTAGGTTTACTCATCGCGCTTCGTGACACGTCAATTGCGGTTAAGCTTTTCCCGTGCAATATACGAAGTAGGAGTTTAATCGTTATCTGTTCGACTCGTCAAAAATCATAAAATAATAAACCAATGTTGGTTTCGATAATACTAAAATAACGTCACCCGCTCTAGTGTACGAAACCTCAACAATAACATCATAAGCAGTTCTAAACTTAACGTCATTCATAGGCAGTTGGGTTCGTCATGGTTCTTCAACAATAACGTCACTCGATCTAGCGTACTATATCAAAAATTATCTATTTTAATTTTGAATACAACATAAATAAAATTAAAATCTAGCATGATTGTGTAAAATATTAAATATTAGAAAAAATCATAATTGTCTAGGTTAATATCTTAACATAAAGAAATTATGTGGCCAATTTCAAAATCCAAAAAGTTCCTTGTAGCGACAAGTTCTTTTTGAATCGTATAATGAAAAATTACCATTTTTGATATACATATGAATAATCAAATACTTATGTCACATTATTAATTAAGCAACTAAATATTATAAATTATAATATTAGTTATTAATTATAATTCTATTACTAAACGAGTTGGTAATAAAAAATTAATTATTTAATTTCTTATTTATCTGATGATTATTTTCTATTAATTCATATTACTTTACACGAGTAATAAAATATTAAATTATAGTTATTATTTATATTTATATATAAAATACTTTTTGATATAAATATGATTGAAATAATTTATAATTAACATACTTTAGGTAATATAATTAACAACAATAGTTTTTCAAACTTCCTTTTAAAACGTTTTACTTTAAAGTTTGCTTTTAATACTCCAATTTTTTTTAAAAAATACCTTTTTAACATTTTATTTTTAAGGTTCTTTGTATCAAAAAAATTTATATTTTATAACCTTTTGGTTTTAAAAAAATTATGTTAATTTCATTAGTTAATTAATTAAGTAAGTTATTTCTTATATATAATCATTTCATTAAAAATACTTTGATATCTCTTATTTTTTAAAATAAAGTTTAATTTTAGATAATCATTATTAAAGTTAAATACTTTAAAAGGTATATAAGAGGTTTATGGATATTATGATATATTATTTATTTTTATATTGTTATATATATGTAATATTATATATATAACTACATATATATATGTATATATATGTATATATATATATCTATATATATATATGTCTATATATCTATATTATCTCTATATATATAGTCTGTATATATATATATATCTATGTTTGACTCTATCTATCTATCTATATCTCTATCTCTCTGTCTCTCTATCTCTCTCTCTGTCTCATCTCTATCTCTGTCTCTATTCTATATATCTCTCTCTCTATCTCTCTATCTCTATATCTATATCTCTATTCTATCTCTCTATATATCTCTACTCTATATATATATATTTCCCCCTTCTCCCCATGGGTATCTAATCTAGTAAAAATAATAAACAAAACTCCTGTAAAGTTCCTATTTTACTTCCCTTCCTATTCGTATCCGTCCGGACTCGACATTTAGTTATCTAACGACTAACAATACAATGAAACTAAGGGTGTAAATAAGCTAAACTACTCGCATTTTAACTTGCTAAGAGCCCGAACCGAGTTAAGGTTAAACTGGATTGAGCTTATATTACGGCACGTTTAATAAACGAATTCGAGTTGAACATATTAATTAATCCACAATGGGAACGTATGGCTAAACGAGCTTAACGAGTCTTTATTTATATTACTTTTATTTAATGTATATGCTAATATGCTACATATATATGTGTGTGTGTATATATATATATAATTATGATAAAATAATAAACTAATATCTAATATATATCTTATATATTAAAAGAATTATAGATATTTTTCCAATAAGAATCTAATCAAATAATTATTAGAAATAGAGCTTTAAATAGACCAGACTTGAGCAAGCCGTCTTTAGTCAATCATCCTAATAAGAAAACCAATGTAGACGAACCTAATACCTCTTGTCCTTAATTCCACTCTTTTACACTATTTTGTGTTCTTCATCTTCGTTCATCATCAAACTAATCTAATTTCTAGAGTGCTGACGTGATGTCTACGAATTCTTCTTCTTGCCAACTTTCGTACGTGCCAGATTGTCATCATCTTAATTAGTTGCTTTCAAAGAAATTGTTGATTAGTAAAGTTTACACATATTACCATATTCATTAATAACTATTTAATTAATCAATAAACAATATATATATTGCTGTATCTTAAAGATTTTTCAAGGTCACAGATATATCTGTTAATACTCCCATATTTGACTATTACTTTTTATGTTTATTATAGTTAGCTGCTTCTGTACGCTTATAAGAAATCTATTAATGTTTTTTAAAAATGTAACAACTTACGTCATAATGTATAAGAAATAGTCTCGTTGAAAATCTATAATTATGAGGAAGAGTTGGTTAACTTCATTATCAAAATTTCTTTTTATGAACAATGCTTTCTTTTAAAGGGTATAATCAATCAGTTAATCATACACTCATTCCTTATATATAAATTTCATTGAATGAAATTATACAATTTTAAATCTATATATGTTCTTTGTTGTTGAAAAACTTAAGACCTTTAATTGTTCAATATACCATCATCAATAAAAACAATTTTTTGCTTGTGTTAGCGAATTTTGAGTACACCTAATACATAAAACCAAACAATCTTTTATTATAAAAATCAAAATAATTTATTTTTTTATACCTTTTAATTGTTTCACACCATCATCAATAAAAATAGTATCACTTGTTTCGTTTTCTTTCTACTGCCATTACATTTCCATACAGGTATCATATGTTAAGTCTTTTAAACACTTCCTCCATGCAATGAACATGCATGAATTTTCAGTCTGCATGTAATCACAAAGTGTTCATCATATGCTTTAGGTGTACGCAATGGATTCTATATATAAGAGGTAATTAACACAGTAAATTTAAGAAGCTAATTTACCACCTAGCTATTTGACAAGTCAATTCTTTAACCATTCTGGAGGTGCAGATAGATACTGACATGTTCCCTGAGGTTGATAGCACCTGAAATTAAGTATGCATGGGTCATCTATTTTTGCCATTTTTTGGTATCTATCTTTAGTGAAGGTTGCATATATACAATCAACGAGGTACAAAAGATACCGATATGACGGAAAACTGGTTGGTCTCGAAAATACTAAACTTGCAGATGCTGCTAGGTTCACTAAGGGTGTGTGTTATGACGAGTTTTCACCATCACTTGGGAGGGAATTAGTAATTTTTTTCTACGGGGTCGTTTTTTTTTTTTTTGTTTTCAAGTGTATCTTGACTAGATGTCTGAATTTTCGGGTATGGATCAGGTTGAGTCGGGTCTAGTCATACAATAAAATTCAAGAATTATATAATAAGTAACAAAATATGATTTTGTTAGAGAATGATAAAAGAAATTACATTTTTTAACTTCTTGTCTACAAGTTTTCATATTTCGAAACAACAGGTTAACTAAAATATAAAAATAAAAAGAAAAAAATTGAACAGCCATATGCAGCACTTAAATCTTAAGGAATTGAAAACACTCATATGTAATTAAACAAATGGCGACCGGTATTTTTAATTGCAATAATCGATTTTTTGAACGTAATATGCATGTTTAGGTTTCAAAATTTTGTGGTAACTTTTAGGTATAATTTTGAAGGTAATTAGTGAAGATGGTAATAGGCTGATGTGAAATAAAGTGGGGCTTCTAGTTATATATAATGAGTTTAGTACATTTAATACAACATAAACCAAACCGGTATATATTTCGCTTTTATTACTTTTATTAACTTATAACAAAACGGGTTGTGAATTTAAGTTTTAATGGGTTAAAGATTTTAAAAAAGATTATGTATGTTCAAGGGTTGTAAAGTGATTACATAGTGATTAAAATTCAAAAAAAAAAAAAACACTAGTCTAATCGAAATCGCTTTACATATTAAAATTTATTTTATCACTTAGGCTACCCAGACTAATATCCACGAGCCATATCGTGGTTTTGTTGGTAACGCGGCTCACTCGTGACACATCCGATGGCCTCGGGTGGACCACGAGCATGGTTGGTTCGTGTGGTTGTGGCGATGAGTGTGGTGATCATTATACATCTTAAGCAGCATTCTAAATTTACCAAAAATACGGATTACTGATCTTCATCATCTTCAACGAATGAGGTAACACCGTTTTCATGATCAGAGTTGTTTAAACGAAACGATTGTCGATGCCATTTCCGATAATACAAAAAAGTTTGAATACAAGAATGAGAGCACCTCGTGAAACTGTAAATCGAGATTGTGAAGCTGCCCATGATCGTTTGGTTGAAAACTACTTTATAGAGGACAGGACCGGCCAATAGTGTTAACAATGGTGCATTAGGCTTGGGGACCCAAAATTAAGGGACCCATTTAAGAAAAGAATATTAGGCCTGCACTTTTAGAAAATTACAAATCCACAAAGCCCTAAATTTTTTACTCTCACTACAATTCCACAAAGCCCCATTAAAAATATACCTTTCATTAACAAATTTACATCATACAAAGCTACAAAATAAATTTAATCAAGACATCTATACATACACAAAATATAATTAAAAAATTAACTCTGCAAACTATAAATATTTTAGTTTAATTATTGTCAGTCTCAAGCCCAGATAAAGAATAAGGGTTAATAAAAAAAATTTTAAAAGGGCCTTATTTTTTTTTTCCGATTAGGGCCCAAGAATATTAAGCCGGTCCTGATAGAGGACCCTCTATATAATGAGTGAACACCTAGAAGAATGTTTATAATGAGCAATTGATTATCTATATCTATACTACTATATAATAGAGAATACATAGCTAGATTTGTAATTTTACATCAATTTTAAGATGACATATAAAGAGTTATAAGCTTTAATGTATAATGTTATAAGATTTATTCTTATTTTAATGCTTTTAAGCTTAAATTGTACTCCATCATTTCCTAATTAAATTTAAAGTATTACTACCTTATTTATAGACTATTATATTTAAGGTTATCTTAATTTATCTATATCTATACTACTATATAATACAACTTTTTCGACAACATTGTAATTTTAATTCATTTTTTAGGTACAAGTGATTATGCATAAACAACTTGTTATTTATAAATTTACTCATTCATTTAGTACTATAAATATGTTTGATATCCTACATAATCAAATAAAAAAGCAAAATGAGAGTTAACACAATAAGATAGAGTTAGCTAAAGACACAATACTAACAATATTTATACCCTCGCCGCACCGTGCGAGTTTCACCCACTTTCTTATTGATTGCTTAGGATTTGAAACAACATATGTATTTTTCACACATAGATGGGATTCTAGAAGCAAAAAAATATTCTTAGTCATCTACAAAAGTGTACTGCCACACTTCGTTTAGTTTCTACTTCTTAATGGTTTCATTTAATTATTAATGAAAAATATAATTTTTATTTTATCACATAATTATTTTTATTAGAAAAAAGAAAAATTTAAAGTGAATGGAATGTAGAGTATGTGAAAACTATCTATAGGGTAGAATGGATGAAATGTAAAAAGTAAGTTGTGTTCATGTGACAATGAATGAAATATGTGATGTGAAACCCATTCAACATGGTCTACTCTCACCACCATATCAAAACCCTTTTACTCGCTCAAGGGTATTATAATCTCACTTACTCATCACTTTATTTTATTTTCTTAATACAATTTAGTCATTTTCTACAATCTCAGAAGTGTGACATTCTTCGTGGCATCACGAAAGAGGTTCTCACTCACCTCTCAATAATGGGCGGCGTGATGTTCACGCTTGGCTTACTAGCAACCTCAACATCACACTCGAGTTTTCACGTACCAGGTATCCACTCTAACTGTTTGTTTCTTCTTCATCATAATGATTTTTTAATAAATAAAAGTTTGAATCAAAAGAAAACAATAAGAGTTGCACTCCAAATAAAAAATGAAAATGAAATGAAACGGTATTGATATATTCTTGTAATTGCCACAAGAGTTTATCTCCATGGTCAGTATGCATATGGGTTGTATATATGTTATAATTCCTATCGATTTCTACTATCAAGTAGAAACTAAGATCCGATGTTTGGTTTACAGTTTTTTAAGAAATTGTAATATATCAAAGGAATGGAATTTGAAGAATTTGAAATTAAATATGAAGAACTTATAACTAAAATGTGTATAAGTAGTAAAATTTGAAGGAATTGGGATTCGTCAAAAGAAGTAGAATTTTTGATGCATTTAAACAAAAATATCATTTTTGGTTTGTAGATTTATTAAAACTGCAATATTGTGGTGGCAGAAGTTGCAATAACGGTGGTGATGGTGGTGCTAGAGGCGATGATGAGAACAAACACTCTCAAAATTGTGGAGATGGTAATGATGTTAACGGATGTAGTGACAACGTTTTAATATTAGTTTAAATGAATCATTCAAACCAATTTCATATAAAGAATATAATTCAAATTTAAATTTGATTTAATTTTAAAACCAAATATCTTCTAAGAACAGGTAGTTATAATTGTAATCATACATACGAATAATTGAATTGAGTGAGATAAAATGAGCACTCATGAAAACCTAACTTATGACCCTACACCTAACATGTAAGCTTTGGTTGTTATCGCAAATAGAATTTGTTTGCTCTTTGATAATATCTTTATCTTAATGGTCCCCCTCTCACCTTAAGTCCTTAACTCAACAACATATAAACTTTCTTTTCTTTTGCCCCCACACTCTTTCAATTTGAAATCGACATAACAAAGGATGTGCATCAAGAAAATAGGTACAACAAAACAAGCAAATGTCTATGCATGGAACTTTGGCATTTCCTTTTAGGACGTTGTGTTGTTATCTTTAATGTTTATCATATGTTTTCTCTTCTAGATTTTTATTCTGGCTGTGTGTTTTTATACATTTGATGTTCTTTCTTTCTTGAAAGAATATGGACAGAAGAACAAGGGAGTTTCTTGCATACGTATTGTTATTTTGTTAAATAGGTTTATATTCTTCGAGTTAACTTATGTTAAATAAAGATTTTATTTTTTCATTTAATATATTATAATATTTGTCTTTGTACTTTAGTTATTGTATAAGGTGGCAGAAAGTTAAAATATTCTACTAAGATATTTTTGGTAAAAAGGTAATTAGATTATTTTACATCCACTAAATTAAAAATCTAACACCGGTCACTAACAAGAACAAAGAATGTACAAAATTTCCAATAAAAAGACATCCAATCTATTCATTGAAGTGTAAACCACAACGTGCAAGTTTATATATTTACAAAAGACAATCTATGAAATTTACTAGAGAATGATATATATATATATATATATTATATATATATATATATATATATATATAATGTGTGTGTATCTACTAAAATGATTAGGACAAATATATTTATATTTTGAAATGTGGACATTCATAAAATTTATAATTTTATAACTTTCAACTAATATTCAAAAACATTTATATTAACTTTATAGACGGTAGTAGTTACACCAGTAGAAATGATATCAATGATAACTTGGTTAATGTCAAATATTTATTCAATAGCAGTAAGTTGATCACCTTTGTTATTGATAAGTTTTGCTACCAACTCATCAAGTTACTATTAATGATTAGTCCTACTAATCATCAGTTGAGGTCATTAGTTGATATCATTCAAGATTTTGATACTAGGTATATTAAAGTTACTATCAGGGTACCAAAGTTGCTACATACCTTTATTTTTATTATCAAAAATCAATTTTACTATCAATTTTCAATTACTATGAAAGATAAATTTTATGTAGATCTTAAGTAATTTTAAAAAACCAAAGCATCTTTTAATCCATAAACAACACAAAAATTAAAAAATTTCTTAAGCGGACTTAACAACTTGACCCAAACTAAAGGCTTTGCTGCCTCTGAACCTCGCTAGAGGATAGTGCCCTGATTTCACACCTTAGAATCATGGCGTTCCTTAGTGCTTAAATCATAACATTCACGGATTAATGTGCACTCGACTTTCTAACTTAATTGATGCTTGGTTATAAAGCAACAGATAGTTATAACTATTAAACTATCATGCTCTATCATGAAAGGTTGCGATGCTTTATTCCACTAATTCAACCTGTATATAAGGTCTAATTTGATCAAATTTTGATACGAAAGTTTTTGATCAAATTTCATGCTAGTTCTTAAACTCCCTAAGAATACTTGAGTGAATATTCATAGTATCAATAAAATAATTTAATTTGAAAATGATCACATGATTTTATGAGATATCATCGATTATAAACCTTTAATCATTGAGAGTATACACATTAGAGAGGCTTACACACACTCAAACACATGTGCCAAAAATATTTCACATCATATTCACTTATTAATGAAGACCATGTTTTATATAGGGAGGGATCACTTTAAATCATTTTATAAATAAAAAAGCATAAAAACTAGGTTCATGTATGTGAGTACGTGTACAAAGTATCAACTAAGAGTTACGTATATGTAGAGGTTATTTTATGTAAGTACGTGTTGCAAGTGCACAACTAAGAGTTATGTACATGTAACTCATAAAGTTACGTATGTGTAAGTCGTTTCGTCATTATCGACGTTGTTTGGAGTTTATATTAATAAATATATGATAACTTTAATAGAATAAGATTAAAGTTTTACTCAAATATATTTAAAACAATTAAAAAATTAAATAAATTATAAATTATGTGATTGGGTAGCGGTGTTTTTTACGATTTTCAATTATAAACATGGTTTTCATTTTATTCATATCCTATATATAAGGGTCAGTTACTGTACAAAGTTTAGTTTTCGTGGAAGCGTACAAAGTCACAAGGACGTGACACGTATTTTCTAGCGGAGGGTAGTTTCGTCCGCGTCACAATACACATATAATATATATAATTACGCAAGTTATATTCATAATTACGCAAGTTATATGTATTATTACGCAAGATATATTTGACTAGCTTTAGTAAACCCATTTATTACACAGATTAAATAAATAAAATATTAAATATAATAAAATTTTAGTTAATTATAAACGATATTTTAAGATAAGATATGATTTAAACTACGTAGGAGTAAAAAACTATAAGTAATAAAACAATGATATCAATTTAAAAAAAAAATTCAGAAAAAAAGTAAACATTTTTTATAAAAAAATGTTATTTTTATAAATCTCCTTATCATACTCTCTTTTTTTAGTTATTTTTGGGTTAGAAAAAAATTACTTTTTAAAAACACTAAATTTAAAATATTTCATATTTTAAAAAATTTTGATGTTATAGGAAAAAGTTTATTTTATAAAAAAATATATTTTTAAAAATAACATAATAAAATATCTCTTTTTATATATTAGAAAAACATTTTTAATCTAAATTACTTAAATAATATTATTTGTAATTAAGGTAATTATTTAATATGAAAGGGAAGCGAGAAAATTTTTGTGAGAATGAATTTGGTGTTGACACGTGTCCTCTACAGATACTCTTTTATTAGAGTAGAAGGATATCTGTTAGACCAAAATGAGCCAGATCAAAAAACCTTTAAGTCCCACATACATCATAACAACTGAAGTGATCTATATCTGCTGAAGACAAAGTCTGAAGACAATAGCTGAAGACAAAGTCTGAAGACATCTGCTGAAGACAAAGTCTGAAGACCAAGTTCTCAGAAGTTGTCACAACAGCTGAAGTAGTTTTTTTCAGTAGTTGTGATGGTTTACTTTTCAGTAGTTAGTTTTCAGTAGTTTTATTATTATAGTAAACATCTGAAGTTCTTACACTTCAGATGTTATATCTTCACTCACAGATGGCAGCTTCTTTTGAAGCTTCCCAAACACACTGAGCCACTCTCAACAACTAAGCCACCAGCCTCTGGTTCAGGCACCATTTCTCAGGGACAAAACCCCTCTGAGCAAATGGTTGCTGCATTTAAATCCTCCTTACCTCTCATCACTCCAATCATCACTAACATTATGCATCAAACCATTGATGAGAGGCTTTCCTCAAATCTTCAAACCATAGTTGATGATGTTGTTTCTAAAGACTTTCTGGCATTCAAACCCCTAAACCCAATGCAACCAAAAGGGAGAGTCTAAGTCAGTGAAAGAAGATAAAAGAAAGAGAGTTGAAGAGAAAAAAAAAAACAAAGAGAAGAAAGAAAAAGAGATAATCACTTATAAGAGAAAGAAAAGTGTTGAACAGTCTGAAGATGAGAAGAAGTTAGAAGAACTGATCAAAGAGTTGATGAGCAACATAGCAGATCTATGGATAAGATCATTGATCAGCTCTTCAGACAAGGCTTTGACACTGCCAAACTTGACTCTGAGATCAGACGGCTAGAGATTCAAGAGATTGAGAATAGATGGGCCAGTTGCAATGAGAAAGAAAGAGAAAGGTTGGAAGCTATGATCAGATTCTTGTCAAAATATTTGGGAAGACCAATCATTGAAGTGAAGTCATGGTCCAGAGATAGTATTTTGGAGATAACCACCAAATCTGCTCTTCTGAAACCTTCAACAAAGGATTGATCATAGAAGCTCTTGATGAAGCAGGTGCTGGGAAAGGTCTGATATGGCTAAGTTATCCAAAGCCTCCCTCACAACCAAATGATAGAGCAGCCTTTACAATCTCCCTTACCAAAACAACCAACCTCACAACCCCCAAACAACAGACCTCACAACCCTCAAAACAACCAACCTCACAACCTCAAAACAGCCTACCTCACAACCCTCAAAACCAACTCCTTTACCCAAGAAACCCACTCAATCAACCACCAATGATGCACCCAAGAGGAAGAGAAGGTGTTGAGGATGGAAGAAGAAGAAGATGATGATGAGGATGATAGTCTGCCAATTTCTGCTGTTATTAAAATGAAGATGCCAGAGGCTAGGAGTCAATCAACAACTATCACACCTGACTCCCAAAGGCAAATGGTAAAAGTGAAAATTGAAGAAGAAAAACAGCAAAAACAACATGATGAGCAGCTGTTAAGGATGGTTGACAAAGAATTTCCTAAGTCTTCATCCATACAAGCTATGAAGAAACATGCTTAGAGGTTGTATGCTCTCAGATTCACATTTCAATATCAGAAAGAGAGAGTGAGAATTTGGCCAGACCCCAGAGTTAGTAACAGAATTCATAGAAAGAATGTTCCAAGTAGATACAATGGCCAAGTAAAGAAGACTGTAGATGCTGTGATAATGCTGGTCATTGTAGTGTCACCCTGGGAAATCCTTGATGACTTAAAGCGAGCTTACAAGACTAAGATGATTCCACAAACTTTACTAGAAAACAAAATGGTGAAGAAGGGGTTGATCTATAAGAAGCTTGAAGAAATAAAAAGAAATGAGCTCCAGTTGTTACTTGAAGGTACTCATCCTGATGAGTTTGTATACAGAGAAATAACAACTGTGGAGCTAAAGAATGGAAAGAATGTCAGATACTTATCTGAGTATTATGGGCCTGAGTTCTTCTTTGAGAGTCAAGCTGAAGAACTCACAATGGAAGAAAAAGTTGTTCTTCTTGAGGCCTATGTTAGGGAGTCTTACAGACTCATCATTGGGAAGTAGGTTTCATGATTAGGGTAACAGCTCTGTGTCCAATTCTCCAATACAGAGTTCCCTTTCATCCTTTGCCAATCAAATTTTTGAAACCTCTTCCTGGCCTGAGCTTATTTTGGAAATTTCTGAGCTGATCCAGAAAATATTTCTGCCAATAAGTGGGACTTCAATAATCTTAAAGGTTTTGGCTGCATTGGTTCAGGGGGAGTTTGTTGGACCAAAAGATTCAATGAGCCAGATCAGAAAAACCTTTAAGCCCCACAGACATCATAACAACTGAAGTGATCTATATCTGCTGAAGACAAAGTCTGAAGACAAAGTCCGAAGACAATAGCTGAAGACAAAGTCTGAAGATAAAGTCTGAAGACATCTGCTGAAGACAAAGTCTAAAGACCAAGTTCTCAGAAGTTGTCACAACAGCTGAAGTAGTTCTTTTCAGTAGTTGTGATGGTTTACTTTTCGGTAGTTAGTTTTCAGTAGTTTTTATTATTGTAAAACATCTGAAGTTCTTACACTTCAGATGTTATATCATCTATAGTTGTAATTGTAGTCTATACTTAGCTTTTTATGAAGGTGTTCTCAGCTGTTGTGGACATCTTCAGTAGATTAGTTTACTTTCAGTAGTTTGTATAAATCAGTTAGATGTCACTATCAAGTGACATCAGCTGACGTCACATTCCTTTATAAAAGGAATGTTGACCTAATTGTTTTGTAACCGAAGCATTTGCGTGAATGAAAATCTTTCATTTGCAGAAAATCCTCTCTCTATAATCGTCATAGTGTGATTGAATATTCATACTTGTCTTGCTTAAATTTGATCTAATTTGTGTTATATTCCGCTGCAAATTCTAATCTAATTGATCAAACTAGATCCGATCCTATCAATATCACGCAAAGTAAAATTACTCATGTTATTGAAATAATTACGCAAGTTATATGATAATTACGCAAATTATGTTGATAATTAAGCAGTTAATAACCACGCAAGTTATACACACAACATATAGACTTTTTAAAAAAAATGTTGTTTCTTCTTCTAAAAAAAGTATAGCAACACTATACTCATATTTAGGGCTGCAAATGAACTGAACATTCAGCTAATAGTTCGTGAATCGTTCGGTGGGAAGTTCGTTTATGTTCGTTCGTTCGTCGTTTAGTAAATGAACGAACACGAACAATAAAATTTTATTCGTTTAGTCAAACGAACGAACATGAACACAAGACATGTTCGTTCATTTATGTTCATGAACGTTCAATAATGTGTTTGTTTATGTTCGTTAATGGTTGTTCGTGACGTTTAATAATGTGTTCGTTTATGTTCGTTAAGGTATTGTTTATATTCTTAGTTTTTGTGTCAGTTATTTTTATGACTATTATATCAAGTATTTTTTGATATTTATGTTAACTACTTATATATTTTGATTGATTTTGTGTAATGTTTGTAACAAAAATACAGATTTTATTCTAAAATAAATCTATAATAATTTGAATTCGTTTGTATTCATGAGCTTTTTTGTATTCGTCATGTTCATGATCAATTTTTTGTGTTCGTTTGCTTTTGTTTGTGTTCATTTGTATTCGGTAAGCGTTCGTGAATAGTTCATGAACATGTTCATTTTCTTAATGAACGAACACGAACAAGAAATCTCGTTTGGTAAGTGTTCGTGAACAATTCATGAACAAGTTTATTACCTCTTTGGGTTCAGTTATATAAATGAATTATTTCTCTAGACATATTATTTATTATGATGTTCAAACGTATTGACTTTTTTCTTTTATTTGATTTAAAATAATTTTATAATTTATAAAATATATTATTATAAGTTTATAAAGTTTAAGTGTTAGTTACGAGTTTTAGTTATTGAATTAATAAATAATTAAAATTACTATTTTTTTATAAAGTTCATAAGATTTTTATAAATTAATAATTTTATTATTTATTTTTTAAAATAGAGTTAAAGTTTGGGATTCAAATTGTAATAAAAACTCAAACCAAAAAGGTTTTAAAACTTTTAACATAAAATAATAATCGATACGAACCAGGACAAAATGTGTAATTACTAAAACTTTTAACTTATAAAGTTCTATTAAGAATTAATACATTCATAGATATGAGGGGCTAAACTATAATTTTACCCAAACCAATTCCCACCCCATGAATCCACCTCCAGCCACCATTCCGGCGGGTCTCCAGCGATTCATATCATTTTCAAATTGGAACATCTACTAAACAAAATTCCATAACTCGTCCAATATGAAACTAAACAAATCAATCGTGTTTAATCGAGGGGGAACAATCTAGTCGATCGATTTAACCTTTTCCATCATCTAATTATAGTGAAAACACACACACATCGATGTCGATTACCTTTATCATTCGGACCTGCAACCTACTCATTCATCATCTTCCACTTGTAAACACACGCGAGCACAAATGGAGACCCGGTTCGACCCCGTGCACCCCATTTTACTTTTAATATCATTTTTATCCATTTTAAATCACAGAAATTTGTAATATATTGCATATTATTAAAACTAGAAGGGTGCCCGCACAATGCGGCGGGATGTCATTTTACATCCGTGTGACAACCCTAAAACTTAGGATTTCATACGTTAATATTTTTAATAAACCATCATATATACTACTCTATATTTGGTTAACTCATTATAAAAATGTATGTGTTTATGTGTATATATATATATATGTTGTTACGTATGCATGCTTGCATGCATGCACAAAAATTTACGTGTGCATGTATTCAAATACATAATATTTGATACTAAACCTTATGTGATCAAATACATCAACCATATAACACCAAACAAACACACCAAGTAAACCAAGATACAACCCAACCAAACACCACCATACAATACAACATTAAAGAAAGTATAGCATCAAAACAAAATTAAGCAAAACCTAAACACCTAAACCTCAACATAAGCATAACCTAAGCTTTAGTCTCAGTTCATTAGAACATTAAAATTAACAACTTAAATATTAGGCAATTAAAAGACTTGATGAGTCATTTGCCCTTGACCGCCACCTAGCTCTAAGGGACACTCACTATGTCTTATTCCTTGCCACCTTATAAACCTAGTGCTATAGGGCAATGATGAGGTCTTCCCTATTAACTCGGCCAAAGACTCCCCATGCCCACCATCTTCACAAACAAACACAACCATCACAACTCTCTCGGTCACCACCTCTTCAACCGAATACCATCATCATCTTCACCTTCGGTCACCTCCCACTCTTTCTCTTTAAAGCTCTCGGTTACCACTTCCAAACACCACCACCGAAGCCACTAACCACACCACCAAGTCAACTCCCATCACCACTCCATCATCTCTCGGATTAACACCATAACAGATTACTACCACATCACCACTATCGGTTACCACAATAACATCACCACAATCGAACACCATCACCTTCCAAATCAACTTTGCAAGGAAATCACAACTTTGGGAGCTCAAGACATCCAAACGAGTTGGAGCATCGGAGAAAGAAGCTACTATCAGCTATCATCACCCACACTTTCTCTATCAAAATCAAGGTTTTATTCCCTAAACCACAGCTAGTTAAGCTTACCAAAATATATGTGTTTTAAACAACACATATAACTAACCCTTGTGATTAAAGATTAAAGTTCTTCACAAAAATCTTACAAATATATAAATCTATTCAAAACGCAGTAAGGAGGTTTTATGAATCTGAAATAAATAAGTAAATCTTGATAATTAAAAGTTATATAAAGAAAACTATCAACTAAGGGTTGAAAATTTATGTGCAACTTGTTAAATTAAGTTTATTATGTAATTGACTGTGATTGTGGGAACAAACATTATACATATGTTTAGAATATTAAGAAATATAGTACTGCAAAATTTTGATGCCATTACTATTAGTGAATTAATTTATAAAATTATCTAAGTATTTGGAAGAAAATTTCATGCTGGAAAAACGACCCTGGAAATGAATAGAAAAATTACATTTTGATTATTATGATTTATAAGACTTGCAGAAAAAGTTTTGTGGCCTAATTCGAAGTTATGAATAAGTTATGAATTTTAGAAATTTCTGCTATATGAAAATCAGGAAAAATACTTAAACTTTGAAATAAATTATGAAAACTTTACAGAAGTATAATAACTAATAACTAGAATAGAGCAGTTTGTATAAAGATTAGAATTTTTGGACATATTCTGCTATTTTTACCAAATATATAAAAAATAATAAAAATCATAAATAGGCTCTGCTATGATTTAGAACCTGAGAAAATTTTGAGAAATGTGAATTTTGTAAAATATATTCTGACAAAGTTTGGCAATTTTTAGAGGTTCTAAGGTATTTCTGACAATTTATTTAAATAATATACAAATTCTAGAAAATAAACTGTAAATAATTAGAATATGAAAATTTAATATGTTATGTCTGACTTTAGTTTCCACTTACTCTAAAAATTTCATGGTATATGTTTGATTATAATTCTGTAATGAATTTTATAGTTTGAGGTGCTAAAAATGTTAAAGAAAAGACATTTTGCTAAACTATAAATATTTTTGTTTATAGGTTATCATTTGGAGTAAGATGTGAGATTCATAGCCCCATTTTTTATTTTATAAATTTTGGGGGAAAAACATACTATTTTATGAATAGATGCATTATTAAGATTTTTGAGCTATACTGTCATTTATGTTACAACTATTAATTCGGATGTGGAACCATTGATAATATTGGTAGCGCTAATTAGGAAAATATTTCCTGCACCAACAGGATGAGTGTTGTGATTCTATATTATCTGATTTTATATGAATATGTTATGACAGTTATGAATGATCTGATTATTAAGTAAGGTATGGTCGTTCTGATGCATCAAAATATTTTGTTTAAGATAAACCTATGATCTCACCAACTTTATGTTGACTATTTTGAGTATGCTTTTTCAGAAAACATCATGACTAACACTTAATGTTCTCTTTTGATGTGTATAACGGATGGGGAGAAATAATGAGAAAAGTCTGTGTTAATCTAACTGTGAACATGTATGACCTCAGCTTATCGTGGACGCGCATTTCCATCGTTGCTGAAGATGTAGCAGTTAGATAATATGTTTGTAATAGGATTATATTAGATCAAATTTTGACCGTTATGATTTGATGTAATCCTAACTTTATAATTATCCTTAATTAAGAACTAATTATGTTTTTTTTGTTTTGTTGTGCTATCTGATTAACTCCTTTAATCAATGAGTTCTAAACAAGCAAGTCACACACCCAAAGCATCTCATGCTTCCACCGGGATGTGACAAGTGGTATCAGAGCCATTGGTTATAGAGAATTAGGTATTATAAAATGCCTAGACTATAACCATAAGATCGTATTATGATAACTATAAATATGCATGTTATGTGTATACGTGAACTTTTGTGATTTCATGAATATCCTAACACTACTTTTAGTAAATTTAAAGGTAAACATTTATTTGAAATATGTATATAATATGTGAAAATAAGTACTAACTATTTTACTCAAAACTATAAAAACTTTTTGCAGCTATGAGCTCTGATAATTATTATAGTGAGACTGACCCATCTGAATATTCAGACCATAGCAATTATAAAGAAATAACATTTGAACCCAAACCTCAGCAAGACATGGGAACTCCTCAAATTAAAATAGAAAATAACCTTAAGCCAAAATTCTATGTCCAACGTGCACCAGTAACAGTAGGGGGATATACAATAAAACTCCCAGGAAAAAGGTACGACGTGGAGACAGATCCAGGCTAAGCAAAATAAAGATACAAAAATACAAAATGTTGATTCTCCCAAGAACGAGGAAAAAGAAACCAAAAGACAAAAGATGGATGAGGACCAAATGATAACATCTCAGCAGACTCTTAAAATCTTAAGAAAATCCAATAAGGAATCAGAAGTATTCAGAAGATGTTAAAGAATTAAAGGCACCCAAGAAAAACATCTTTACAAGGATATGGAAATGCGTTCATGGAAATTAAATTACCTTCTAACTTTAACATGCAAAAATCCTTAATAAGAACTTAATGAATATATCTTTTATGTTTGGAATTATTGTCTGTTATGTGTTAGCTAACATACTATTAAGAATTTAAAATTCTTTTAATATTGACTACAATTAACTATAGAAAATCACGCCGCCAAGAAGGAACACACAGCCCGTAAGAAGACGGCGCGAGTTGGACGACCTAGAACCAGGCTCGAAGAAGAAACTCCTGTAAGCACAACCACCAATGAGGATGATAGAATCTCATGATTAGTAACACAGCAGATAGAGGCTGCTATACCCACACTAGTAACCCAACTCCAACAAAACCTAAACCTAGGAACTGCGACACCCGAAACCCGTAAACGAAACACCCGTAGAGGACACATGAGGGACCTGGAGAAGGAACTATAACTGAAAAAGGATGCTCCTATAAGTTTTTATGTCATGCAGGCCCCCAGAATTTGATGGTAGAGGCGAAGCTGTACAAGCCCTACGCTGGTTGAACGAGATGGAATCAACCTTGGAAATCATAATTGTGCCAACAACAAAAAAACCCTGTTTGCTTCGTATTCACTAAAGGGAGAGGCACAATCTTGGTGGAAAATGGAAATGCACACTAAAGGTAGGCATATTATGAATGGATTAAGTTGCGAGGAATTCAGGGGTTTAGTAATAGAAAAGTATTCTCCTTACAATGAAATAGAAAAATTAGAAGCTGAATTCTTAGCACTAGAAATAAAAGGGGCAGCACATCGAGAGTACACTGACAGATATAATGAACCCTTAAGACTAGTACCATACTTGGTACCCCAGAAGCAAAAAGGATAGGAAGATATATTTGGGGATTAGTACCACAAATAAGAGGACTAGTGAAATCCGCTATGCCTAAAACTTTCCAAGATGTCGTGAGCTTATCAGGAAGCTTGACTGACGAAATGATAAGAAATGGATCCTTAAGTAACCCAAGATCAGGAGATAAAAGTAAATGGGATGACAATAACCCAGGAGGAAAGATCGGAGGAAATCCCCAGAAAAGGATAACCCGACAACCCACCCGAACTTCTTAGGAATGACGCGGGAAAGGAAACCACAAACCGAGAACCAGCCATGGTGCAGTACCTGTTAGAGATATCATTAGGGTAATTGCGCAATGGTAATCTATTACAACTGCAAGAAAAAGGGACATATATCCGAGACTATAAGAGCCCCACTAACCCAAAACCAGTCTGTTATCAATGTGGAAACGAAACCACTTTCGAAACGAATGTCTACAACTAAAGGGTAAGGCTCCAGTCAACCAAAACAACCCTCGAGGAAGAGCTTTTGTGTGCAAGCTGAAGAAGCTCGATATGAACAGGAGGTTGTAATGGGTACGTTTCCTATAAACAATCAGTACGCCACTGTGCTATTTGATACTGGAGCAACCCGTAGTTTTGTTTCAAATACGTTTAGACCACTACTTAATCTAACCTCAGAAAAGTTAAATCAAATATATATGATAGAATTAGCTGATGGTAAGATAATTGAAGCATGTGAAATCATTCCTAATTGTACTATAAATTTAGATGAATATTGTTTCAATATAGATCTGATTCCTATTGATCTAGGAGGATTTGATATTGATGTGGGAATGGATTGGTTAAGTAAAAATCAGACTGAAAGAGTATGTGGCAAGAAAATGATAAGAATTCCTCTGAATAATAAAATAGAACACTTTGTATATATGGTGAGAAACCTAGAGGTGTCATGAAGATAATTTCCTGTAAGAACGCACAAAAATGTTTAAAAAGAAATGCTTAGCTTTCCTAGCCCATATTGTTGACACCAAAATAGATAAAGTAAACCTAAAAAGTGTTCCTATCGTTAATGAATATTCTGATATATTTCCTGATGAATTACCTGGTTTACCACCCCCTCGTCAAGTAGATTTCAAAATTGAGTTAATACCAGGAACAACCCCTATTGCTAAGGCACCCTACCGTTTAGCACCCATAGAAATCAAGTAATTAACGAGCCAACTTCAAGAACTACTGGATAAGGAGTTTATACGTCCTAGTGTGTCACCTTGGGGAGCACCCGTTCTATTTGTTAAAAAGAAAGATGGAATGTTTAGAATGTGGATAGACTATAGGGAACTCAATAAGGTAACTATAAAGAATATGTATCCCCTACCCCCCTACCCAGGATAGACGACCTATTTGACCAATTGTAAGGATCTAGTTACTTTTCAAGATAGATTTAAGATCAGGATATCATCATTAAGAGTTCAGGATGAAGACATACCAAAAACATCATTCAGAACTAGGTATGGACATTATGAATTTCTCATAATGCCATTTGAATTAACCAATGCTCCAGCTGTATTTATGGATTTGATGAATAGGATATGTAAGCCGAATTTAGATAAGTTTGTCATAGTCTTTATAGATGACATTTTAATCTATTTTAAAATAAGGAGGATCATGAACATCACTTAAGGTTGACTTTGAAGTTGTTAAGGAAAGAAAAATTATATGCAAAATTGTCAAAATGTGAATTCTGGAAAAGAGAAGTTCAATTCCTTGGACACATAGTTAACCAAGAAGTATACAAGTAGATCCAGCAAAAATAGAGGCTGTTAAGAAATGGGAAGATCCCAAAACACCAACAGAGGTATGCCAATTCTTAGGGCTGGCCGGATACTATAGAAGATTCATAAAAAATTTCTCAAGAATAGCCCAACCTCTGACTGAATTAACTCAAAAGGATAAGCCTTACATTTGGGAGAGAAGCAAAAGGCTGCATTTGAACTCTTAAAAAGTAAATTATTTAGTGCACCTATCTTGTCATTACCAGAAGGGACTGATGATTTTATAGTATATTGTGACGCGTCTCGTCAAGGATTTGGATGTGTATTAATGCAACGGAGTAAAGTAATTGCCTATGCCTCTAGACAACTTAGGGAAGTGAAAAGAATTATACTACTCATGATTTAGAATTAGGAGCAGTAATATTTGCACTTAAGATCTGAGACATTATCTGTATGGAACAAAATGTACAATATACAGATCATAAGAGTTTATAACACATATTTGATGAAAATGCTGAATATGAGGCAAAGGAGATGGATAGAACTATTAAGTGATTATGACTGTGAGATTAAATACCATCCAGGTAAGGCAAATGTAGTAGCAGATGCATTAAGTAGGAAAGATAGAGTTAAACCATTACGAGTATGTGCCATGAGAATGCAATTACAATCAGATCTGTTAAATCAAATACGGGAGGCCCAACAAAAGGTAAGTTGAAGATGAAAGGACAAATAAAAGATTTGGAAGAAAGTACAAATGGAATTTTAAAGTTCAAGGGGAGAACTTGGATTCCGATGATGATATACTTAGAAGAATCGTTCTACAAGAGGCACATAAATCGAATATTCCGTGCATCCAGGAAATAACAAAATGTATAAAGATTTGAAAACCAATACTGGTGGCCTGGCATGAAGAGATAGTCGGAGAATTTGTAGAAAGATGTAATACATGTTCAAGGGTTAAAGCTGAATACCAAAAACCTTCAGGATATCTGCAACAACCCGAGATCCCAGAATGGAAATGAGACCAGATCACCTTGGATTTTGTAACTAAACTACCAAGAACCTCAAGTGGGTATGACACAATTTGGGTTATAGTAGACAGATTAACCAAATTAGCACACTTCTTGCCAATTAGAGAAGATTATAAAATGGAGAAATTAGCAAGAATTTACATGCGGGAAATTGTGTCCAGACATGGAATACCCATCTCAATTATATCCGACAGGGACAGTAGATTCATATCTAGGTTCTGGCAAACCCTACAAAAAGCTTTAGGAACCCAATAAACCTTAGTACAGCATATCATCCACAAACATGGGCAAAGTGAAAAGACAATTCAAATGTTGGAAGATATGTTGCGTGCTTGTGTATTGGATTTTGGAGGCAATTGGAATATACATCTACCTTTGATAGAGTTTTCTTATAATAACAGCTATCATTCCAGTATTGGAACAACCCCATTTGAAGCCTTGTATGGAAGAAAATGTAGATCACCACTATGTTAGAATGAAATAGGAGATAGGCAACTTATAGGCCCTGACCTAATTCAAGAAATATCTGACAAGATCAAGGAAATCAAAAATAAATTGAAGGCAGCACGTGATCGACATAAAAGTTATGCTCATAAAAGAAGAAAGCCATTAGAATTTCAAGTTGGAGATAAGGTTTATCTGAAAATATCACCCACAAAAGGAATCATTCGATTTGGGAAAAGGAGTAAATTAAACCCTAGGTATGTTGGACCATTTAAAGTCACTGACAAGTTGGCTCAGTTGCGTATAGACTAAATTATCTCGAGAATCAAGTGTAGTACACAACACTTTACATGTATCCAACCTAAAGAAATGTCTAACAGATGAGACATTAAAAGTACCAATTCAAGAGGTCAAAGTTGATAAGAAACTTCAGTTTGTGGAAGAACCCGTAGCCATTGTAGACAAAGAGGTAAAGAGGTTAAGAAAGAATAAGATACCCATAGTGAAGGTTAGGTGGAATGCAAAAAGAGGATCAGAATTCACATGGGAAAAAGAAGATGAAATCAAAGAAGTATCCCCATCTATTTTAAGTCAGTAATCAGATAAGTTTTTCTCAACTTTAGGTATTACTCTCCAAATAAATTTCGGGACGAAATTATTTTTACGGGGGAGAATGTGACAACCCTAAAACTCAGGATTTCATACGTTAATATTTTTAATAAACCATCGTATATATTACTCTATATTTGGTTAATTCATTATAAATTATATGTGTTTATGTGTGTATATATATGTTGTACGTATGCATGCTTGCATGCATGCACAAAAATTTACGTGTGCATGTATTCGAATACATAATATTTTGATACTAAACCTTATGTGATCAAATACATCAACCATATAACACCAAACAAACACCAAGTAAACAAAAATACAACCCAACCAAACACCACCATACAATACAACATCAAAGAAAGTATAGCATCAAAACAAAACTAAGCAAAACCTAAACACCTAAACCTCAAAATAAGCATAACCTAAGCTCTAGTCTCGGTTCATTAGAACATTAAAATTAACAACTTAAATATTTAGCAATTAAAAGACTTGATGAGTCATTTGCCCTTGGCCGCCACCTAGCTCTAAGGGACACTCACCATGTCTTATTCCTTGCCACCTTATAAACCTTGCCACCTTATTCCATGCCCACCATCTTCTCAAACAAACACCACCATCATAACTCTCTCGGTCACCACCTCTTCAACCGAATACCATCATCATCTTCACCTTTGGTCACCTCCACTCTTTCTCTTTAAAGCTCTCGGTTACCACTTCCAAACACCACCACCGAAAGCCACTAACCACCACCAACTCAACTCCCATCACCACTCCATCATCTCTCGGATTAACACCATAACCGATCACCACCAATATCACCACTATCGGTTACCACAATAACATCACCACAATCGAACACCATCACCTTCCAAATCAACTTTTGCAAGGAAATTACAGCTTTAGGAGCTCAAGACATCCACACGAGTTGGAGCATCGGAGAAAAAAGCTACTATCATCTATCATCACCCCACTTTCTCTATCAAAATCAAGGTTTTATTCCCTAAACCACAACTAGTTAAGCTTACCCAAAATATATATGTGTTTAAACAACACATATAACTAACCCTTGTGATTAACATTAAAGTTCTTCGCAAAAATCTTACAAATATATAAATCTATTCAAAAAGCTGTAAGGAGGTTTTATGAATCTGAATTAAATAAGTAAATCTTGATAATTAAAAGTTATATAAAGAAAATTATCAACTAAGGGTTGAAAATTTATGTGCAACTTGTTAAATTCAGTTTATTATGTAATTGACTGTGATTTTCGGAACAAACATTGTAAATACGTTTAGAATATTAAGAAATATAGTTTTGAAAATTTTGATGCTATTACTATAAGTGAAATAATTTATATAAATTATCTAAGTATTTGAAAGAAAATTTCATGCTGGAAGAAACGACCTTGGCAAATGATTGGAAAAATTATATATTGATTATTATGATTTATAAGACTTGCGGAAAAAGTTTTGTGGCCTAATTCAAAGTTATGAATAAATTATGAATTTTAGAAATTTCTGCTATATGAAAATCAGGAAAAATAATTAAACTTTAAGATAAATTATGAAAACGTTACAGAAAGTATAATAACTAGAATAGATCAGTTTGTATAAAGATCAGAATTTTTGGACGTATCCTGCTATTTTTACCGAATATTGATAATAAAAATCAATCATAAATAGGCTCTGCTATGATTTAGAACCTGAGAAAATTTGAGGAAATATGAATTTTGTAAAATATATTCTGACAAAGTTTGGAAATTTTTAGAGGTTTGAAGGTATTTTCTGACAATTTATTCAAATAATATTAAAATTCTAGAAATAAACTATAAATAATTGGAATATAAAATTTAAATATGTTATGTCTTACTTTAGGACCCACTTACTGTAAAAATTTCGTTGTATATGTTTGATTATAATTTCTGTAATAAATTTTATAGTTTGAGGTGCTAAAATATTAAAGAAAAGATATTTTTGCTAAACTTTAAATAATTTTGTTTATAGGTTATCATTTGAAGTAAGAGGTGAGATTCATAGCCCCATTTTTATTTTTATAAACTTTTAAGGGAAAAAGCATACTGTTTTTATGAATTGATGCATTATTTAGATTTTTGAGCTATACTGTCATTTATGTTACAACCATTAATTCGGATATGGGACCGTTGGATAATATTGGTAGCGCTACTTAGGAAAATATTTCCTGCACCAACAGGATGAGTATTGTGATGCTATATTATCTGATTTTATGAATTATGTTATGACAGTTATGAATGATCTGATTATTAAGTAAGGTTTGGTTGTATCTGATGCATCAAAAATATTTTGTTTAAGATAAACCTATGATCTCACCAACTTTATGTTGACTATTTTGATCTCACCAACAGCTTAATATTCTTTTTTGATGTGTATAACGGCTGGGGAGAAATAATGGAAAAGTCTGTGTTAATCTAACTGTGAACATGTATGACCTCAGCTTATCGGTGGACGCATTTTCATCGTTACTGAAGATGTAGCAGTTAGATAATATGTTTGTAATAGGATTATATTAGATCAAATTTTGACTGTTATGATTTGATGTAATCCTAACTTTATAATTATCCTTAATTATGAACTGAATTATGTTATGTTTTGTTTTGCTGTGCTATGTGATTAACTCTTTTAATCAATGAGTTCTGAACAAGCAAGTCACACCCAAAGCATCTCACGCTTTCACCGGGATGTGACAATCCGGCATATGAATTTAATATTTTGTTATTCTTGTAGTAGTTTTACAATCTATTATGTTTTTTCTAACCTAAAATTTAAAACATCAAATAAATGGGTTCTGCAAGAGTACTTGTACATATATGCATTAACTTATTGTACGTACCTCACAAAAAAAAATCTATTCAGCAAAAACTTTACACAAAAAACGTTTAAAAAATAACACAAGTTAAGTTGTAGTCTCAAAATGTTTTTAAATGTGATAGATTAAAAATATAGCTGAAATCCTAGAACATATTAAGTTTTTTTTGGTTTATGGGTAGATAATATAAAATGTTATACAAGTGTTAGTAAGTATAAGATTATTATGTAACTAATTGTAAGGGGTAATTTGTAAATAATGTTATAAATACTATTTTACCCTCAAAAGTGGTTGTATCTTATGAATTGAATATAGTAAGTGTTCTTAATTCTATGGTATCTTAAAACCACTCTCATATACTTAATATATAGTATAGATTTAGAGTAAATTACACGAATCGTCCCTGAGGTTTGTACAAATTTCACATTTCGTCCTTGGGATTAAGAAATTACACGTTTGGTACTAAGGTTTGAAAAACGTAACATGTTTCGTCCCTGCGTCAAACGACCTTTAGTTTATTCCGTTAAGTAACTATAAATTGACTATTTTACTCTTCTTCTTCTTCTTTCTTCTCAAGTCACCCACACAACCCTATCTCAACCACCACCACAACACCACCATCGCCACGATGCCACCACCACCTTGTCACGACACCACTACTCCTTGTCGCCTCCGCCACACACCCCCTCTTCGATTTCACTTTGGTTTCGACAACGGTAATAACAAAATCAGTTAAAAATATGTTCACAGCCCGTTCTCTATAATTCTGTGAGCGTGTTCTTTATATTATAGAGAATGTTTATTAGTGGTTGTTAGTGGAGGATAGAAAACATGTTATTGTTCATTTCTATATTTGTTAAAACACTGTTAATCTCTATTAATTTTTTGAATATTTGTTGAAAGTGGTTGTGAGTGGAGGAGAGAGAAAATGTAATAATAAAAGTACAAAAAATATTATTTTATTAAAAGAGAGAGAAAAAAGTAGTGATTTTTAGTGTAATTATAGATATGGAGATGTAGATTGCGAATGCTCTCACAAGCTTTTCACCATTAATTCAACCTTGTTACGAAACAATTTTACTTTGTAACGGGATGCGCATGAAATATATCGTTCTCACCATTAACATAACTCGGTAGAGTGATATTAATTGAAAGTTGACAAAGTTAACTACATCTATAACAATCTCCGCAATCAAAAGAAAAGTGGTATAAGTGATAGTAATGTTTTAAAAAATGGAACCAATCAATGTCCAAAATAGAAGCGAGACAATGTTTAATCCATTGGCTGATCTGGAAGTTTTATGAGTATAGTTCTTCTAAGTGGTTTGATTTTGAAACAAATCAATCTTCTAAACATAGACATTCAGCAAGAAAGAGTCCGGAAGAACTGTCACGACTGCTCAGAGAAAAAACGCATGCGGTCTATATCATCAACGTATCCAAACCTAAAAATATGGATTCTATGCGGGTATATATATAAATTTACCAAGATACAAATGGAACGATTCTAGTTGAAGTAGGATGCGACCAAGATGGGAAGGTTTATAAGTGGCTATCGCAATAGCCAAGTAAACATGACAGGATATTATTAGTTTTTGACCGTCTGACGATTGCCTATTCAGAAAAACTCACGATTTAGTTTTCACCAAACTAATTGTTCGAACAAGCAAAAACACGTCATGATAGAGAAAGCTGTCATCCCTTGTAATAAGAAAGTCTTCGTTATCCACTCGACTGTTGTAACTACATCGGCGACTATTTTACATTCACTTTAACAATCACAAATGTTGCTTTTTTATGATTCGACGATGGTAATGAAAATGCTATCTTGTATTTGTTTCACTTGATATTCCATTTCTCTTGGTATTGGCATTGTTATTTTGTTAAAATAGCTTGAAAATTGTAGTTTGACAACTGATATATATTTGAGTAAGCATTTGTGGTGGTTTTGTTAATTGTTATTTATGAGATCAATTTATCAGCTCAAGATACGTCCAATCGATGATAAATCCTCGCATTAAATGTGCACCTTCTGTGTGTTAGATTTTGTATTGGTCCTTTTGTCGTCTTATTAGCATTTATTCTTAGAATATTACAAGGATAGAGAGTAAACATATTATCATTTGTAAATAATATTTCTACCATATATTCTTAATTTTAATGGCATAATGTCATAGTTATAACTTGTAACCCATGTATTCTCAACAAGTCTAATGTAAAATAATGAAGTTTAGTATTAAAATGAAAACGTCTTGTTACCCTTGCAAATGGTATCCTTTCTTCTAAAGTTATAAATCATGAACCACAAATATATTTTAACAAGACTATTTAATGAAGTTTAACAATAAACTTCACTTTTGCTATATGTTGTTTGATCTAAATAACGTTTTTCATTCAAAGGTTCCAAACTCATGGTTTTTACTCCTCAACTTGTCTTAATAAACTACAACCCACTAATTCCATTAAATATTCAAGCTACAAGCAAGGGTGTTTGGGTTGTTTTTTTACATGTAATGACTAATTATGTAATTTATCAAACTAAGAGGGAGTATTTTTGTAAATTGCTTAAAAAATATTCTAGAGAATTAAACACTAAACTCTAATTGATTTACATACATACATGCTTGCATACATACCTTCACACTAACACATATACACACTAACTTTCATCTACATCTCCGACCAGCCATCCTCGTCTCTGATTACTTTAGGTCTTCAATACTAGGGTTTCACTTTTGGGCATGACAAGATTCAAGGGTATGATTTTAGGCATAACTAGATTCAAGGATAGTTGAATAACTAGTAATCAAAGGAGATATGGGTTCAGATTGATTGTGATTGGTAACAGTAGGTCTTCGATGTGCAATTAGGGTTTGGTTTGCAATAGAGGGTCTTCGATTTGTGGTTTTTCTTTAGTTTTTGAACAAAAGTGTGCTTTAATCAGGTCATTTTGTAGATTCAACATATGATCAAATGGAAATGGATGTACCATTTTCGGAAGATCTATTTGATTATCCAGTCCCTAACGTTCCGCAGACTGACTTACCTAACAATATGAATAACATCGCCCCATTGTCATATACGAAATGTACGCCACTTTGATTCAATGCCCTTTGATGAAGCACTATGGGGTTTTGATGTTAACAACAAGGCGTTATGGGATGAAGGTTTTGGTAATACATCTTCGATTAAGATTGTGGTGGTGGATGTTAGCAATGGTATAGGGAGGTGATGGTGTAGGGATGGGAGAAACTTCATATCCCCCATCCCCCTCTTTTTTACTAGTAGTATAAATTTTTGGTTCATTAAGTTTATATATTTATGAATATTGAGTCCGCCATTGGTTTAGGGGGGCAGTGGTGAATGGTTAGCAACGATAAAGAGAGTGAGAAAGACTAAAGGGAGATTAAGGTTTGAGGGTAGGGTTTTGATTATTTAAATATATTATTTAACTATATTACATTATTGGTTCTCCTGATAATATACATTTTGATAAATTACATAATTAGTCCTTACATGTAAAAATACCTAAATACTTTTGCCTTTATTAAGGGAGTAAGAACATGATTTTAATACCTTTTTGATAAAAATCGTTATCTTGACCAATAATAAAGGGTAAAACCGAAGTTTACTCAATAAACTTTAATACTTTGAGAAAGGTCCGTAATACAATAATACAATTGTACAAGAATTCATTGAGTTATCAAAAAAAATTTCATATGATAAAAGGCTTTCTGCTAGATGCCGATATATACTTATATACTTATATACTTATATGCATGTATTATGTGTGTGTATGTATAGGCATATGTGTGAGGGATATATAAATGGTTTACTATGTATGGTAGGTGCACATGATCGACATGTGTTCATATTGAAATTCCTAATTTGATTTCAAATCAAAATATGAAAAACCCAAATTCATGATTGTATGTCATGTCAATAAATTGCCGTGACAGGTGAGAAATCTATTGTTGTGTGTTTGGGATCTTTCCTGTTTTTATTTATTATTTGGTTCAACTAATTAATACTATTATTAGTCAATTATAAGTAATAAAAATATCATGTCCTTGAGTAATTAATAAAAAAGGTAAACATAAGTAGGGATGAGCTCGGTACCCGTACCTGTACCGAACCGGTACCGGTACCGAAAGTACCCGGTCCCGAATTTTATAAAAAACGAGTACCGGTACGGGTACCGTTTTGGTATATGGGTACAGGTATCGGTACCGGTACGGTACCGGTATTTCGGTACCCAATACCTCTTTGGTACCTGTTACATCCACAACATTATCTTTTAGGGCTTGTTGCATGAATCATGTTTAGTTACGGTACCTAGTACCTGTTTTTGTGCCCGTTACCCAGTACATGTTTGGTACCCAATACCTCTAAAAGTTTATAATAACTAAACAAAAATAAAATATCAAAAATGATTCACATGTCCAATAAAAATAGTACATAGATTTGATCATGTATTCGAAATATAAAAAATTCCACACATGCTTACTACTTATTAATTGTGAAACAACATTGACAAAAAAATAGTAAATTGCTTTGCTTCATAGTGATGAGTTTTACCCAAAATAATAAACACCGATACAATCAATACCAATACCAAAGGTTTTAAAATACCAAAGAAAGATAATCTTCGATTTGATCACTAGTGTTTCCTATTTTTCAAAATAGACTATTCGTATTTAGGTACTATCGGGTACCATACGGGACTTTTGGGTAAAGTACCGGTACCGGTACCCCGGTACCGATCCCCGAAATATAAGAATAATATCCCGTTACCGGTACCGGTACTATACATATTTTCGGTACCAGCTGGGTACCGGTACCGGTACGGTATGGGTACCGGTACGGGTACTGGGCACCAAATGCTCATCCCTAAACATAAGTACATAATTATTATAATACTCTTAAGGTAAAAATTTCTCACATGGTTTGAAGGATGGTTTAAGGTAAAAATGGGGGCCCCTTTGAACCCTATACCAACTTTTCATATCAAGTGAACCAATTTATTCCTTGCTTACAACTATTCAATCTCACTTACCCATTCTCCAAATCTTTCAATCTGGTTTCTTTAAAGTAGTACTAAATATTTAAATCCAACTTTGTTAGATAATGAACAAAAATAATTAGAAAGATACTAATTGAAAAAACATGTTTGTATGAACTAGAGTCATTAGGTATATAAATTGTAAATAACATTCTTCTATCATGCGATATGTAACAAGAAACCTATATGTTACAAAACAAAAAAGTTTATTTTCTATGACACTAAGTTTGATCACACAAACAGTGACTTCGTATAATCAAATCACAAAGTCGTCACATGCCCCAATACATATCAACAAGTGTTCTGCATCAATGGTAGCTATGTAATTATAGCGAAAATGGATGTCAACTCTGTTATTCGTTGATCAGTGACTGGTGATAGGGGCTTTTCCTTTCTTTGGTGGGGTCTAAAAATACAACACAATAAAGTAACAATGACAACAACACAATGATTGTAGTCGTGTTTAAATTAAAATATTAAGCTCGTGAACTTGAAATTTTTTCAACCGGTCAACTAGACACTCTAACACAGCCAAAATAAATGGGTAGAATAAGGTTATAACTAGATTTTTACTCACTAATATCTAATTTTAAGTAGTTTCTTTTTTGTTATGATTATTATATACTCTTTTGTTCATGATAGTAGTCATAACTTTTAACGATAATGATAAATTGTTAATAAAGCTACCGGGCCCAAGTTTGTATATTTGCAGTCGTCCTGCACTTCTATGTCGATATAAAAACTACGTGGACGCAAATAAATTTAAGAAGAAGAGACAAAGCTAATGGGCCACTAAGCCCAGGACCAATTACAACTCAATGGGCCCCCCATTAGGAGGACAAAGGAGCTGTTTGTTTCTACTTATGGCAACCAACCTCCTAACATAATTGGAATGGAACCTCTATTACTTTCTATAAATATCAAAAATAAAAACTTCTAAAAATAGAATCTGAACTCACTAACCAGTTCATTCGACTCGGTGAACTCATAGCATTCACATCACGTTCTTCATATCCATCTCTATAATTATACTAAAAATCAATATATATATAATATATATATATATATATATATTATATATATATATATATATATATATATATATATATATATATAATATATATATATATATATATATATATATATATATATATAGGGGAGGATTCAAATGAGAACTCACTTTTTTGTGAAAACTCTAGGAACCAATCTCAATTACTAGTTTTCAATGGCAAAATTGTAATTAATAAACACATAATAAAAAAATATTATAAATGAAAAAAAATACTAGGATTACTAAATTTTATATCAATATGATAGTCGTTGGAAAGATAAAAAAATGAATTTTCAAATGTGAGATTTTCTACCTTTTTCCATGTTCAGTGTTTCATGTTAGTATAAAATCATGCATAGAAATCTTAACATAAAAACTTCAAAATCTAGGGTTACTTTATAGATCTACTAAGTTGAGTTCTAGATTCTATTATTTTAAATATTTTTTCACTATGTTGGGGATCATATGTTTCATGTTGAAGTTGAAATCTTGATTCTAAAGGTTTGTGTTCTAAGACTTTTTATGCATTCATGTATGTTTACATATGAAACCCTAAAAAATTATTCTTTGACCCTTCAAGAAAAGCTAAGTCCATATTAAAGGTATCATCATAATAGAATCAATCATCCATTTCATCCATTTTAGAAATCAAGTAAAGCTAAGTCCATCACATATTTGACCCTTCAAGATTGAAGCAAGAGTCGGCTTGGTAACATATAAGCTAGAATTACCAACCGAACTTGTGGGATTTACTCCGCTTTTCATGTATCACACCTATGCATATGTCTTGTTGAGAATGATGTGCATACAATACATGTTTTCAATCATAGATTTATCATGTTCTTCATTAAATTTGATAGCATGATTCAAGGTTTGTATACTAAGGCATTTTATAGATGCATGTAAGAGCTTATATATGAAATCATATGAAAAAGATTTTTTTAAAAAAGTTCAATGAATAGATTAAGTTGTAATATATGACGTTCACAGTGGGCAAACGGAAGGTCTTGTACCTTGTAAGTAGCCTAAAAACCTTCGTAGTCGTCAGTCACTCACCGTAACTCAGCATTGCATGCGCAAGTAAACACCCTTATAAGCGTTATACATAGTTTAATACATATTCGTAATATCTTCGTAAGTACCATGACCCCATAACATAACTTCCCCTTTGCAACTAGAAATACTTGACCATTCTAATTAAAGTGTACCTCCATTAGCGGATACGAGCCTTTGCAACTTAAAATAGCACTTAGAGTATAATTCACTAATGACTTAATAAGTGGAGTCAAATACCTTTGTAAGTTCCCATAACTAAACCACAACATCTGTAACTTGTATACCTAGCTAGGACGTGACTAATGTCCCCTGAAGCACCATATTACACACCTTCGTAAGTGGACCATTCGTAAGTGTTGACACTTAGTTAAATTCACACATTGATCTAATGCCTCTATAACCATGCTAAAACTTCTATAACCATACCAACACCAACATAAGTAAGATAAACTCCACAACTACCCTTACACCTCCATAACCCTTAACTTCTAAAGTGTTGCAAAGAAATCAAAGTATGATTCACTTATTAAGTTAAAAGCATTCACATCTATGACACCTATATATATTCATTAAAAAATTTTCAATGATACTTTCAATGATAAATGACTAGTGAATATTAAGATATGCCACTGATTGCTCAACATTGATATAGTATATGTTATGGGCCTAGTATAGGTTCATTCAAAGTAATTTGTATATTGTCACACCCCAACACCCTTGACGGCGGAAACGTCGAGATGTGAGGTTAAGATTGTTCACAGCCACATAACGCTATAATTAACTTGCAATATATTATTCATAACTTTCAAAATTACATTACAAGCATAAGTCTCAATAATGAAATAAGTTTCAACATGAAATAACAAACATAATCATTTTTTTATTAACTAGGTCCAAGTCCTAGAATATGCCAGCAACATAAGTTCACTTCAAACTGGGGGTTTTCCTGAAACATGATAAAAATAAAAGGTCAACTATAAATAGTTGGTGAGTTTCCAAGGTTTTCATACATAATATGTAAAAGGTTACAAGTAGCAATTCATGTCATAGGTTATAAGCGTAAGGTTATAGAACATATCGTTACAAACCCAACCACCTCGATTGATTACAAGTATAAAAGATTGGCTAAGTGTATTTGGTTCCCTAGTGCACAAGCGTACGGCCCCTAAGAGTCCGCAATACCTCGACTTTAGCATCAAATAGGCTTGTCAGGCCCAAAGATCTAAGACGTCGCCAGGCTAGCAATAGTTAATAATTGTAAACAAACTATGTATCTCATATAAACACTTACAATACACAAATAACCATGACCAAATAATAAGTAGAATTGCATGTGCATTACAAGTCTCAAATGTGTATAAGTGTATCATGTATAAGTATCATGTTTCACCCCAAAATAGTATGAAATAAAGTAAAAAAGGGACAAGGAAAACTCACATGGATATATGCATTACAAGATGTTATACAAAGTCAAAAGATAATCCAAGGTATCCATCACAGACACCTAAATATATATATTTTACAAGTTTAAGTTTAATTAATAAGATTAACGTTTTAATGCGAACTAGGGTTTCACTTGAGATTTGGGATTTTTAATAAATAAATCAAGAAAAATAAAATAAAACAATCGTTTATGGTTTGGGTTTATAATGTTGAAATCAAGCAGTTATAAATAAAATTCAATGATTTAACTTATCGAATTAATAACGATTAAATATGATATGTGAAAAGAGATGAATAATTCAATAATTAATTATTCAAAATTTGATAAAAGTAATTAATTAATATTTACTTTAAATGCCCTTAAAACTAACATTTTATAAGGTTTTTAATCGTTTTAAAATAACCTTTGTAAAAGTTTTATAGTATCAAAGCTTTAAAACAATAATAAAGAAATAATATAGAATTTATGTTATCTTATAAGTCTCACAAACTTAAATAAAGTTTAAGAAATAATGTTATTATCTAATTATATGTAACATGATTAAATGAATAAATGAATAATTAATCATTAAATAACTATTTGAATAATTGTACTTATAGATTTATAACGGTTTAGAATAATCCACATTTGATCCAAATAGGGTTATAACATTTAGATTACATAAAATAGTTACTAATGTTTTTATAATCTTTGCTATCCTTTATAAGATAATTAATATCATAAGTTTTTAAACCTTTAAAAAATATAATGTAATGATTTAAATTATTATCTAAAATCTTATTTATAAGAATAACTAAACACTATATTTGTTGATAAAATTTGTTAAAGTATTTATAAAAATAATAAAATAAATTTACAGAAAGAAATAATTAACTTTAAAAATAAACAAAAGTTTTAAAACCAATTTTTATAATTTTCAGAAACTGTTAATATTTAATTTAGGGGCCAAAAAGGCCTAAAAAAAATATGTGAGGCTCCCCGGGTTCGAACCGGGGACCTCCTGTTTGTGAGGGTGAATGTGTGACCAGTGAACCAAGGCTTCCAGCCGCGTTAGAACTCGCACTTTAATTGCTAAAAAAACTTAAACAAACAAAATCCCCAATATACCAAGAACCCTAGATTCGATTGAATCCAAAATCGAACCTCCAACCGATAATGTTAAGCAAATTATGGTTAGGGCTTTTGTTCCATGACTAAAATCGAGTATGTTGATATAGTAAACTTACGTGTTTGAGTTTGGATTCGATGAAGATGATGATATGAATAACCGCGACCAAGGTGAAGTTGGTTCATGATTCAAACGTGGATGATAATCAAATTAGCTTTGCAGATAGCCTATAAGGTAGTTTTTAAGCAGAAGCCCTCTGTCAATTCGGTTTAAGAGAGCTTCAAACACGGATTCCCGTTAAGTTGCAGGTCGCGATTTATCTTAGGCTCGTTGGTGATGATTAAGTGTGTTTTGTACGAAATTGAGAAGGGTAAACGATTAGAAGTAGATAGATGATTGTTTATGCTAAGTTAATTCGATTATTATTGCGATTTAATGTTCAAACGGCCATGTAGTTTAAAGTCGACGGTTTCTTGATTGATTAAGGTTCATAACCGACTTGTAAAGGCAATTAAATGATACAATCAAGTTCGAAACAGGTATACGAACGATTTTGGAACAATTTTGAATCATTTTCGCTAAGATTGGGTGGGTTTTGGACCCTGCCGGCGCCGCGGCCGGAGCCTGGCCGCCGGTGGCCGGGAAAGCGGGTAAGGGGGGGGGGGGTTTAGTTTTAGTAAATTACAATTTGGTCCCTCAACATTAAGTTTCTTTTTATTTTAAGCAGAAACTTCAATATAAAGTTTAGGAATTGACATTAAGACCCCCTAATCTTTTAATTACTTAAAGTTTAACATTGTTAAATTTAATAACTATACAATTTATTTTTATTATCATTAGTAACATTATTATAGTTATTATTATTCAATTATTATTACAAATATTCTTATTATGATTATACAATTATTTAATATTTATTATTATTATTACTTTTATTAATATTAACATTGTTATTTTTATTTAATATTTATTTTTAACCTAATGACAATAATGAATAAACACAAACAACACATGAGTTTCAATAATAACCCTTGTAAGAGTAATGAAGTTAACTTTTAGTTAACGAAAATTCGAGATGTTACAGTCTCCCCAACTTAAAAGAATTTCGTCCCGAAATTAAAAATGAACTTAGATGAACAAAGGAATTATAATGAAAAGGTAAGTGTTCAACGAACAATGTTTGTCGTTTAATTACAGATGAAACGCTTCACTTTATGGAGTCTTTCAAGTCTCTTGGCATAACATATGTCACTTGAACTCTTCCAGTGAAGTTCGAGACGTTTTGAAAGGAAACGTTGAAAAACGATGACGAGTTTCCCGTGGTATGTTAGACTTATAAGCCATAACGTCTAGAATGTAGTGATGTTTTCGAAATAAAGATCACAATTGTAAGAAAGGTTAACCGTCAGGATTTAGGAATCCCAAACGTCACTATATGAAACGATCTTAACGCATATCTTGTGAATATGTATCTCTCCTTTGACCAATCATCGGTCTAAGAGTAATACGATATGCGAAGATTTTGGAATAAATTCACGACGATGGTTAGGAACATTATTAAAAGTAGAAAATGAATTGATCATTCAACTTAATGATCAATGTTTTACGACATACCACGGTATACGACTATTTGAGGTAGATACGAACCAATTTCTCTATTCGTTAACCCACATGAGTCAATATGAAATTTGTTAATCGGTCTATAGTGCACCATTTGTCATCATGGCATCTAAGATAAGAGGCACTTGGACACATACCAAGTTATGTCTTTTCTTTTATACCAAACCCATGACTACAAGTTTCGTAGGTTTATGAACCTCCACGTCACAATGTAAGTAATAGCGTGTCTCGTTAGTCGAAACCAAGATAGAGTTTTAAAGATTTCCAAGGTTGAGAGTTCGAAAGTGATCAAGAAGTAACGCAAACAATAAGACATGCATTTGTAACCATGTTTTGCAAGGTGACAAATTTCCAATTATAGATTGCATACGTAATTCATCAAACCCATAAGTACAGTCGAGAACATTCGTATGACTAGAAAGACATAACCACAAGTTGATAATGTCTTTATTTAGTAGGAAGATTGTTTTAAGAAGGCTACCATCACACAATCATGCGTTGATGATAACTCAAAATGAAAGTTGATAAGTAGTGAATAATTGGTTCGATATAGCTAGATCAAATCAAAACATAAGGATAAAGGAAAAGAAATCAATTTAAGAATTTTAAATGCTCCAAGCTCGAAATCAAAATCAACCTAGAGTGATCGGGTCTCCTTTCAAGTTCAGAAATCATGTTTTGGCTTGTTAGGTCCAAACACTAACATTGGTTCACCCTTCAAGTTACTACATGTTCCTTGTCACTTGATTAAAACCTTGGTAAGTTGGAGATCAAGAAATGAGAATAGTCATCAAGGTGTGGTTTTCACTCCTAGCTTGAGGGTGTATTCCCAAGGTATGACCACTAACTTACCAATCAAAAAAAAATTCGATCCCAACTCCTTGTTGAGGATCCACAGAAATAAGACGAGGTAACTCACCATTAAGGTAAGGGAAATCACTCCTATCTTAACGGCGAAGTTTTACAAAAACAAAATATAACAAGGTGAACTTCTTCATCAAAATCCAGAAATCACTCCTACTTTGATGAAGTCGTCTCATTTGAGCAAATACAATTCATAAAGATGATATTATCATCAAGGTATGGAATTCACGCCTATCTTGATGATTGAATTTCATCATAGCAAGAAAACAATCGAAGATTGACATTTGTCACCAAAGTACGGGTTTCAATCCTATTTTGGTGAGATCATGTCATTTGTGAAATGGCATTCCAAAGAAAATAATTGAATTCAATCCTCGGGATAAGGAAATCACCCCGATCCAGAGGATGAAATTTTATAAATCACAATTGGAAACCATTTATCAAAACGAATAGAGAATCATCAAAGTAAGGGAATCACCCCTGTTTTGATGAGTTAGAATTTAGGAAATACAAGTGTTCTTAGTCATAGGTTGACTTGCAACTCTTGCATCTCCCACGGTGCAAACGGTATGAAGTTCGACTTATCAACGAAAGGAAGAGAGTATCTATTAAAAAATTCAGAAAATTTCAAGTTACATTAGTGTAACAAAAGGGAAATCATGCTTACAAAGTTTGAGGTCAAAGTTCGAGGTAACAGAATTAGTTATGATGGTGTTCAAATCTTGAATGGTTTAATTCAGGAAGACTAAATCAATGACAAGAGTGATTCAACACCACGACGAGATGTGAACATTCGATTCACAATTGAAAGAAATACATGAACTCCTCAAGTCATGAGGTCAACCATAACCTTATTAAAGACATGCGTACTTATAAGTGATCACTCATCTCAAGGGTTTCGAGTCAAGTAAATGGATTCAATGATCGAGTCAAATCACCATTTACACTTTGCCTAGACATAGTATCTCGAGACGTAGGGATTCCACCTATAGCATTGCATGTTCTTAGTTTGGGACACATCCTTAAGGAGACTTGAGAACCATAAGTAGCGGTTTAAAGTTTTTGATGACCATTCGGTTTATATTCCCAATATCTTTGGGTATATTAAGATCCATATTCACGTTGGTCATGGTATAGAAATAGTTACATGAAACGCGCAACGTGTAACGGAGTTTGAACGTAAGAGTTGAAATGGGTGATAGGTTCATATTAACAGGAACATTATGTATGATTTGAATGAAGAGATACCAGTTCAAGGAATCAAAGATTTTTAAGACACGAAGAGGATGGTTCCATTTGGTAACGCATTACCATTTGGAATCGTTGACACGTCAAGGTAAATTGACCCATTTGCCATAGAGACTTGTGTATGTTGACCATAGTTTATCACTCATCCTAGAAATCCCCAGGTAAGCATAACTAGTCTCACAATGAGATTTATACGATATGCTTGCCTTAGCCCGAAGGCCTTTTGCCAGGAAATCCAGAATACAGGTGTCTATGTGTCACACAAATTTCTTTGGTTTATGAAATCAAAACCTTGATGAGATTTTCATAGATTAGACATAGAGTCTAAGGAATTAAACCCACGATGATAAGTGTAGATTCCACATGTCGTTGAGAAGAGTTTAGGTTTAGGAGTTCATTTGTCGGGGAGGGTCAAAGTCAAAGTTAAGTTTAGGGAGACAAGTAACTAAGTTTAAGCATACATAAGGCAATCCTATGCTAAGGCATCAAGTTGCACAAAATGCATAGCATCATGTAGCATGCAAACAACATGTAAGCACAAAGGTATAAGAATCTTTCTATGAGGTTCATGCACTATAGTCTAGGTCACCATTTCTAATAACCTAAATCCCTATAGTTATGGGCTCTAATACCAATCTGTCACACCCCAACCTTGACGGCGGAAACGTCGAGATGTGAGGGTTAAGATTGTTCACAGCCACATAACGCTATAATTAACTTGCAAATATATTATTCATAAGTTTCAAAATTACATTACAAGCATAAGTCTCAATAATGAAATAAGTTTCAACATGAAATAACAAACATAATCATTTTGTTTATTAACTAGGTCCAAGTCCTAGAATATGCCAGCAACATAAGTTCACTTCAAACTTGGGGGTTTTCCTGAAACATGATAAAAATAAAAGGTCAACTATAAATAGTTGGTGAGTTTCCAAGGTTTTCATACATAATATGAAAAAGGTTACAAGTAGCAATTCATGTCATAGGTTATAAGCTAGTAAGGTTATAGAACACATATCGTACAACTACAACCAAACCTCGACTTGATTACAAGTATAAAAGATTGGCTAAGTGTATTTGGTTCCCTAGTGCACAAGCGTACGGCCCCTAGGAGTCGGCAATACCTCGACTTTAGCACCAAATAGGCTTGTCAGGCCCAAAGATCTAAGACGTCGCCAGGCTAGCAATAGTTAATGATTGTAAACAAACTATGTATCTCATATAAACACTTACAATACACAAATACCCATGACCAAATAATAAGTAGAATTGCATGTGCATTATAAGTCTCAAATGTGTATAAGTGTATCATGTATAAGTATCATGTTTCACCCCAAAATAGTGTGAAATAAAGTAAAAAGGGGACAAGGAAAACTCACATGGATATATGCATTACAAGATGTTATACAAAGTCAAAAGATAATCCAAGGTATCCATCACAAGGCACCTAAATATATATATTTTACAAGTTTAAGTTTAATTAATAAGATTAACGTTTTAATGCGAACTAGGGTTTCACTTGAGATTTGGGGATTTTTAATAAATAAATCAAGCAAAATAAAATAAAACAATCGTTTATGGTTTGGTTTATAATGTTGAAATCAAGCAGTTATAAATAAAATTCAATGATTTAACTTATCGAATTAATAACGATTAAATATGATATGTGAAAAGAGATGAATAATTCAATAATTAATTATTCAAAATTTGATAAAAGTAATTAATTAATATTTACTTTAAATGCCCTTAAAACTAACATTTTATAAGGTTTTTAATCGTTTTAAAATAACCTTTGTAAAAGTTTTATAGTATCAAAGCTTTAAAACAATAATAAAGAAATAATATAGATTTATGTTATCTTATAAGTCTCACAAACTTAAATAAAGTTTAAGAAATAATGTTATTATCTAATTATATGTAACATGATTAAATGAATAAATGAATAATTAATCATTAAATAACTATTTGAATAATTGTACTTATAGATTTATAACGGTTTAGAATAATCCACATTTGATCCAAATAGGGTTATAACATTTAGATTACATAAAATAGTTACTAATGTTTTTATAATCTTTGCTATCCTTTATAAGATAATTAATATCATAAGTTTTTAAAACCTTTAAAATAATAATGTAATGATTTAAATTATTATCTAAAATCTTATTTATAAGAATAACTAAACACTATATTTGTTGATAAAATTTGTTAAAGTATTTATAAAAATAATAAAATAAATTTACAGAAAGAAATAATTAACTTTAAAAATAAACAAAAGTTTTAAAACCAATTTTTATAATTTTCAGAAACTGTTAATATTTAATTTAGGGGCCAAAAAGGCCTAAAAAAAATATGTGAGGCTCCCCGGGTTCGAACCGGGGACCTCCTGTTTGTGAGGGTGAATGTGTGACCAGTGAACCAAGGCTTCCAGCCGCGTTAGAACTCGCACTTTAATTGCTAAATACAAACTTAAACAAAATCCCCAATATACCAAGAACCCTAGATTCGATTGAATCCAAAATCGAACCTCCAACCGATAATGTTAAGCAAATTATGGTTAGGGCTTTTGTTCCATGACTAAAATCGAGTATGTTGATATAGTAAACTTACGTGTTTGAGTTTGGATTCGATGAAGATGATGATATGAATAACCGCGACCAAGGTGAAGTTGGTTCATGATTCAAACGTGGATGATAATCAAATTAGCTTTGCAGATAGCCTATAAGGTAGATTTTAAGCAGAAGCCCTCTGTCAATTCGGTTTAAGAGAGCTTCGAACACGGATTCCCGTTAAGTTGCAGGTCGCGATTTATCTTAGGCTCGTTGGTGATGATTAAGTGTGTTTTGTACGAAATTGAGAAGGGTAAACGATTAGAAGTAGATAGATGATTGTTTATGCTAAGTTAATTCGATTATTATTGCGATTTAATGTTCAAACGGCTATGTAGTTTAAAGTCGACGGTTTCTTGATTGATTAAGGTTCATAACCGACTTGTAAAGGCAATTAAATGATACAATCAAGTTCGAAACAGGTATACGAACGATTTTGGAACAATTTAGAATCATTTTCGCTAAGATTGGGTGGGTTTTGGACCCTGCCGGCGCCGCGGCCGGAGCCTGGCCGCCGGTGGCCGGGAAAGCGGGTAAGGGGGGTTTAGTTTTAGTAAATTACAATTTGGTCCCTCAACATTAAGTTTCTTTTTATTTTAAGCAGAAACTTCAATATAAAGTTTAGGAATTGACATTAAGACCCCCTAATCTTTTAATTACTTAAAGTTTAACATTGTTAAATTTAATAACTATACAATTTATTTTTATTATCATTAGTAACATTATTATAGTTATTATTATTCAATTATTATTACAAATATTCTTATTATGATTATAATTATTATTATTATTACTTTTATTAATATTAACATTGTTATTTTTATTTAATATTTATTTTTAACCTAATGACAATAATGAATAAACACAAACAACACATGAGTTTCAATAATAACCCTTGTAAGAGTAATGAAGTTAACTTTTAGTTAACGAAAATTCGAGATGTTACATATATGATGGTTACTAATATAGGTTGCTTGTGACGAAAGTCTTGGTTTATACAAGCATATGATTGCTTTACTTCATGCATATTATGGTTACTGGAGTCTTGCTTTGTGCTTGTCATATATGCAAGCATATAATTATATTGCTTTACGCATAGCATGATCATTGGAGTCTTGCCTTGTGCAATCATGTTATTAAATTCTTGTTTTGTACAAGCATTTGATTGTTTTTTTCTTATGCATCGCATGGTCAATAGAGTCTTTGTGCAATCATGTCATTGGATGCTTACTTCGTGCAAACATGTTGCTAAAGTCATGTACTAGTACAACACATATAGCATAGATATTAAATACTATCACTGATCACAGATTATATGACCTTTTAAAATATAAATACTGATCTTTTAAAAAAGATAACACTTAATCAGTGATGTTGATAGTTTGAATATAAGGTAAATCAAAGGTTAGCCGAGCTAGGGTTCATAATGACAGGATGGAATATGGAGCTTACATAGCAATAAAGACTGGCATCTCGTTTCATATTTTACGTTATATTTCTAAGACAATGTTACTTTGTGTAATAGATATGCTTCCCCTGACATTAAATTGTTAAAAGTTTTAAAGTTTTCCACTTCTATGAAAATTAAATTTTCAATTATTGCTATGCTTTTCGAAACCAACTATGAAGACTTCTGAGAAGGGGACTTATAATTTAACAACTCTATTAAAAGTTGTCACTACAAAGTAATACCTTTATTTCATATACAATAACTTCCCTAGTTTGCAGGGACCGGTGAAGGGCTGTCAATTACAACACAACAACACAAAGAGGAGATTAACCAAACTTAATCAAACAGTAAACTGGATTAACCACAATAATGATACTAAGAACACAAGTAACAAGTAAGAGACAGAACAAGAGATTTGGGTTTCAAGGATGCAGTATATTGCTTTCTCAAGTTCTATTACAAGTGTTACAAAGCATAAAGAAAGATACTAGAACATGGAATACTTATACTACAACCTACAGCCGACTATACTTTGAAAGCCAGCTGGATACAATTGACTAGACACAAATAAAATCAATTGTAGAATCAAAAGGCATATCTGCCTTTTGACCTTGTGACTATGACATGCCATAGCTCACATCCTTATCTATTACAAAAGGATAAAGTACATAAAGTAGAAAGTTACAGACTCAAGACCTCAATATACAGTTACCAAAACATGGACCTTTTCACCAACTCATGTAAGTTGGTGACTTTACAGAGATGCAGCGGAAAGGTGTCCAGCTTTATGGAATAGTACATCAGATTAAGCATGTTACAAAAAGTCTTCGGAAGAAATCTGTCTTCATAAGATGAAGCTTCGGAAGACTTTGTCTCTGAGGCTTCGGAAGACTTCATATTTGGCTTCGGAAGATATTGCTCTTGGCTTCGGAAGATTTTACACTTAGAATATTTCTAGTGCATGGTGTAAAACTTTTGAAGCAATTCTACTTCAGTTCTTTAGTGCATTGCTTGCAGAGAGACTTTGGATGTTTTGGTTTGCATCAGACTTATAGGAATCCTTACAAACTCCCCTTAGGCTGATGCTACCAAAACATTTAGAAGATCTTCAGATGTTAGTAGTCTTCAGCACAATCATGACCATACCCTTCTTCATTAGATGGTCAGGATCATTCAGACTTTCATAGTATCTTCTCATCTCAAAGAGATCATGCAGAGGTAAGTTGATTATGTCTTGCCATGTATAGACATTCTCAACACCTTGATCTCTGATTACATGCTATCTTTCTGGATTGGTAGAGAAGGTCCAGGATAAGATGGGTGTCTCAGCTGCGCAAGAGGAGCCACTTGAATTGGAGTTGATTGGGCTGCCTCTTCATGCACTTCCTCTGGTTGATCTGACTCAGCCTGAGGTGTAGTGTTAGATGATTTAGGCTTCTTTTCTTAGACTTTGGTTTAGAAGCCATCCTCTTCTTTCTCTTTGAAGATTTTAACTGAGAAGACTGGCTTGCAGTACCAGATTGATCTCTGTTGTCTCTCTCAGTTAGGACTTCCTCTCTCTCAGGTTCAGAAGGAGAGGGAGGTTGACCCTGCTGTGAATCAGAAGATGAAGATTGCTGAGGCTCAGAAGGAGGTTCGGGTTGTGTTGTCTCAGGTTGTTCAACCTTAACCTCCACTTCATGTGGGACTTGACTTGGAAGAGAGTGTAAGTCAATCAGTTCTCCGCTCTTGATCTTCTACTTGATTACCCTTATATGCTCATCCATTGTGGATAAAGACATAGGGCCAAGTCTCATTCCGGAGAATCCATACAACTTCAAGAAGCTCATCATCCTTTGTTTGTCAGCATACTTCTTCATACTCTTTTGGATGATGGCTCTTGACTTTGCAGCCTCTTCCCTTAGCTTCTTCTTAGTTGTCTTTCTCTCTTTGACTAACTCAAGCTCAAGTTGTTTTAAGTACTCAAACTCAACAAAGTCATAGGACAAGGGAAGAAGTGCATCTGCCTGATAGAAGCCTATGGCACTCAGGTAGTTGAACATTTTGATCCTATCTTCTTCTTTGTCTACCTGAGGTTCTTGTTGAATCACATCTTCTTGTACAGGGCTTTCTTGAACTGGGGAGAGAGTAGGAGCATGCTTGTAAAGTCTTTTCTATCTCTTCTTCTCTTTGAATTGGAGAAGTAACCTTGCATCCTCTTTTTCTTTCATCTCTCTTGACACTTCCATGTCAGCCAGTTCATTTAGTTGTTCTAAGGGGAGAGAAATGATTTCATCAATGTCATAGTTCCTAGTCTGCAGGTAAGTAATCCTGACTGCCCTTAACTCATCATCTTGAGTATTTGGTCTGGGTGCATCCCTGATTGCAGCTTGCATAAAGCCTGAAGACCCAGAGGAACTTTCTCCCCTTAGCTTCCTTTTCCTCTCTCTCTCTCTCCTCCTCCTCAATTTCCTCAGAAGTCAAAATCCTTTTCCCTTTGTCACCCACAGACCTTTGTGACTCAGGATGGATAGAGGTTTGGCCTTCATTGCTTAGTGTAGCATCCATGCTCTGGCCAGAGGGAGGCTGAGAAACACCTTCACCAGCAGGTGTCTCAGAGGGAATGTGGATCTCTGCAGCAGTTGATGATGATGAGACAGGGGTCTCAGGTTCTGCCACTAGGCCTTCAGTCAAGGTTTCCCCTATGAGGCTAATCTTAGGGTCTACCTCAACATCCAGTTGACCGATGGCATTACCTGATTGCCTAAGTCTCCTTCTTAAGCTAAACTCTGCTGTGATCATGTCTTGGATTCTTTGAGCCAATCTGTCAGCTTGTCTTGATTTGCTTATGTTGACTAGATCCAGACCTTCATAGAAGTTCAAAGTTTGAAAATCAAATACTTCTTGTTGCCCTTGAACTCTATGAAGAATAAGGGTTCTTCTATCAGCATCATACCTCCACCTTATGATGTAGTTTGAAGTTCCTTGAGGTGGGGATGACACAGCCCTTGGTATACCTTCCTCAAAGAGACTCCTGATTATAAAGTCTATAGAGTCCACATTAATGTGAACTTGAGAAAGTTACTGAGAATGCATAATTGCAAGTGAGGATGGTGAGTCCTCAATGTCTATTCTCTGTGAAGAACTCCCAGGTTCTGTGACTGCAATGACTTTCTCCCCCTTTTTGGTAGCATCACCCACTTGCATAGGTGAGGTGGAGGATAAATCAATCACATCCACAGGTTCTTGTGTTCCTGGTTGAGCTCTTCTTAAAGGTCTCCCAGCTAGTTTTTCCTTAAGATATGAAATCTCAAGTTGCTGATCATTGACCCTGTTGTGTAAGGTAGTCACCTGAAATTCAAGGTGACTAACCTTAGAGACTAAATAAGAGCATGTTTTTGACAGTTTTTGCACCTTTAGTCTCAGATTCCCCTCTTCTTTCATCAGAAGAATCATTGAGGGATGAGATGATATGGTGGTGACAAAGTCCTCTCTCTCTCACCAGCTTGAGGTTCTTGGCTGCTGGTTTTCCTCTCTGGCTCACTGGCAATCTCAGTGAATGTCAGGGCTGAGTTGTCATGGAGAGGTCTTAATGATGTAATCACTTGCAGAAGTGAGAGCCTCTTCCATATGGACTGATGTGACTCACCTTCAGTAGGTGACTGATGTGGGAAGTTGAGAGACTCAGGAGTACTCTTCTGACTCTCTTTGAGTAGGGGAAGAAGAGAGACTCATGGTACTCACTGATATCCTAAGTCCTAGTTAGTATAGGAGTAGGTTGGAAATGGGTTGATTAAATCTAAAGGTGGTGTTAAACATCCGCAATTTTCAAGTTATAAACCCGAACCCGAACTAAATCGAACTTTCTTACGATATGCTTTATTTAACTTTTATTTTATTTATATTTATAGAATTATATGATTAGATTAGTTTAAATGATTATTTATTCATTTATTATAAAAAACAATTTTACAAGACATAAAGAAAAAAACAACTTTCAAAAAATTAAAAAAAGAAGAAAGAAAAATCTTATGAAAAAAAAAGTCTTAAAAAGAATTATTAAACTTATAAAGTTATAAAATGATTAATTAATGACAAATTTTAAATAATTATAATATAATAATCAAAATAATAAAATATATAAGTTAATAAGTATAAAAGTTAAAATATTACAAATAAATAATTTGATTGATTATTCAAATTGGTTTTATAAAGTCTACAAGATTTAATAAAAAAAGAAGTTGTTAAATAAAATTAAAGTTTTAATAAATTTAAAGTTTAATTGTAATTATTCTTTATTTATTTAAATTATTAATTTTATATTTATTTCAAATTCCAATCATAACCCCCTATTAAAAGACTTATAAATCACCATTAACACCATTCATAACCTCCTCCTAACCTCAAGTATAAAGCAAGGCTTAGGCCTTACTTTTTATTTGCTCATTCTCTAAAAACCTCACTCTCATATCTTTCTTTCATCCATTGGTTATGATGAATTTGAAGAATTTTATTTTACAAGAAATTTCAAGAATTCTTAATACTAAGGTAATCCTTTATTGTTTTTATATTATACATTTTAATCATCCTCCTCACAATTGTTCTCATGACTTTATGTTCTTACTACTATTCTTTCTTCTACCAAATCTCTTTTTATTTTAATAATTATCATTTGATCATTAACATTTTAATAATCACTAATCTTATAATAATCACTAACATTCCTAAATTAAGCTAACAACACACTAACATAAACAAAGAATTCCGTTTGCATATGGACGGCTATGCCGCCGCATTCGGTTATTCCACAAGGTTTTGTTCTAAATGATGGCTATGCCAAAGTATTAGAATATTTTTATAACTCAAATGAAGACTAATATATCATATATTGACATAATAAAATGTTTTAACCCGTTTCATGCTTTAACGATTTTAAAAGTGCACATAAGTGCCTTACTACAATTCTGGCAGAATATAATCTTACTTCAACCGACCATAACTTGATCATAAATAACTAAATTTGAGTAAAATCAGACTCCAATATTAAGTTCATTTAATTACCTTTTCAACGACAGTTTATACGTCTTGAACTCAATCGGACGACTCAACAATAGCCTTCACAAATAAGTGCGCATTTCAGCACCTTCTCTTCTTGTGCTGCTTGTTTTGACCTATTTAAAGATCTTTTCATAACATTGTTTCTGAATGAAAGTTGTCCAGACGACTTTGAACTAGTCAAGTATAAATTTTTTACAATTTTATGAAACCGTTTTCTATTTTTAAAACCTGTTCAAACACATACCAAACATTCTGTCCAGAATCTAGAATTGATGCAATAATCCTTTCTCAATCTACCCTTTTGCTTTTTGGCATTCTCTAAACGTCCTAACTTCTTGTAATGATTCCAACCTTAAGTTATTGTTTTTTTATCATTTAGGACATCACATTTGACTCTTGACATCCAAGCTTTCTTATGTACTCTACAACCATCACTATACTTGTGAGTTTTCCATGTGAGTTCTCCATGCCCCTTTTTACTTTATTTCACACCTTTTGGGGTGAAACATGTTAACCTTATAAACTTACACTTGTAAACATCTTGATACTTGTAAATGCACATGCAATTCATCTTTACTTTTTGTCATGGTTATTTGTATTATTGTAAGTCTTATATGAGATACATATTTTGTTTACAATCATTAACTATTGCTAGCCTGGCGACGTCTTAGATCTTTGGGCCTGACAGCCTATTTGGTGCTAAAGTCGATGTATTGCCGACTCCTGATGTCGTATGCTTGTTCATCATGGGAACCAAATACACTTAGCCAATCTTATATACTTGTAATCAAGTCGAGGTTTGGTTGTAACTGTATGTGTTCTATAAGCTTGCTAACTTGTAACCATGGACATGAATTGCTACTTGTAACCCTTTTATATTATACATATATGCGTGTGTTTAAACCATGGGAACTCACCAACTTTATAGTTGACCCTTTATTTTTAACATGTTTCAGGTTTACTACTTGAAGATCTTCTTGTGCTCATATAGGACTTGGACCTAGTTTAATTGAAAACTTATGTTTTCTGTTTGTATCTTGATTGTTTGTAATTATATGATTTGTCTTGTGATGTTTAATGAATAATGACATTTAATATTATTTCAACTTATTAGTTCCATGTGCTATGAGCAATCGTCTCCCATTCGTCCGCCCCGATGATTCCGCCATCGGTCGGGGTGTGACAGCTGGGGATGGTAACTGTCCCCTGAAGGTTGTTCACTTGAGTGTTGAGACTCAGAGTGAAGGCTTAAGGCAGTTGGGCTTGTGAGCTCATCAGGGTGAGCATGAGGAACCTCAGCCCTGATAGTTGAAGAGATGGGAGTGGTTTGCTCCTCAGGGGAAGTGGGAGCTCTAGTGTCCACTTCCTCCTGTATAGGTGAGTATATGGGGACCTGCACAGACTCAATAGCTTGAGCAGGGGTTCGTTTGGATTTTCTTTGGTAGGTGAGGGTTACTTGAGGCCTTTTTAGTGGTAGAGAGGTAGAAGGTGTGGGTTCAACACTAGCTTGTGTTGCTAGGTTGTCACCTTGAGCAATGAGCTCTAACATTTTGGGGACAAGGGCTGTTTCTACCCCTGAGAAGCCTACAGTTGGCTTCTTCATGATTTTAAAGATGTCGGGCTTCATCTGTCCCAATTTAAGAATATTATCTGTTTCCCTCAACTGTGAGCCCAGTTCACAGTTGAGAATGTGTTGAACATATCTAGGAAACATATAATACTCTAAGGAGTCCAAGTTAGCAAGCAAATTGGTATAGACAAATTGAGAGTACCTGAACTTGACCCCTTGAACCATTCCATGCACTATGAAGGAGAGATCCTCAGGAATCTGGTCCCACCCTCCATGCTTGTTTGACAAGCTGTGGATAACCACATGGAGTAGGTATTTCCACTGGGATGAGACCTTCCCTTTCCTGAAGGTCTTTACAGAAAATCTCCCTCATAGCCCATCTGCTCAAAGAATGATTGACAGCTTCCTTTGGGAAGGACAACTCACCTTCTTCATCATCCAGCTGCAAATGAGTGTTGATGATGGCCGGAGTGATGAAGATTGTCCTCCCTTGCACTGTGGCAGACAGTGCCTTCTCCCCATCCATGATGACCTCTTGGCAGGTCTTCCAAATTCAAGCAGATGATCCTCATAGAGAGTAGGATCAATGGTTAGGGAGGTGAAGTATTTGATAGAGCTAAGAACTGCAAATCTCTGAGAAACTTTCATCTTTCTCAGAGCTTAACAGAGCAACCTGGTTGTGTTGCCTGTGAAGTTGCATGGAGAAATCTGGGTTGTTTCTGCGGTTAAGGTTGGCCATTTGAGAAGCTTAAGGATGAAGAAAGGTGAAAAGCAAAGGCGGTTTGGGAATTAGGTTTGAGGAATAGTAGAATTGAAGAAGATAGTGAGGGAGAGGGGGAACCGTTGGGTATTTATGTGAAAAGGATTTGAACCAAAGTTAATGAAAGAGGATAAACTTTGAAATCCGAATGTCGGTCCCACCTCTGAAAAAGTAGTTTACTTTTGCTCAAAAAGTAGTTTTCTTGGAATTCGAAAAGCTTCCGAAGGTAAATTATCTTCGGAAGTTTTAATGAAAAAGCTTCCGAAGCTAAAATGACTTCGGAAGATTTTCCTGAGAGTCTTGAAAATTTTGCTTCGGAAGAGAAAAAAACACTTGAATGCTTTGTATATAAAACAACAAAGCTTCCGAGAGTTAATTTTGCTTCGGAAGGAAAAAGTCCTTAAAAACAAATAAGTGTCTGAGACAAGTATTTAAGCTTCGGAAGATAGATTGAAACTTCTTCCGAAGGTAAAATTTCTTAGACAGTTATTTATTTTGAAGACATGATTTGCTTCCGAAGGTAAAAATATATCTTCCGAAGGATCAGAAAATTTTCAAGAATCTAAGGAAAGTCTTCAAAAAGGATTTGATATCCAAAGAAAACATGAGCTTATGAAAGTGATGAACTAGACAACTTAGGACACACATATTTTAAGAAATAATTAGAATTAGTTTTAAGAAAAGATCTACTCAAAGTTAATCATCCCAATAGCTGATATTAGATATTTAAATCTCTGTTCATCAAAAGCTTTTGTAAACAGATCAGCATATTGTTCATCTGTATGAACTTTGACTAGTTTAATTAATCCCTTTTCATAGTTATCTCTTATTAAATGATACCTGATATTGATGTGTTTGGTCCTTGAGTGCTGCACAGGGTTCTCAGTGATAGAGATAGCACTATTGTTGTCTATGTGGATAGGAGTCTCCTTGAAGTTAAATCCATAGTCCAGCATCTGATTTTGAATCCAAAGCACTTGAGCACAGCAACTTGCAGCAGCAATGTATTCAGCCTCAGCAGTTGATGCAGACACACAGGATTGTTTCTTGCATTGCCATGAGACAACCCTTCCACCAAGGAATTGACATCCCCCAGATGTAGACTTTGCAGTCATGTTGCAACCACCATAATCACTATCTGTATAAGCATACAGATTGAAGTCAGGATTCTTTGGATACCATAAACCAAGTGTTGAAGCACCTTTGAGGTATCTTAGAATCCTTTTGACAGTGATGAGGTGAGACATCTTAGGGTTGGCTTGATATCTTGCACAAATACATGTAGCAAACATGATATCAGGCCTGCTAGCTGTAAGATACATAAGAGACCCAATCATAGCCCTGTATAAGTGTTCATCTACACACTCCCCCTCAAGATCAGGTCCAAGGGAGTGGTTTCTGGCTATGGGTGTCTTAGCAATCTTACAATCAGTCATGTTGAACCTCTTGAGTATGTCCTGAACATACTTTGACTGACTTATGAAGATGCCATCTTCAACTTGCTTCACTTGAATTCCCAGAAAGAAATTGAGTTCTCCCATTGCACTCATTTCAAATCTGTCTTTCATCAGCTTCTCAAAGTCTTTGCAGAGCTTTGGATTAGTTGAACCAAAGATGATGTCATCTACATACACTTGAACTAGCAATAAGTCATTTCCCTGTCCTTTGATGAAGAGAGTTCCATCTATAGTACCTCTCCTGTATCCATGTTTACAAAGATACTCAGACAATGTCTCATACCACTTCCTGGGTGCCTGATGCAGCCCATAAAGAGCTTTGTCAAGCTTGCAGACATAATCAGGATGATCAGGATCTACAAAACCAGGTGGCTGTTTGACATAACCTCTTCATCAATCACTCCATACAGAAAAGCACACTTTACATCAAGTTGAAAGACCTTGAAGTTCTTGGATGCAGCAAATGCCAGGAATATCCTAACAGCTTCTAATCTTGCTACAGGAGCAAAGACATCAGTGTAGTCAATCCCTTCTTCTTGTGTATCCTTGAACAACTAGTCTTGCCTTGTTCTTGATGATAATGCCTCTATCATCCTTCTTATTCCTAAACACCCATTTGGTTCCAATGGTAGTCTTCCCATGAGGAAGAGGACAAAGGTTCCAAACTTTTTGCCTTTTGAATTGAAGCAACTCTTGTTGCATAGCTTCAACCCAACTTCCATCCTTTAGAGCCTCATCAACTTTCTTTGGCTCTATCTGGGATAAGAAACAAGAGTGAAGACAAACATTTGCTTCATGGGTTTGTCCTCTTGTTCTTACCCCTGTGACAACATCTCCAATGATGTTTGTGGTGGGGTGAGACTTGTGGATCTTAAGCTGAGGGATCACAGCAAGTTGCTGAGAAAGATCCAAATTTGAGAAATTTAGATCTGGCATAGATGATTCACCCTCCACATCACCACACTTATCAAGATTAACTTGATCCAATGAGTGTGTGACATCATTGATGTTGTCATCTATGGTGTGGTTATTAGCATCAAGGAATTCCTGATCACTTTCACCATCACCATTGTTGTCTTCCACAATTGAGGTATCTTTATCTGGTTGTGGAGCCTCTGAGCTGGAATTTGAAGGCACCCCAGATGTATCAGCTGAATTTGTCATTGTAGTGCTGATAGAAACCTCATTTGCTGAAGTAGTTCCAACTGGAGCTGAAGATGTATGAGTTGAAGGTCTTCCTAGCTCAAATCTTGGATCAGGATCACCTGTATTTAAATTTTTGCAGATCCTGAAACATTCTCACAAGATTTGTTAAAACAGTTGGTAACTAAATCAAGATCAAATAGCCAATCAGGACCAGAACCAGCCACACAGGGTGTGTGTTCATTGAAAGTCACATTGGCTGACTCCTCAACAATTCTAGTTCTGAGATTGTATACTCTATAAGCCTTAGCTGGAAGAGTATCCAATGAAGTGTCCATCATCTGATTTCTCAGCAAATTTGGCAATTTGATCTTTGGTATTCAAGATGGTGCAAGGACATCCAAATGACCTGAGAAAACCAATGAAAGGTTTTCTCTTGTGCCAAAGTTCATAAGGAGTCTTACCATGTGTCTTAACTACTAAAACTCTGTTTTGCACATAGCAAGCAGTGTTTACTGCCTCTGCCCAGAAGGTGATGGGCAGTTTAGAGTCAGACAACATAGTTCTTGCAGCTTCAATTAGTGTCCTGTTTCTCCTCTCAGCAACACCATTTTGCTGAGGAGTCCTGGGAGCACTATATTGTCTTGTAATACCTTTTTCATCACAAAATGTATCAAGGATTTGATTCTTGAATTCAGTCCCTTGATCACATCTTATGGTTTTGACCTTGTGATCACTTTGATTCTCAATTTTTAAGATGAAATTCTTCAGAATCTCAGGGGTCTCATCCTTAGTTCTAAGAAAGAAAACCCAAGTGAATCTTGTAAAATCATCTGTGATCACCAAACAATAAGAGGTCCTTCCTAGACTCATTACACTGGTGGGGCGAAAGAGATCCATATGTAATAAGTGTAGGGGAGTAGTGATGGAGTTTCTTTCCTTAGGCTTGTGAGATACCTTATGTTGCTTCCCTTTCAGGCATGCAACACAATGATCATCACTTGTAAACTCTTTCTTTGGCATTCCAGTTACCAGATCATGTTTAATTAGTTTATTCATGTTCTTAAAGTTTACATGGCACATTCTTTTATGCCATAGGAAAGACTCATCACTATTTGCTTTAGACAGAAAGCATGAAACTTCTCCAGAGGGAGATGTTTCTTGCAAGTCCATCTTGTACATGTTCCCTTTTCTGGGGGCTCTAAGCAGGATGTGCTCATGAGGAATGACCACTCCAGGCTTGAGAACAATGCACTCATGCTCAGTAAAGAGCATGTTATGACTCTGATCACAAAATTAGGATACACTCAGAAGATTGTACCCAAGCTCCTTGACAAAGTTTACCTTTTCAATGCTGAGCTTACCATTTGTGACCTTGCCCCTTCCAGAAATGTAACCACCTTCATCTCCTCCAAAAGCAACTGGTCCTCCATCAATCCTCTCAAAGTTATGGAGTAGTGACCTATTGCCTGTCATGTGCCTGGAACAACCACTATCAATGATCCAGACATTCTTGTTTGTCTTGAGCTGTTCCTGCACAAAGAAAATGATTAGTTACATTTGGAAACCCAAGCCTTACTTGTCTTGGGCTCACTAAGTATAATAGAAGGTAATGCAACAGTAATAGATCCTATGGTTGTGCTAGAAGGATCTTGAGCTGTTGTTGATGGAGAAACTTCAGTCACTTGGTCTTTCTTAGACTTCCACACCACCTTTGGAGTCTTGGACTTGACCTTCAAAACTTCGAAAGCTTTTGGGACTTCGGAAGTTTTGATGACTGAACCTTCGGAAGATTCTGCAGTCACTGCAGCAGACTTCAGTGCTTCGGAAGAATTCCTTTCTTCCGAGACCAACTTCTCTTCCGAAGGTAATTTTCCATTTGCCTTCTTCTTAGATTTGGAGCTTCCGAAGGAAACAGACTTTCCTTCCGAAGCTTGAATCTTCTTGAAACTCTTTGAAGTCTTTGTCGTGGTCATATGGACAGTACTTTTAGGATTGTATGGACAATCCTTAGCAATGTGAGAGGTACTTTCACACATGACACACAACATTTTCTTTTTCACAAGAGTCTCCTTATGAGAGCAAGACTGTCTTTGGTCACATCCCTTCTCCACCCTCATCTTTGTAGATGCTGAGACAGTTCTTATGGGCTGTGAACTGTTCTTGGAGTTTGATGGTCCAGGCTGTGCAGCAGTGGTACACAGCAGATCAGTCTTCTTCTTGGTACTGAGATGATTTGAACAAGAACAAGAACTCTTAGCTGAAGAGTGTTGGTTGATGTCTTTAGTCTTTACTACTTCAAACCTTGCAGAGATAAACACTTGTTTCTGCTTAGAGTCAAAAGTAGTCTTGATCTCTTGAGTCTTCTTTGCTTTTCTTTTGCTCTTCCTGATCAAGTTCTTTCTTATTGACTTGGTCATCTTAGTAGTCTTCTTCTCCTCGGAAGGATAGTGGCCCTTCTTAGAATCCTCCTCCTCACTCTTCTCAGAGGAATTCTTCACTATCTCTTCTTCATCCTCTTCACTTATAGGATCTATGAGAGGAAGCTCATCTTCACAAGTTCCACACCTAGGAGATCTTACAGACAAGATTGTGTGTGGAGGAGCTATCTCACTGGATCCCAGTCCTTGTCTATTTTGATAACACACCTTGTTGTGCAGGGATGAGGATATCATGTTCTTGAAGATCTCTTCTTCAAGAACACGCTTTTCTGCCCCTGGCTTTGCTGATCACAAGCTCAGCCTGGCACTCAGTCAGCTTGGTTATGAGATCTTGGATTTGAGTCCTAAAATTTGTATGCTCATGTTTTAGAACTGAAATGGTTTTCTCTAAGTCCTCTATCTTTAGTTTATAATCATTTTCAGACTTTCTAAAACCAGATTTTAAAATGTTTAATGACTCAAGATCAGATCTCATCTCCAAGTTATACGACCTGTATCTGTTAACTTTAGCAATGCATTCAGGAGTACAGAGATGTTCCAATACCTTGGCTTCATCATGATCTGCCATTAGTGCTTGGTTTGGAGAAGCATCTTCCACCTGAAAGCTCTAGTCATAGCCTCCTTCTTCAACAGCAACAGCAGCTTGTTGCTTTGGCTTCTCATTCTGAGGGGCTTTGTCAGTGTAGTTTGGTCTGGTTTGTGCTTGGCCACCATTTGTTTTAGGTGCCTTACACTCTCTAGCAAAGTGGCCCATCAAGTTACAGTTGTAACACTTGACTTTGCTTTTATCCAAGCCAAACTTTCCACTGGTTGCATTGCTTGGAAACCTCCTTCCAGTTCTCTTGTAGAACTTCTTGGCTCTATGAGTGAGAAGAGCCATCTGCTGGAATATTTCCATATATTCCAGATCATCTGGATGGATACAGTCCAGGTCTTCAAGATTGAAAAGAGAGTTGCCACAACTTTCATCAGAAGACACAAAGGCTTGAGAAGATCATGTCTCTTGGAATGGGCTTCTTTGAGTGTAGTTCTCCCTGGGTGTCTCTGGGAAGGTGATGAAAGGACCCTTTGGTGAGTTGTCAGGGTAGTATATGAGATGATGTTGGGGTTCTATGCTATCCATTTCAACCACATGTAGGGCTGAACCCAATTGATTGTTGGAGTTGCCAGATGAACCTTGCATGTTCATTTCCATCTGGTAGCCACTGAGAATCTCATATAACTCTGTCAGAGTAAGAGTTTTGAGATTTTCAGTCCTCTTGATCACCACACAATAGTGTGTCCATTGCCTAGGAAGTGAGGACATAAACTTCCTTATAATGTCTCTGTTTTCAAGAGGAACTCCTCCATCCACAAGGGTATCCACTATCTCAACATACCTGAGGTATTGCTGAGTCATGGTTTCACCTGTTTTGAAGGTGAAGTTTTCAAACTTCTGCTTCATGAGATCCTTCTTGTTCTCCTTGGCTTCAGAGGAGCCTTCATACATTAGTTTTAGTGCATCCCACAGCTGTTTAGCTGTTTTGCACTTCTTGAAACCTCTGTACACAGAGTTTGGAAGGGCAGTTTGAAGAGCAGTCATGGCTTTTATATCAATCTCTACTCTCTTCCTATCTTTATCAGAGTAGTTAGCCATATCTTTGGGGATCATACCAGCACCAGTAGCAGAAGGAGTGCTGGGTATGAAAGGTCCATTTTCAACAGACTCCCACATTCTTGAGTCTAGAGACCTGAACCTTCCATTCTCATACATTAGGTATGAAAGTCATCAAGAGTGATCAGTGGGGACTTGTTTATGGTTCCAGTTTCCATATCAATCTTTGAAATGGATGCCATTTGAAAGTTTAGTATTTGTGTGTGTGAGGATCTTAAGATGGTGAGATCTTATATCAAGAGCTTGAAAAGCTCTGATACCAATTGCAGGACCGGTGAAGGGTGGTCACTTACAACACAACAACACAAAGAGGAGATTAACCAAACTTAATCAAACAGGAAACTGGATTAACCACACTAATGATACTAAGAACATAAGTAACAAGTAAGAGACAGAACAAGAGACCACAAGAGATTGGGTTTTAAGGATGCAGTATATTGCTTTCTCAAGTTCCATTACAAGTGTTACAAAGCATAAAGAAAGATACTAGAACATGGAATACTTATACTACAACCTACAGCCGGCTATAATTTGAAAGCCAGCTGGATACAATTGACTAGACACAAACAAAATCAATTGTAGAATCAAAAGGCATGTCTGCCTTTTGACTTGTGACTATGACATGTCATAGCTCACATCCTAATATATTACAAAAAGGATAAAAGTACATAAAGTAGAAAGCATGGACTCAAGACCTCAATGTACAGTTACCAAAAGCATGGACCTTTCACCAACTCATGTAAGTTGGTGACTTTACAGAGTTGCAGCGGAAAGGTGGTCCAGCTTTATGGTAAAGTACATCAGATAAAGGCATATCCTTAAAAGTCTTCGGAAGAAATCTGTCTTCACTATTTGGTATCGGAAGACTTTGTCTCCGAAGCTTCGGAAGACTTCACTTTTGGCTTCCGAAGATATTGGTCTTGGCTTCGGAAGATTTTACACTTAGAATATTTCTAGTGCATGGTGTAAAACTTCCGAAGCAATTCTACTTCAGTTCTTTAGTGCATTGCTTGTAGAGAGACTTTGTATGTTTTGGTTTGCATCAGATTTATAGGAATCCTTACAGTAGAGTCCTGTGACAGTCAGGTAGCTGATCATATTTTGTCTGTCAGCTTCTTTACTTACCTGAGGTTGTGGAGTTGCCACAATCTCTCGCACAAGACTTTTTTGAACTGGAGAGAGGGTAGGAACATATTTGTACACTCTTTTTTTCTTTTTTCTTCTTTAATTTGGAGGAGCAACCTTGCATCCTCTACTTTCTTTCTCTCTTAAGACATTTCTATGTCTGCCAGTTCATTTAGTTTTTCTAAGGAAAGTGTAAGGACCGTGTATGTACGGAATACTAACTGATAATGCGTGAAACCAGATCAAATAGTGCGGAATCCTATTTGATTGGCGATCCAATCAGTGAGAACGCAATCCCGATCAATCTAACGATTAAAGAAACGTTAAGAACGAGTAGAAAACGATCCGAACTATGAACTTGGAATAGGCTTTCTGGACGCTCGGACGGCTAGGTTATGAGTATGTGTCAAAAGTTACGTTTTTCCACGAATTAAGTGGTATTTATAGGTTTGCAGTCTTCATTCGTGCGACTGCACCATTAGCATGGTTCAGTCGTGCGACTGACCCATGCGACTGATTCGTACGCACGACTGAAAGTTCAGTCGTGCGACTGAGTCAATCTCATGTCTCACTCGTACGACTGATCCAGTCGTCTGGTTCAGTCGTGCGACTGGTTCATTAGCATGATATATTCATGCGTATGGTCTATAATTATGGTCCATTAGCATGAATCATCATATAACAACTTCAAACCTATATAATAAGTTTATATATATGAATCATATATAAGTAAACATCAACGCACTAATCATATATTATTACATTGTTTCATTACACATATGTAAGCCATGACAGACTTTTACATTAAGCACATAAACTAGGGACATATGTATCAACAAACTCCCCCTTGGACCTAGTTTACTCTAACGTCTGACATCCTTCATATGCTCGTCAAACCTCTTGTACTTCTCCTCTCTAGTGACTCTTGTGTGTATTTCATACGCAAAGCAGAGTCGTATCACATTCTGGAATTGGAGAGCTTGTACAATATCTTGTGCGTCATAGAACAGTGGCCACTTGTATAAAGTGTAGACATCTTCAGCTGACAAGTTGGTAAGCCACATTGGGTTAAATACCCTGATAGTTTCCATTTTGCTCTTTCTGTTTAGAACTATGACCGCTTCACCCGTCCTCCAGTCATAATACCACCATTTGAAATGTGGAGTGAAGTCCTGAGGCATTTCCCATAAGTGAATCTTCGACATCGTGCGCGGGGAACTCCACTTCAACACTACTTTAGGCTTTTCAGATATGGGATCCACCTCAGACTTGCGAATAAACCTCTTCGGTTGTTGAGGTCTAAAGTTTACCCACCTGGTGTGGTATTCCTTCTTTAATGCAGGTTCAAACCAACCTGACATCTTTCTGGGATCAGCATACAATAGATTTAAGCATGACAGTCGGTTGAGCTCAAAGCCTGGTAGAGTCTTCAGATCATGAGGATACCTGAAGTACTCTATTCCCTTCTCCCTTTTTACAGCATAAACGTTTAAGTCCTCAAAATACGCCCACGCTATGATCTTGCCTGACACCTTCTGATGTTTCTTGACTTTGTAGAGTTTGGTGTAGGCATTTTGCTTTGGAGCTGTGCGCTGGGCTCTTATTTCAGTAAAACAAGCTGTCCATTCAGCCTTTTTTATATCAACATCTGCATCCGAGGCTTGGGCTTGGCTTTCATCCTTATCTTTTTCTTTCTCCATTTCATCCAGTTTTTCAAATGTAGCACTGCCGAGAATGTCACCCAAGTTGGGAATCACATTTCCCTCTTGGTCAGTGTACTCTGGATAGTGGTCAGACGTGACATCCTCTATCTTTATTTCATCAACATCGTTCAACTCATCATCACTTACATCGACATTTGGAGCGTCTTTGACGAGCTCGTCAGGATTCAGTCTGAACATCTCAGTAAGTTGCTCGTCGGTCAGATCGTGTATAATTTCTCCTTCTTCGGGAGTGTAGCTCACTGACCTTCTCACGATTCATTGCAAATCAAGAATCATGGTGAATTGAGACTTGATTTGCTGAAAGGGAGCAATATCATATTCATCTTGCTGTGAAGTTTTATCTGCTTGATTTAAACATTTAGCAAAACACACATAAGTAAATATATGAAACATTAAGACATAAACAAGCTTAAATGATCAATAATTACATTAAAGTAATATATAATTCAAGTACAAAAGTTTTAAATACAAGAACATCTAATCATTACTTTTGTCTTGAATAGTGGGTTCTTCAGCTGGAGGAACAGAGGATGAGGCTCCTTGATCTTGACTCTGTTTGGTCCTCCTCTCTTAAGCTCGAGGAGAGGCTGATGCAGCAGCATCACCTTCCTGGTCATTCTCGTCCTCTCTATCTTTCCCGCTAGTCCCATCTTCTCCAACATCCTCTTCACTGTCATCTTCATCCTCCTCCTCATCATCATCATCACTATCATCATCATCATCATCATCACCATCTCCTTCTCTGATCTTTAAAGGCTCATCTTTGGATCCTTTGAGCCTTAGCATAATCTTCTTGTTATTTTTCTCTAGCTCCTCTATCCTCTGAAGAAAATGTGCATTCTGTTCCTGGAGCTGTGTAATATGCTCAGCTTGAGCAACATTGAGCTCCATAAGCTGGTTGAGCTGTGCAGCTTGCAGGACCGGTGAAGGGTGGTCACTTACAACACAACAACACAAAGAGGAGATTAACCAAACTTAATCAAACAGTAAACTGGATTAACCACAAGAATGATACTAAGAACACAAGTAATAAGTAAGAGACAGAACAAGAAAACACAAGAGATTGGGTTTCAAGGATGCAGTATATTGCTTTCTCAAGTTCTATTGCAAGTGTTACAAAGCATAAAGAAAGATACAAGAACATGGAATACTTATACTACAACCTACAGCCGGCTATACTTTGAAAGCCAGCTGGATACAATTGACTAGACATAAACAAAATCAATTGTAGAGTCAAAAGGCATATCTGCCTTTTGACTTGTGACTATGACATGCCATAGCTCACATCCTAATATATTACAAAAGGTATAAAAGTACATAAAGTAGAAAGCATGGACTCAAGACCTCAATGTACAGTTACCAAAAGCATGGACCTTTCACCAACTCATGTAAGTTGGTGACTTTACAGAGTTGCAGCGGAAAGGTGGTCCAGCTTTATGGTAAAGTACATCAGATAAAGGCATATCTCTAAAAGTCTTCGGAAGAAATCTGTCTTCACTCTTTGGCTTTGGAAGACTTTGTATTTGAAGCTTCGGAAGACTTCACTTTTGGCCTCGGAAGATATTGGTCTTGGCTTCGGAAGATTTTACACTTAGAATATTTCTAGTGCATGGTGTAAAACTTCCGAAGCATTTCTACTTCAGTTCTTTAGTGCATGCTTGCAGAGAGACTTTGGATGTTTTGGCTGCATCAGACTTATATGAATCCTTACAAACTCCCCCTAGGCTGATGCTACCAAAACATTTAGAAGATCTTCAGATGTTTGTAGTCTTCAGCATAATGATGACCATATCCTTCTTCATTAGATGGTCACGATCATTCAGACTCTCATAATTTCTTCTCATCTCAAAGAGATCATGCAGAGGTAAGTTGATTATGTTTTGCCATGTATAGACATTCTCAACACCTTGATCTCTGATCACATGCCATCTTTCTGGATTAGTAGTGAAGGTCCAAGATAAGATGGGTGTCTCAGCTGCAAGAGAAGCCACTTGAATTGGAGTTGGTTGGGCTGCCTCTTCATGCACTTCCTCAGGTTGATCTGACTCAGCCTGTGGTGTAGAGGTAGATGATTCAGGCTTCTTCTTCTTAGACTTTGGTTTAGAAGCCATCATCTTCTTCCTCTTAGAGTACTTTAACTAAGAAGACTGGTCTGCAGCACTTTATTGATCATCCTTGTCTTTCTCAGTTGGGTGTTCCTCCCTCACTGGTTCAGAAAGAGAGGGAGTTTGACCCTGCTGTGGATCAGAAGATGAAGCTTGCTGAGGTTCAGCAGGAGGTCCGGGTTGTGTTGTGTCAGGTTGTTCAACCTTAACCTCCACTTCAGGTGGGATTTGACTTGGAGGAGAGTCTAAGTCAATTAGCTCTCCACTTTTGATCTTCTGCTTGATTACCCTGATATGCTCATCCTTGTGGATAGAGACATAGGGCCAAGTCTCCTTCCGGAGAATCCATACAGCTTCAAGAAGCTCATCATCCTTTGTCTGTCAGCAGACTTCTTCATACTCTTTTGGATAATGGCTCTTGACTTTGTAGCCTCTTCCCTCATCTTTCTCTTTGTAGCTTTTTGTTCTTTGAGCACTTGAAGTTCAAACTGTTTGAGATACTCAAACTCAATGTACTCAAAGGACAAGGGAAGAAGTGCAGATGCCTGGTAGAGACCTGTGGCACTCAGGTAGTTGATCATGTTTTGTCTGCGTGTTTCTTTGTCTACCTGAGGTTCTTGTGTAGATGCCATAGTCTCTTGCACAGGGCTTTCTTGAATTGGGGAGAGAGTAGGAGCATGCTTGTATAGTCTTTTCTGTCTCTTCTCCTCTTTGAATTGGAGAAGTAACATTGCATCCTCTTTTTCTTTCATCTCTCTTGACACTTCCATGTCAGCTAGTTCGTTTAATTGCTCTAAGGGGAGAGATATAATCTCATCAATGTCATAGTTCCTGGTCTGCAGGTAAGTAATCCTGACTGCCCTCAACTCATCATCTTGAGTGTTTGGTCTGGGGGCAGCCCTGATTGCAGCTTGCATAAAACCTGAAGACCCAGAGGAACTTTCTCCCCTTAGCGTCCTCTTCCTCTCTCTCTCCTCCTCCTCAATCTCCTCAGGAGTCAAAATCCTTTTCCCTTTGTCACCCATAGACCTTTGTGACTCAGGGTGGATAGAGGTTTGGCCTTCATTGCTTGGTGTAGCATCCAAGCTCTGGCTAGAGAGAGGTTGTGAGACACCTTCACCAGCAGGTGTTTCACCAACGGAATGAATTTCTGAAGCAATTGTTGGTGTGACAAGGCTCTCAGGCTCTATCACTGGGCCTTCAGCCAAGGTTTTCCCTTTGAAGCTAATCTCAGGGTCTGCCTCAGCATCCAGTTGACCAATGATATTACCTGATTGCCTTTGTCTCCTTCTTAGGCTGAACTCTTCAGTAATTCTGTCTTGAATTCTGAGTGCTAACCTGTCAGCTTGTCTTGATTTGCTTGGATTGACAAGTGGCATGTTGACTAGATCAAGACCTTCATAGTAGTTCAAGGTCTGAAAATCAAATACTTCTTGTTGCCCTTAAACTCTTTGAAGAATGAGGGCTCTTCTGTCAGCATCATACCTCCACCCAATAATATAGTTTGAAGTTCCTTGAGGTGGGGATGACATAGCCCTTGGTATACCTTCCTCAAAGAGACTCCTGATGATAGAGTCTATAGAGTCCACATTAATGTGAACTTGAGGAAGTTTCTGAGTATGCACAATTGCAAGTGAGGATGGTGAGTCCTCAATGTCCATACTCTCTGAAACAATCCCAGGTTATGTGTCTGTAATGACTTTCTCCCCCTTTTTGGTAGCATCACCCTCTTGCATAGGTGAGCTAGAGGTTAGGTCAACCACATTCACAGGTTCTTATGTTCCTGGTTGAACTCTTCTTAACGGTCTCCCAGCTAGTTTTTCCCTGAGATAAGATATCTCAAGTTGCTTATCATTGACCCTGTTGTTAAGGGTAGGCACCTGAGATTTAAGGTGACTAACCTTAGAGACTAAATAGGAGCATGTTTTTGACAGTTTTTGCACCTTTAGTCTCAGATTCCCCTCTTCTTCATCAGAAGAATCATTGGGGGATGAGATGATTGGACCAAAGTCCTCTCTCTCACCACCAGCTTCAGGTTCTTGGCTGTTGGATTTCCTCTACTCATTGACATTCTCAGTTGAGATGTCAATGGGATGAGTTGCCATGGTTGAGGTCTTAATAATGTAATCACTTGCAAAAGTGAGAGCCTCTTCCATATGGATATCCTGAACAGGTTCAGAAGTATCCACCTCAGTTATGGGTGACTGATGTGGGCTAGACTGAGAAGATTCAGGAGTACTAATCTCTCTTTGAGTAGGGGAAGAGAAGAGAGACTCATGGTACTCACTGAAACCTAAGTCTTCATTAGTATAGAATGAGAGGTTGGGAATGGTTTGATTTAGATCTAAAGGCTGGGGATGGTAGCTGTCCCCTGAAGGTTGTTCACTTGAGTGTTGAGACTCAGAGTGAAGTCTTAAGGCAGTAGGGCTTGTGAGCTCATCAGGTGAGCATGAGGAACCTCAGCCCTGATTGTTGAAGAGATGGGAGTGGTTTGCTCCTCAGGGGAAGTGGGAGCTCTAGTGTCCACTTCCTCCTGTATTGGTGAGTATATGAGGACCTGCACAGACTCAATAGCTTGAGCAGGGGTTCGTTTGGTTTTTCTTTGGTAGGGGAGGGTTACTTGAGGCCTTTTTTGTGGTAGAGAGGTAGAAGGTGTGGGTTCCACACTAGCTTGTGTTGCTAGGTTGTCACCTTGAGCAATGAGCTCTAACATTTTGGGGACAAGGGCTGTTTCTACCCCTGAGAAGCCTACAGTTGGCTTCTTCATGATTTTAAAGATGTCGGGCTTCATCTATCCCAATTTAAGAATATTATCTGTTTCCCTCAACTGTGAGCCCAGTTCATAGTTGAGAATGTGTTGAACATATCTAGGAAACATATAGTACTCTAAGGAGTCCAAGCTAGCAAGTAAATTTGTATAGACAAATTGAGAGTACCTAAACTTGACCCCTTGAACCATTCCATGCACTATGAAGGAGAGATCTTCAGGAATCTGGTCCCACCTTCCATGCTTGTTTGACAAGCTGTGGATAACCACATGGAGTAGGTATTTCCACTGGGATGAGACCTTTCCTTTTCTGAAGGTCTTTACAGAGAAATCTCCTTCATAGCCCATCTGCTCAAAGGAATGATTGACAGATTCCTTTGGGAAGGACAACTCACCTTCTTTATCATCCAGCTGCAAGTGAGTGTTGATGATGGCCGGAGTGATGAAGATTTTCCTCCCTTGCACTGTGGCAGACAGTGCCTTCTCCCCATCAATGATGACCTCTTGGCAGGTCTTCCAAAATTCAAGCAGATGATCCTCATAGAGAATAGGATCAATGGTTAAGGAGGTGAAGTAATTAGATAAAGCTAAGAAACGGCAAATCTATGAGAAACTATCATCTTTCTCAGAGCTTAACAGAGCAACCTGGTTGTGTTGCCTGTGAAGTTGCATGGAGAAATCTGGGTTGTTTCTGCGGTTAAGGTTGGCCATTTTAGAAGCTTTAGGATGAAGAAAGATGAAAAGCAAAGGCCGTTTGGAAATTAGGTTTGAGGAATAGTAGAATTTAAGAAGATAGTGAGGGAGAGGGGGAACCGTTGGGTATTTATGTGAAAAGAATTTGAACCAAAGTTAATAAAAGAGGATAAACTTTGAAGTCCGAATGTCGGTCCCACCTCTGAAAAAGTAGTTTACTTTTGCTCAAAAAGTAGTTTTCTTGGAATTCGAAAAGCTTCCGAAGGTAAATTATTTTCGGAAGTTTTAATGAAAAAGCTTCGGAAGCTAAAATGACTTCGGAAGAGTTTCCTGAGAGTTTTGAAAATTTTGCTTCGGAAGAGAAATAAAAACTTGAATGCTTTGTATATAAAACAACAAAGCTTCCGAGAGTTAATTTTGCTTCGGAAGAAAATGGTCCTTGAAAACAAATAAGTGTCTGAGACAAGTATTTAAGCTGCGGAAGATAGATTGAAACCTCTTACGAAGGTAAAATTTCTTAGACAGTTATTTATTTTGAAGACATGATTTGCTTCCGAAGGTAAAAATATATCTTCCGAAGGATCAGAAAATTTTCAAGAATCTAAGGAAAATCTTCAAAAAATATTTTTTATCCAAAGAAAACATGAGCTTATGAAAGTGATGAACTAGACAACTTAGGACACATATATTTTAAGAAATAATTAGAATTAGTTTTAAGAAAAAATCTACTCAAAGTTAATCATCCCAATAGCTGATATTATATATTTAAATCTTTGTTCATCAAAAGCTTTTGTAAACAAATCAGCATATTGTTCATCTGTATGAACTTTGACTAGTTTAATTAATCCCTTTTCATAGTTATCTCTTATTAAATGATACCTGATATTGATGTGTTTTGTCCTTGAGTGCTGCACAGGGTTCTCAGTGATAGAGATAGCACTATTGTTGTCTATGTGAATGGGAGTCTCCTTGAAGTTAAATCCATAGTCCAGCATCTGATTTTGAATCCAAAGCACTTGAGCACAGCAACTTGCAACAGCAATGTATTCAGCCTCAGCAGTTGATGCAGACACATAGGATTGTTTCTTGCATTGCCATGAGACAACCCTTCCACCAAGGAATTGACATCCCCTAAATGTAGATTTTGCAGTCATGTTGCAACCACCATAATCACTATCTGTATAAGCACACAGATTGAAGTCAGGATTCTTTGGATACCATAAACCAAGTGTTGAAGCACCTTTGAGGTATCTTAGAATCCTCTTGACAGTGATGAGGTGAGACATCTTAGGGTTGGCTTGATATCTTGCACAAATACATGTAGCAAACATGATATCAGGCCTGCTAGCAGTAAGATACATAAGTGTAAATCCAGGATGATCAAACTTGAATCAAATCATGAAGAATTAGATCAAAATATGATAATCACAATCAAAACCCCTTTGATCTCTATTGATTGCTAATAATATTGTTTACAAGTAAAACCCTCAATCAAATTGGTCATACAACCATTGACCAACACTAATGACAATTAACCTATTTATAGTCTAGACTAATATTCACTAATTGCACTTAACTCCCTAGACTTAGGCTAATTAACACAAAATTACATATTAAGCATAAAATGACTAAAAACAAGATAAAATATATTTTGTTCACACAAAATATATTTATTACAATAAAACTCCTAGTCATCTAAATCTTCAACGTCTCGTCTCGATTCCTCGTCTCGAACGTGTCGGGTTTGACTTTTGTTGACTTTGACCGTGACATTGACTTTTGTTGACTTTCACTGTGTTGATAATATAGACTATCTTTTACAGCTCCAACAATACTCCCCCTTAGTCTATCATTATCAACGTTTTCAAACGAATTCAGCACCGAGAAGTCACTATTAGAAAGATATTCAATTTGAATCTTTCTGAATCTGATGAGAAAAATTATTCATCTCATAAGCTCCCCCTATTTATATGCTCCCCCTTTTCGAGTGCATCCTTTGTAAAGATTTTGGAACAGATTTCCCAAATCTCTAATCTTGGGTGCTTCAGAAGATGTAGGAGGAGGATTCTTAGCTCGTTATCTTCTGCAAACTTGATGAACAGGTTCTCTGATCATGTATACTGCTCAACTGATGATCGACCATCACTTACAGCAAAAATCTGAAACACATTCTCAAACACAATCTCGACATTTCTAATCAGATCATTTCATTTTAACAAAATAAACCCGTGTTTATCTGTGTGTGAAAAACAAGCGAATCCGTGTTCGTTTGTACGCAATTTCTGTGAAATGCTTGAAAAATGATAAAATTGTAACAACATAATATGGAAGACCTAAAAGAATTTTGAAATGAAACTTTATTATATTTTTTCTATTTTTAATGTATATATATTTATTATAACATTTTTTTATTTGTATATTTTTTAATTACCGAGAACTTAATCGATCATGAGATCACATCCTCAAGATATACTTTAGCACAAAGATGAATTTAATCATCGACAAGCAATGAGATCACACTGATAACTGAATCTAATCACAGTCTTTGAATGAATTTTGAAATTCTCAAACAGATCAATAACGATTGCTGATATGTTGTCCACTTTAACTCATGCCCTATCTTTTTCAACAAGCAACAAATGATTCGTTAAGGTTCGATTAAATACTTTAGAATGCTAGGACCCCACAATCATTTGGCAAAAACCCTCACCCAACCTCAGGATTTCTTGAATTTTGTTACGATCTTTATAGAGCAAGGCGTGTGCATTAGTGTGCAAGTGATTATCAACAGAATATTACATTCTGTGATGAATTCATCGTTTAGATGATTAGACACTATTTAGATCAAAATGGTGAGAGCTCCAGGTCTATACTCACGTATAACAAAGGAGATGACCATTTAATCATGTGCCGATGAGAGCTCCCTGTCAGTACTATCGTACAGCAGAGGAGATCATGTGACATCTCTTAATTTCGTTAAATTAAAAGTAAACTTTATTGAATCTTACAAGGGCCTTTTATGCCATCATGAAACTTTAGGGTTTTGTTATACATATTTGGTGATTAATAAATTAATATAATAATAATAACATTATAAGTGTTATAATGTTTGTTTATTATTATAAAATTTAAGGTGTTAATAATCTTAAATAAAATAATAACTATTATTGTTATTATAATAATGACACTATTAATAATAATATTAATGATAATGATATAAATAATCATAATAATAATGATTATAACAATAACAAAGAATAATAACAATAATAATATTGTTATTAGTAATAATAAATTGTTAAATTATTAAACTTAAAATGCATTAAACTTTAATTTAATAGTCAAGGGTTAGTTTTGTTAATTTATAAACCTTAAAACAAAGTTTAAGATATAAGATGTTAACTTCTAAACTACAGGGACTGGTTGTGTAAATAATTAAAACCCAAACCTTTTCCCCCTTACCCCCCCCGTAAATCCGGCCGCCGGCCGGCCAACTCCGGCGCGGCGCCGGTAACCCCCCAAAATGCACAGAAACCACCCAAAATTGACACCAAACAGTTCCAAACCGTTTCGCGAACGTGTCTCGAACCTGAATACACACTTTAATTGGGTTAAATCATCGGTTACAACCCAATCGAATGGATAACCGTTGCACCTTAAAGTCCACAGCCGTTTGGCCATTAAACGCTCATAATAATCTAATTAACTTCGCGTAATCAACCGAATATCAATCCCTAAACGATTATCACATCCAATTTCACCTGAGGCAAACAATTTCAATGAATTCGAATACCCCTCGAGCCGCGACCTACCTACAACTTGAACTCTATTCTCTGGTTTTCAAATCTCAAAATCTGTTGAGGGGTTTTACTTAGCATCACCATTCGAAGCTCCCCACGAAGTTAATTTGATTTTAGTCTTCATTTGATCATCCATTGAACCCACGATTGGCCGCGACTAACCTTCGAGTCGTGGTACCAACAATCGAATCTTTAACAGGTAATTAACACATCTATACACTCGTCTATACATGGGGATCAAAAGCCCCATGATAATCGTCATTAACAACAATGGATTTGGGTTCAATTTGGAACAAATCGAAATTAGGGTTCTTGATATTTGGGGGGATTCTTTTTGATTTGGTTTATAAGATATAGAAATGGGGTTTTATCAGGCATAGGCGCCCAGCCTAATGGTAAACCACCACTCTGTGAACCCTGAGGTCCCGGGTTCGAACCCGGGCACCTCCCTCTGTTTTGTTTTATTTTTTAAAAGCCTTTTAATTACAAATAAAATTACAGAAAATTTAAAATTAATATAAAAATCATTTCTGTTAATTAATATAAAGATTTTAGACACTAAAATATTTTCTAAAATTTTTCTAAATTAAATATATTCATAAATATATATATATATATATATATATATATATATATATATATATATATATATAAATATATATAAATCTTTTAGTTATTCCTTATAAAACGGAATTAAAATGATTGTTTATATTAATTTTCATTGATCCAAACGTTACTTCTAAAATCATGATTGTTTGTTTTAAAGAAAAAAATGCATTTATTTAAATTTTTTATATTTAAACTTATTAGTTGTTACAAAAGGTTTTCTTTTAAATTAATTAAACATTTATTTTTGGTTGAACTTAAAAGTATTTATGAACACTTAATTCTTTAAAGAATTAAGTTCATAATTGTAGTAATTATATGTAATTACTTAAAATATTTAAGAATATTATTATAAAACATATTTTAGCTAATTAATATTGTGTTATTAATCAAAATGCTATTTTCTTATTATTTTTAGATAGTTAAAAGACTTAATTATATATTGAACCTCCTCATCATTATATTTAATTTCATTTTAAAAATACTTAAATACATATATAATTCTTCTAATGGGTTTAAAGTGAGAATAAGTATTCTATAAATTTAGTTACTTGTCAAAACTCCTTAAAACTAACAAAACCCTAATCATTAGAAGAACGTTAAACTTATTATCAACTTTAATCTTTACCTTGTAATATATATGTTAGGTGCTTGTAATGGATACTTTGGATTTATCTTTTGGATCTTACTTTAATCTTTTACATCATCTTGTAATGCCTATATCCATGTGAGTATTTCATACCCCCTTTTTCTTATTTTCACACTTTGGGGTGAAACATGTTAACTTATATTATTGCACTTGTAATCTTCTTTGAGACTTGTAAACCTATGGCAATTCATCTTGTAAAGTTGTGGTTAGTTGAACTTTTGTGGTTACCATGTTATGGCGTTATATGTACAATCATTAACTATTGCTAGCCCAGCGAAGTCATAGATCTATGGGTAAGACAAGCCTGCTTGGTTGATCCAAGTACACTTAGCTGATCGTATATACTTTTAACGTTTAAGACTTGTAAAACTATTGTCAAGGTTTGATTGATGCATTGTTCATAACATCCCTAATCACTTTATTCACTAACTTATGACTTGAATTGCCATCTTTTATATACTTATGTATTGAAAACTATGGAATGCTCACCAACATTTTTATGTTGACCTTTTATTTTTTAACATGTTTCAGGAATACCCCAAGTATGATTTCTACACTTTGAAGCTTGCACATCTAGGAATGGACCTAGATAAATAAATAAAATAAGAATCATTTGTACATTCTATGTTTTGCTTTTATTCTTTATGAGACTTATGTATGTAATGTGACAATTGAAACTTATGTTTAAATTATATTTGAATCATTAATAGCGTTATGTGGCTGTGAACGATCTTAACTCTCACTCCTCGACGTTTCCGCCGTCAAGGTTGGGGTGTGATAGATTGGTATCAGAGCCCATAACTATAGGGATTTAGGTTATTAGAAATGGTGACCTAGACTATAGTATGCATGAACCTTATAGAATTATAATTCTATCTTGTAAATTATATATTTTACATGCTACATAATGCTATGCCCTCTTATGTGCAATTTGATGCCTTAGCATAGGATTGCCTAAACATTGTTACTTGTCTCCCTAAACTTAACTTTAACTCTTTGATTCTCCCCGATGAATGAACTTCCTAAACCTATTCTCAACGACATGTGGAATCTACACTTATCCTCTGGGTTCGATTCCTTAGACTCTATGTCTAATCTATGAAAATCTCATCAAGGTTTTGATTTCATAAACCAAAGAAATTTGTGTGACACATAGACACCTGTATTCTGGATTTCCTGGCAAAAAGCCTTCGGGCTAAGGCAAGCATATCGTATAAATCTCATTGTGAGACTAGTTATGCTTACCTGGGGATTTCTGGGATGAGTGATAAACTATGGTCAACATACACAAGTCTCTATGGCAAATGGGTCAATTTACCTTGACGTGTCAACGATTCCAAACGGTAATGCGTTACCAAATGGAACCATCCTCTTCGTGTCTTAAAAATCCTTGATTCCTTGAACTGGTATCCCTTCATTCTTATCATAATGTTCCCGTTAATATTGAACCTATCCTACATTTCAGCTCTTATGTTTAAACACCGTTACACGTTGAGCGTTTCATGTGTCTATTTCTATACCTTGACCAACGTGTGCATGACTTCTTAATATATCCAATGATATTGGGAATCTAAAACGAATGGTCTTCAAAACTTTAAACCGTTACTTATGGTCCTTAAGTCTTCTTAAGGATATGCCCCATAACTAAGAACATGCAATGCTATAGGTGGAATTCCTACATCTCGGGATACTTTGTCTAGGCAAAGTGTAAATGGTGATTTGACTCGATCATTGAATCCATTTACTTGACTCAAAACCCTTGAGATGAGTGATCACTTATAAGTACGCATGTCTTCAATAAGGCTATGGTTGACCTTATATCTTGAGAAGTCCATGTATTCCTTTCGATTGCGAATCGAATGTTCACATCTCATTGTGGTGTTGAAAATTTCCTGCCCTTGATTTCGCCTTTTCGATTGAAACCATCCAAGATTTGAACACCACAGCAACTTCTGTTATCTTGAACTTTGATCTTAAGTTTGTAAGCATGATTTTACCCTTTTGTTACATTGGTGTAACCTGCAATTTTCCGAATGTCTAATTGATATTATTTTCCTTTCGTCGTTAAGTCAAACTCCGTACCTTCTGCATCGTGAGAGATGCAAGTGTTTGCAAGTCAATCTATGACTAAGAACACCTGTACCTCCTAAATGATTCTAACTCATCAAAACAAGGGTGATACCTTTACTTTGATGATTCTCTATTCGTTTCGATAAATGGTTTCCAATTGTGATTTATAAAATTTCATCCTCTGGATCGGGGTGATTTCCTTATCCCGAGGATTGACTTCAATTATTTTCTTTGGAATGGCATTCCACAAATGACATGATCTCACTAAAATAGGATTGAAACCCGTACTTTGGTGACAAATGTCAATCTTCGATTGTTTTCTTGCTATGATGAAATTCAATCATCAAGATAGGCGTGAATTCCATACCTTGATGATAATATCATCTTTATGAATTGTATTTGCTCAAATGAGACGACTTCATCAAAGTAGGAGTGATTTCTGGATTTTGATGAAGAAGTTCATCTTGTTATATTTTGTTTTTGTAAAACTTCACCGTTAAGATAGGAGTGATTTCCTTACCTTAATGGTAAGTTACCTCGTCTTATTTCTATAGATCCTTAACAACGGGTTAGGATCGAACTTTTTGATTGGTCAGTTAGTGGTCATACCTTGGGAATACACCATCAAGTTAGGAGTGAAAACCACACCTTGATGACTATTCTCATTTCTTGATCTCCAACTTACCAAGGTTTTAATCAAGTGACAAGAAACATGTAGTAACTTGAAGGGTGAACCAATGTCAGTGTTTGGACCTATCAAGCCAAAGCATGATTTCTGAACTTGAAAGGAGACCCGATCACTCTAGGTTGATTTTGATTCCGAGCCATTTAAATTCTTAAATTGATTTCTTTCCCTTATCCTTATGTTTTGATTTGATCTAGCTATATCGAACCATTTATTCCCTACTTATCAGCTTTCATTTTGAGATATCATCAACACATGATTGTGTGATGGTAGTCTTCTTAAACGATCTTTCTGCTAAATAAAGATGTTATCACCTTGTGTTCATGTCTTTCTGGACACACGAATGTTCTCAGCTGTGTTTATGGGTTTGATGAACTACGTATGCAAACTGTACTTGGAAAGTTGCTACCTTGCAAAATATAGGAACGTTTCCTGTTGTTCGCGTCATTAACCCTTAACCATTGAAAATCATTAAACACTATCTTGATTTCGATCAACGAGACTCGTTATTACTTACGTTGTGACGCGGATATAAAGGTTCATAAACCTTCATAACTTGTAGTCATGGGTTTGGCATAAAGGAAAAGACGTAACTTGGTATGCATCCAAGTGTCTTACCTTCACATATGACAAGACCTAACATTCGTGATCCTATAGATCTCCTGTTTAACTTTTCATTCACTAAGTGTCTCTTATCTTAGCTGTCATACTGAAAATTGGTGCATTATAGACCAATTGATTAATCCCATACTGACTCATGTGAGATAATGAGTCAATAAATTGACTTGTATCTAACTCAAGAATTCGTATACCGTGGTATGGCGTTAAAACATCGATCGTTATTTTGGATGACCGGTTCCTTTTCTGCTTTTAATAATGTTCCCAACCATCGTCGTGAACTTGTTTCAAAACCTTCGCATATCGTATAATTCTTAGACCAATGATTGGTCAAAAGAGAGATACATATTCATAAGATATGCGTTAAGACCGTTTCATATAGTGACGTTTGGGATTCTTAAACCCTGACGGTCAACTTTTCTTATCATTGTTGGTCCTTTATTGATTTCTAGACGTCAATTTACTACGAAATTACATTCTAGAAGTTGTGATTTATGAATCTAAGGTACCACGGTAGCTCGTTATTGTTTTTCAATGTTTTATCTCAAAACGTTTCGCGTTCGTTATGTTAAGGATCTTGTAAGATTCCATGAAGTGAAGCGTTCCACCTGTAATCAAACGTCAAACACTGTTCGTTGAACACTCACCTTTCATTACAATTCCTTTGTTCATTTAAGTTCATTTTAATTTCGGGACGAAATTATTTTAAGTTGGGGAGACTGTGACATCTCTTAATTTCGTTAAATTAAAAGTAAACTTTATTGAATCTTACAAGGGCCTTTTATGCCATCATGAAACTTTAGGGTTTTGTTATACATATTTGGTGATTAACAAATTAATATAATAATAATAACATTATAAGTGTTATAATGTTTGTTTATTATTATAAAATTTAAGGTGTTAATAATCTTAAATAAAATAATAACTATTATTGTTATTATAATAATGACACTATTAATAATAATATTAATGATAATGATATAAATAATCATAATAATAATGATTATAACAATAACAAAGAATAATAACAATAATAATATTGTTATTAGTAATAATAAATTGTTAAATTATTAAACTTAAAATGCATTAAACTTTAATTTAATAGTCAAGGGTTAGTTTTGTTAATTTATAAACCTTAAAACAAAGTTTAAGATATAAGATGTTAACTTCTAAACTACAGGGACTGGTTGTGTAAATAATTAAAACCCAAACCTTTTCCCCCCCCCCCCCCCCCCCGTAAATCCGGCCGCCGGCCGGCCAACTCCGGCGCGGCGCCGGTAACCCCCCAAAATGCACAGAAACCACCCAAAATTGACACCAAACAGTTCCAAACCGTTTCGCGAACGTGTCTCGAACCTGAATACACACTTTAATTGGGTTAAATCATCGGTTACAACCCAATCGAATGGATAACCGTTGCACCTTAAAGTCCACAGCCGTTTGGCCATTAAACGCTCATAATAATCTAATTAACTTCGCGTAATCAACCGAATATCAATCCCTAAACGATTATCACATCCAATTTCACCTGAGGCAAACAATTTCAATGAATTCGAATACCCCTCGAGCCGCGACCTACCTACAACTTGAACTCTATTCTCTGGTTTTCAAATCTCAAAATCTGTTGAGGGGTTTTACTTAGCATCACCATTCGAAGCTCCCCACGAAGTTAATTTGATTTTAGTCTTCATTTGATCATCCATTGAACCCACGATTGGCCGCGACTAACCTTCGAGTCGTGGTACCAACAATCGAATCTTTAACAGGTAATTAACACATCTATACACTCGTCTATACATGGGGATCAAAAGCCCCATGATAATCGTCATTAACAACAATGGATTTGGGTTCAATTTGGAACAAATCGAAATTAGGGTTCTTGATATTTGGGGGGATTCTTTTTGATTTGGTTTATAAGATATAGAAATGGGGTTTTATCAGGCATAGGCGCCCAGCCTAATGGTAAACCACCACTCTGTGAACCCTGAGGTCCCGGGTTCGAACCCGGGCACCTCCCTCTGTTTTGTTTTATTTTTTAAAAGCCTTTTAATTACAAATAAAATTACAGAAAATTTATAATTAATATAAAAATCATTTCTGTTAATTAATATAAAGATTTTAGACACTAAAATATTTTCTGAAATTTTTCTAAATTAAATATATTCATAAATATATATATATATATATATATATATATATATAAATATATATATAAATCTTTTAGTTATTCCTTATAAAACGGAATTAAAATGATTGTTTATATTAATTTTCATTGATCCAAACGTTACTTCTAAAATCATGATTGTTTGTTTTAAAGAAAAAAATGCATTTATTTAAATTTTTTATATTTAAACTTATTAGTTGTTACAAAAGGTTTTCTTTTAAATTAATTAAACATTTATTTTTGGTTGAACTTAAAAGTATTTATGAACACTTAATTCTTTAAAGAATTAAATTCATAATTGTAGTAATTATATGTAATTACTTAAAATATTTAAGAATATTATTATAAAACATATTTTAGCTAATTAATATTGTGTTATTAATCAAAATGCTATTTTCTTATTATTTTTAGATAGTTAAAAGACTTAATTATATATTGAACCTCCTCATCATTATATTTAATTTCATTTTAAAAATACTTAAATACATATATAATTCTTCTAATGGGTTTAAAGTGAGAATAAGTATTCTATAAATTTAGTTACTTGTCAAAACTCCTTAAAACTAACAAAACCCTAATCATTAGAAGAACGTTAAACTTATTATCAACTTTAATCTTTACCTTGTAATATATATGTTAGGTGCTTGTAATGGATACTTTGGATTTATCTTTTGGATCTTACTTTAATCTTTTACATCATCTTGTAATGCCTATATCCATGTGAGTATTTCATACCCCCTTTTTCTTATTTTCACACTTTGGGGTGAAACATGTTAACTTATATTATTGCACTTGTAATCTTCTTTGAGACTTGTAAACCTATGGCAATTCATCTTGTAAAGTTGTGGTTAGTTGAACTTTTGTGGTTACCATGTTATGGCGTTATATGTACAATCATTAACTATTGCTAGCCCAGCGAAGTCATAGATCTATGGGTAAGACAAGCCTGCTTGGTTGATCCAAGTACACTTAGCTGATCGTATATACTTTTAACGTTTGAGACTTGTAAAACTATTGTCAAGGTTTGATTGATGCATTGTTCATAACATCCCTAATCACTTTATTCACTAACTTATGACTTGAATTGCCATCTTTTATATACTTATGTATTGAAAACTATGGAATGCTCACCAACATTTTTATGTTGACCTTTTATTTTTTAACATGTTTCAGGAATACCCCAAGTATGATTTCTACACTTTGAAGCTTGCACATCTAGGAATGGACCTAGATAAATAAATAAAATAAGAATCATTTGTACATTCTATGTTTTGCTTTTATTCTTTATGAGACTTATGTATGTAATGTGACAATTGAAACTTATGTTTAAATTATATTTGAATCATTAATAGCGTTATGTGGCTGTGAACGATCTTAACTCTCACTCCTCGACGTTTCCGCCGTCAAGGTTGGGGTGTGATAGATCATCACTCCAGGTCAGTACTTCCGTACAGCAGAGGAGATTAGCACAAACACAAGACACATAAATACACCAATCATGGCTCAAAGATATGACTAATATGATTTTGTATCACAGTGGGTGAAAGATCAATTCTCAATCCAATTTTTGTCGGGACTCAGTTTTCGTGCAGGCCAAAATGATTGCGTAAATCCAGACATCCTTAAGCATGATGTTTTAATTTAAATCATTATGCTGCTGTCTACTTTATTCTTCAGGCTGAGTCTACCAAGCATATCAATAAAGAATCTGTTTATTTTTCTATTATTTACACTTAAAAAGAAGATGTAAATCAGGTAACAGCATCATTTACTATCATTTCTCATTTTTCAAACGCAAGTCATGCAAAAATAAGCAATTCAAGAAGATATACAATCATTTCTCAGTCATCTCGAATCAAGTTCTCAGTTCTCTTATTATTTTTTTTACTCATACTCTCCCCCTAAATTTTTATTTTTGCAAAAAAAACTTTTTTTTTATTTTTTTATTTTTTTATATTTTTTTATATTTTTATTTTTTTTATAAAACTATAGAAAAATAAAAATTTATCAAAGAAGGTCTTCCAAACTACACCGCTTATCAAGATAAAAAATGAATTATCAAGAAATATGCAGTGATTGTGAAGTGAGAACTGTGATTGTGCAGATAAGAATCCAGATTGTGGATATAATATCATGACCTTAACCTGTTTGTTTCGCCTCAAATTTGAATTAGGAACAATCCCTGTCAGTAAACCGGATTACTAACAGTCCTCCTGAATTGTTCCTGCACTCATTAACAAATTAGTTAGAAAGGGGAACCCAGGCCATTGTAGTCCTGGAGGTTCCTTTTTCATCAATATAAGAAACCTGCTTCGGCACACAACCGTTTAAACAATCAGGGATTGTTGTATCCTTCTTTTTAATTTGCCAAATTTGTTTCGGTTCAATTAATTTGGATTTGAATGAATTAAATTTGGAAATCATTTTCTGTTTAAGACCGGAAGGAAAAGAATTTGGTTTTAAACCTTTGGTCATTTTCATCTTTGTATCATGTGAAACCGGCTTCACATGAAAAGGTTTGGATGGAGGGTTTTTCATCCAACCATTCAAAGATGTGTTCTTTTTACCTCTTGATCCAGAGAAGCAACTCATGTTGCCTTTACCGTCTGGAATATTCTTTGTAGACTTACATTCGGAGAAGCAATTCATTTTGCCTTTACCATTCGAAGCAAGTCTTTGAAGGCACTTCTTTACCACATGAACTTCTTTTCCACACTCAAAACAAGCCTTGAATGGCTTTTGATGCTTGACTGAACCGTGTGATAGAGGTGGGGATGAGGATTGCTTTGAACTTGTAGCAGATTCTTGCTTGTTCTGAAGTTTCCTGTGCAAAACAGGGAATGAGATCTTCACTGGTTGATTGGATTGTTTTGCAGTTGGAGAAGAGATCCGTATCGGTCTTGATTCAATGTTAGGAAGCTTTTGAGACTTGACACTGTCAGGAGATATCTTGATATGAGAGGAACCAACACGCTCCTCTATGATTGATTCATCATCTGAGCTTATCCAGTCTCGTATACACAGATCTGCTTCCAAAGGATCTTGATTGACACCTCCTATTGTGTTGGCTTTGCTTATAGGATTTTGATTGTCTGATGATTCAACAATTGTTCCTTCCTTGACAAACCTGACAGGAACAAGCGAAGGAATGTTACCTGTTTTGAATTTGTTGAAGAAGGTTGGAGAAGCAGTTGATATTGATTTTGGAGCATCAGAGGTAGAATCGTCATTAATCTTCTTATTAGACCCCTGCCTGAGAAATCCCAAACCTACAGGAGAATCCTGCACATCTCTAACCTCTTTAAGATTAACGTTGCTTAAACCTGCATTTAAACTATTAGTTTCAGCAGCTTCAATCAAATCATTAGATGGATGAGGTTGAGGCATAGGAGAGTAACAATGGGTGCTAGGAGGAGGATAGACGTATGGATTTTCACCACAACCCACTCCCGTTTTAATCCTAGCTCCCCTCTGTTTACACAGTAGCTCTTCCTGTTTCATTCCGGATATGGTCCATCTATCAAGCTTTGTTTTAAGCTTGCTTGTTTCAAATTCAGCCAAAGTGACTCTTTCGTTTAAAAGATTAATTTCAACATTTCTTTCAAGAAGAGTTCGTTTTAAATGATCATTTTCTTTTAAAGCTTCATTTAATTTTATGAAATACTTGGCTTCATTCTTTTTAAGTTCTGCGTTTATGGCGGTTAAATCCTTTTGGTTATCTAAAAGTAACCTATTAGCTTTATACACACCAAATAAACGAATTTTACAAGCAGAAGAACACATATCCTGAACTGTCTCGTATGGAAGATCCAGGATGACTCTTTCAGCAGTAAGAGCCTTCTCATAGTTGCAAACTCTAGTATTTCGCTTCCATTCCTCTTCCTTCTCAGCATTACAAACTTCAGCATTCAATTCAGCTCCACCTTTACCCATTGATGTCTGCTTAAGCTCCTCTTGTACCTCTTCAGTTCTAGGTTTCGGTAAACCGTCGGAATTGGTGCCAGAATCTGATCTCTCTTCTGGTTTCTCTTTGGAGTTTGGAGTGATCTTTGGAGTTAGATATGTTGCTTCATAGTACTCACGACGTTTGATATCCAACTCCATTTCTTTCAGTTTGTAGATCACCTCCATTAGTTTGTAATCCCGAAAACCTCTATCTCTTTTAATCGACTTGCCGTGTGAGCTCCATTCTGATGGGAGGGAATCAAGCAATCTTAGAACTTGTTCATGATTTCCCAATTGTGCATCAAACTTCTTCAGATTACTTGCCACTAACAGAAAACGATCAACAAACTCAGACATCGTTTCATTCTTTAGAGCTGCAAAATTATCAAACCGACATTGTGCAATTGTGAGATCATCAGATTCGAAGGATTTAATCAGTTCTGCAAAAGCCATTTTTTATTTTTATTCTATTTAAACAATTAAACGCCCAAAAATATTTTTCCCAAAAAAAATTTAGAATAATTCTCCCCCGGGAGAAATATTTCTTTTTTTAAATGTCACGCTAGAAAATCTTAGCAACTGGGGTCAAGCTTGAACTTTCGTTTCATTCTTTAGAAATATTTTTTTTATAAATGTTTTAAAATCGCTGAATATTTCTTTATCGATTTGAACTCAATTAATCCCAACTAGGGGGAAAAAGTCATCTTTAACATTCGAATTTCGCTGAAGAAATGATAGTTTCACCGAAATTATAGTTTCGCAGAGCTAGTTCCGCTGTGAAATTTCGGCAGCAGTTTCGCTAGCCGAATGTCACAAATGGCTTAGTTTCGCTGATAAGTTCGCATGAAACAAGCTTGAACTTTCGTTCAATGATACTTTCGGCAGCAATGTCGCTTGTAAATCACTCACAAGCATTGTTGAACTTTCGTTCAAGATCACTACTTTCGCTGAGGTGCTGAAATTAACTACAAAGTGTATAACACTTGTAGTTACGCTGAAAGAACATGCAGTTTCGTTGGAAGAACTCGTAGTTTCGCTGGACGAAGCTGAAAAGCTTTTTCAACACGAAATCAATCTGAAATCGCCCAAATCTCAATGGATTTGAAATCTGAAGATTAACAGAGCTTTCCCAACCAATAACAAGCAAACTTCAATCAATTTCCATATCAATAACACTCAAATCTGATCCGAAATTGATGAAAACTTGATATTGAACAAAAACAACCAAAACCTCAACTTCTCTCTCTAAAAATCTTCAAATCTTCAGTGAATTTGATCCAAAATGGCTCTGATACCAAATTGTAAATCCAGGATGATCAAACTTGAATCAAATCATGAAGAATTAGATCAAAATATGATAATCACAATCAAAACCCCTTTGATCTCTATTGATTGCTAATAATATTGTTTACAAGTAAAACCCTCAATCAAATTGGTCATACAACCATTGACCAACACTAATGACAATTAACCTATTTATAGTCTAGACTAATATTCACTAATTGCACTTAACTCCCTAGACTTAGGCTAATTAACACAAAATTACATATTAAGCATAAAAATGACTAAAAACAAGATAAAATATATTTTGTTCACACAAAATATATTTATTACAATAAAACTCCTAGTCATCTAAATCTTCAACGTCTCGTCTCGATTCCTCGTCTCGAACGTGTCAGGTTTGACTTTTGTTGACTTTGACCGTGACATTGACTTTTGTTGACTTTCACAGTGTTGCTAATATAGACTATCTTTTACAGCTCCAACAATAAGAGACCCAATCATAGCCCTGTATAAGTGTTCATCTACACACTCCCCCTCAAGATCAGGTCCAAGGGAGTGGTTTCTAGCTATGGGTGTCTTAGCAATCTTACAATCAGTCATGTTGAACCTCTTAAGTATGTCCTGAACATACTTTGACTGACTTATGAAGATACCATCTTCAACTTGCTTCACTTGAATTCCCAAAAAGAAATTGAGTTCTCCCATTGCACTCATTTCAAATCTGTCTTTCATCAGCTTCTCAAAGTCTTTGCAGAGCTTTGGATTAGTTGAACCAAAGATGATATCATCTACATACACTTGAACTAGCAATATGTCATTTCCCTGTCCTTTGATGAAGAGAGTTCCATCTATAGTACCTCTCCTGTATCCATGTTTGCAAAGTGATAGGATCGGATCTAGTTTGATCAATTAGATTTGAATTTGCAGCGGAATATAACAGAAATAAGATCAAATTCAAGCAAGATAAGTATGAATATGCAATCACACAATGACGATTATAGAGAGAGAACTTTTCTGTTAAAGGAATATTTTCATTCACGCTAATGCTTTGGTTGCAAAACAACTAGGTCAACATTCCTTTTATAAAGGAATGTGACGTCTGCTGATGTCACTTGATAGTGACATCTAACAGAATTATACAAACAACTGAAACTATGCAAACAACTGAGAATGTTCTCAACAACTGATCACATCTCAGAGAATGCCAAGTACAAGAACATAAAACTACTAAACTAAAACTACTGAGACTATAAACTACTGAAAGGTAAATTACAAGTACTGAAAAGGAAAACCATCACAACTACTGAAGTTAATAACTTCAGCTGTTGTGACAACTACTGATCACTCTGGTCTTCAGTCTTTGTCTTCAGACTTTGTCTTCAGTACTTTACTTTCAGACTTTGTCTTCAGACCTTGTAATCAGCTGATGTCTTCAGCTGTTGTAATTTCAGCAGTTGTAATGTCTGTGGGACTTAGAGGTTTTTCTGATCAGGCTCATTGGTTCTTTTGGTCCAACAAACTCCCCCTGAACCAATGCAGCCAAAACCTCTAAGTTTATTGATGATCCCACTTATTCTTTGGCAGAAACACTCTCTTGATCAGCTTCAGAGGTAATCATGTAAGCACAGGCCGGGAAAAGGTTTCTGATCTTTTGATTGGCTAAGTGTGGAAGGGAACTCTGTCTTGGGGAAACTGGACACAGAGTCTTGTCCCAACCATGAAACCTATTTCCCATTGATGAGTCTGTAAGACTCTCTTGCATAGGCCTCAAGGAGAACAACTTGTTCCTCCTTGGTGAGTTCTTCTGCTTCTCCCTCAAAGAAGAACTCAGGGCCATAATATTCAGACAGATATCTTACTGTCTTCCCATTCTTCAACTCAACAGTTGTGATCTCTCTGTATGCAAATTCATCTGGATGAGAGCCTTCTAGCAACAACTGGAGTTCACTCTTTTAAAGATCTTCAAGTCTCTTGTATAACAGCCCCTTGAGGGGTTGTTTTTGAGTTGTGTGCTCTCTTGAATTCTTCTATAATCTCCCAGGGTGAGACTACCATGGCCAACATAATTGCAGCATTCAAAGTCTTTTTCACTTGGCCATGATATCTACTTGGTATGTTTCTCTTGTGTATTCTGGAACTTACCCTTGGGTCTGGCCAAATCCTCACTCTTTCTCTTTGATGTTGGAATGTATGCCTAAGAGTGTACAGCCTTAGAGCTTGTTTCTTTATTGCTTGAATGGATGAGGACTGAGGGAAGTCCTTGTCAACCATTTTGAGAAATTGCTCATCATGCTGTTTCTGCTGTTCTTCTTCTTCAATCTTAACTTTAACCATTTGCCTTTGAGTTTCAGGAGTTATTGTTGTTGGTTGACTCCTAGGCTCAGGTTTCTTCATTTTGATCACAGCAGAGATTGGCAGACTATCCTCTTCATCACCTTCTTCTTCTTCTTCCATCCTCAACACCCTTCTCTTTCTTTTAGGTGCATCACTGGTGGTAGATTGAGTGGGTTTCTTAGGTAAAGGAGTTGGTTTTGAGGGTTGTGAGGTTGGTTGTTTTAAGGGTTGTGAGGTTGATTTTGAGGGTTGTTTTGGTAAGGGAGATTGTAAAGGCTGCTCTATCATTTTGTTTGTGAGGGTGGCTTTGGATAACTTAGCCATGTCAGATCTTTTCCCAGCACCAGCTTCATCCAGAGCTTCTATGATCAGACCTTTGTTGAAGGTTTCAGAAGAGCATATTTTGGTGGTTATCTCCAAAATGCTATCTCTAGACCATGACTTGACTTCAATGATAGGTCTTCCCAAGTGTTTTGATAAGAATCTGATCATAGCCTCCAATCTTTCCCTTTCTTTCTCATTGTAGCCTGCCCATCTATTTTCAATCTCCTGAATCTCAAGCCTTCTGATCTCAGAATCAAGTTTGGCAGTATCAAAGCCTTGTCTGAAGAGCTGATCAATAATCCTGTCCATGGATCTGCTGTGTTGCTCATCAGCTTTTTTGATCATTTCCTCCAACTTCTTCTCATCCTCAGCAGCACTTTTCTTTCTTTTGTAAGTAATTATCTCTTTTCCTTTATTCTCTTTGACTTCTTCCTTTTCAACTCTCTTTCTTTTATCATCTTTCACTGACTTAGACTCCTCCTTTTTGGTTGCATTGGGTTCAGGGGTTTGAATGTTAGAAAGTTTCTTTGAAACAGTATCATCCACAAGGGTTTGAAGATTTGAGGAAATCCTCTCATCAATGGTTTGATGGACAATAGTAGTGATGATGGGAGTGATGAGAGGTAAGGAAGATTTAAAAGCAGCAACCATTTGCTCAGAGGGGTTCTCTCCCTGAGAAATGGTGCCTGAAACAGAGGCTGGGGGCTTATTTGATGAGAGTGGCTCAGTGTTTGGGAGAGCTTCAACAGAAGCTGCCAACTGTGGGTTAATTGGGGCAGATGGACTTGATTCCTGAGACATTTTGGCAAGCAGTTCTTGTAATCTGCAAACCTCAGCCTCAAGAATGGTGTTTTGGGCTAGAACTTCAAAGAAAAAGCCCAGGTCATCATCAGTGTTAGCTGAATCAGCTGACCTCCTGAGTAAATCAGGATGAACATGTGCTGAGTGTAGATCAGTAATCACATGTGCCCCTTTGTCTTGGAACTGGGGACTTCCTGCCTCAGGATGAAGTCCTTCATTGGCAGTTGCCTCTGGTGAGGTCTTAGAGATGATACCAACTTCATCCTGTTCATGTGTTGAAACAGGGGAAGAGGTAGCCTCACCAGATGTTCTAGTCTCCACATCTACACTGGAAGATTGAACTTTATAATCCCTATGCTGTGGGTTGTCAACTACATTATAATCCTCTCCCTCAGCTGTTGAGGTTTTCCCAGTGTTAACAGGTTTCTGGGGAGGGGTAGAGGAATGTAGTTGAGTCAGCACTTGTGCAATGACTGCAGTTGGGCTAGTAGGGGTGGTTTCAGTGGGAGATGAAGGTGAAAAGGATTGCACCCGGGGTGAATGGTGCTCTTCAATGGCAATCTTCTCAAGTGAGAGAGATTCCAGTAATGTGGCTTCCCCAATGTTGGTTGCATCAGGATCCTGTTGAGAGGATACCTGAGCGGTTTCAGCTGGTGGAGTCGTTGAAACTACAAGGGGATTAAGACTAGTAGTTTCATCCTGCGTTTGTGCTGCAGGGGCGGGACTCAACTCCCTGAGTAGCCTTTTTGGGTTTCTTGGATTTTGGTTTGGAGGGGACTTTAGATCTGGAGGTGGAGCTGTGGGTTCCCTCTGCTTGGGTTTTAGCAGTTTGGCAGCCTCTTTGAGTTGTGGATTGGAGTTGTGCCTGGAGTATACCTCTGGCAAAACTACCAGAGCAGGGACTCCAAGGCCAACAAGGCCATCAGATTTTAATTGATTAAGAATTATGGCCATAAGAAACCTTGGATATAATATCCATCTATTAGCCACAGGTTTCATTGCCAAATCTTTTAATTCCAAAAATATTATTTCAGAAAAATTTAGGCTTTGATGTTCAAGGATAGAATACAATACCTGTTGCCACCTGGATGACATTTGATCCCATGAAGATGTTTTGGGGGCAAGACAGACATTGATCATATGGAAAATGAGCCGCTCAGCATCATGGAAGTGCTTCTTCAAATAGTAGTAGCACTTAGGTCACCCTCATAACCATGATTAACAAAGGATAAATCAATGGTGCCTTTGGGGTATCTGGTGACATAGGTGGCATCATTCAGGTCTAGGGTTTGACGAATGATCTCAGAAGTGATGACCACCTGTTTCTGGTTGACAAACGACTGGAGAGTGATCGAGTCATCATTCTCTGCAGTATGAACAGTGACGTTTGTCCAAAATTGGCAAAGGGTATCGGGATAGATGGTAGGATTCAAGAGAAAGGCTGTGCGATATTGGGAATCAACCATCAAATCAATGGCAGCATCAAACTTGTTCCAAAAGGCTGATTTGGTAAGGTAAGCGACACAGTTGTGTCGAGGTTTGATTTGCATGGTCGCCATTAATGGAAGATGAACGTTTGGAAAGTGAGTTATGAAAAGTTTGAAGTTAGGGTTAGGTATATATAGGTTATGAAACGGCTGAAAGAAAACAACTGAAAGTTTTGGTGTGAGTCATCAGTTGTTAGAAAACAACTGAAGACATGGTTTTAACTTTCAGATGTTGTAAACAACTGAAGACTTGGTGTTGGTCATCAGTAGTTGTAAACTACTGAAGACTTGGTTTTGGCTTCAGTTGTTTTGAAATGAAACAGTAGTTGTTGTCGTCAATTCACAAAGTTCAGCTGTTTCAATGACCTTAACACTTACTCATCAGATCATCTGATTTTCAGATGTTTCATTGGTCATCAGTACTTATCTATTATAAAAGACATCAGTAGTTTGAACTACATCAGTACTTTTCAACAAATGAAGTACTTCAGTACTTTTAAGTAGTTTAGTCTTCAGTAGTTTAAAAAACTGCTGAAGATAAAATGACTTATCAGCACTTATTTTTGACAGCATTATACTAATGCTCATCAGTATTTATTGACTAAGAGCATCAGTAGTTGTCAAATTATTCTAGTTGCAGCATACCAAGCCTGAGTACAAGATTATGAAAAGTTGCACTGTCCAAAGGCTTAGTAAATATATCTGCAAGCTCATCAGCACTAGGCACAAACTTTGGATCAATCAGACCTTTTTCATAACAATCCCTGATAAAATGATGTCTGATCTCAATATGTTTGGTCCTAGAATGCTGGACAGGATTCTTAACAATACAAGAGCTGAAGCACTATCCATTAGTAAAGGAGTCTTAGTCTCTATAATGTCATAATCCAATAATTGATTTTGAAGCCAGAGTACCTGAGATGTACAGCTTGCAGCTGCAATGTACTCTGCTTCAGCTGTGGATGTAGCAACTGAAGTTTGTTTCTTACTCTGCCAAGAAACTAAACAGTTGCCTAGAAATTGGCATCCACCAGAAGTTGATTTTCTGGTTAACTTACACCCTGCATAGTCACTATCAGAGAAAGCAACTAATTTGCAAGAGTGCCCAGTGGAATACCAAAGTCCTAGAGATTGAGTTCCTTGCAAATATCTAAAGATCCTCTTGACTGCAATCATATGGGAATCTTTAGGTGCAGCCTGAAATCTAGCACAGACACAAGTTGCAAACATAATATCTGGTCTAGAAGCTGTAAGGTACATCAAGGAACCAATCATACATCTGTAAAGAGTTTCATCAACTGCTTTACCTTTTTGATCTGCATCCAGTTGTGTGTTGCTGCACATGGGAGTAGAACAAGGTTTACAGTTTTGTAAATCAAACTTGGTTAACAAATCTTTTGTGTATTTTGACTGATGAATGAAAGTTCCATCAGCCATTTGTTTGATTTGCAAACCCAGAAAGAACTGTAATTCTCCCATGGCACTCATTTCAAACTTTTGTTGCATCAATTTAGTAAATGCATCACACAACTGTGGATCAGAGGATGCAAAAATAATGTCATCTACATAAATTTGAACAAGGAGCTTATGCATGCCTACTTTCTTTATGAACAAAGTTTTATCTATGGAGCCTCTAGTGAAATTATTTTGAAGAAGAAAGTTAGATAATGTTTCATACCAGGCTCTGGGTGCTTGTTTCAACCCATAAAGAGCCTTATCAAGCTTATACACCCAATCTGGATGTTTATGATCTTCAAAACCTGGTGGTTGACACACATAAACCTCTTCTTTTATTTTACCATATAAAAATGCACTTTTGACATCCATTTGAAAAACTTTAAGGTTATGGAAAGCAGCATAAGCTAAAAACAATCTGATTGCCTCCAGTCTGGCTACAGGGGCAAAGGTTTCATCATAATCAATACCTTCTTCTTGTGAAAACCCCTGTACAACCAGTCTGGCCTTGTTCTTGACAATTTGGCCTTTTTCATCAGTTTTATTCCTAAACACCCATTTAGTGCCTATTGCACACTTACCTTGGGGTAGAGGAACCAGTTCCCACACTTGCTGTTTTTGAAATTGAAGAAGCTCAAGCTGCATGGCTTCAACCCATCCATTGTCCCTTAATGCCACATGATAATTCTTTGGCTCTTGCTGACTGATGAAGAGAGCATAGAGACAGAAATTGGACAATTGACTTCTTGTTGAAACACCAGCATTAATGTCACCAATGATCTGGGACATGGGATGATTCTTCAATTCTTGATACTCAATAATATCTGTGCAAGTGTTTGTAGGAGATTCAGCAGCAACAGATGTTGATTCAGATTCTTGAAACCTAGACTGAGATGGCAGTTCAAATGAAGTAGAGGATTCAGAGATTTCATCAGCATTTGTTGTGGATGGAACTGCTGAAGCTACAGGAACATCAAGTGTAGTAGATACAGGCAGATGATCACTACAACTTGCATTTTTACCATCAGATGGAGATGATGGAACTTCAGAAACAATAACAGATGGAGACTGAATGGAACATATTGCAGTATGTCCAAATCAAACAACTCCACAGGGTTTTGAGGAATTTTGTCTTTTGGAGATTCATTAAACTTGACATGCAAAGTTTCTTCAACAATCTTTGTTCTGCAATTAAAAACTCTGTATGCCTTGCAAGTAGATGAATACCCAACAAAATACCCTGCATCCACCTTGGATTCAAACTTCTGAAGTGGATTCTTTGTGTTAAGAATATAACAGGGACACCCAAATGCTCTAAAGAATGAAATTAGAGGGGCCAAATGATGTAATAACTCATAAGGAGTCTTCATCAACCTCTGATTCACTAATACCCTATTCTGTACATAGCAAGCTGTGTTGACAGCTTCAGCCCAAAAGGTTAGTGGCAAACCTGAGTCAGCCAACATTGTCCTTGCGGCTTCAATAAGGGTCCTGTTCTTTCTCTCCACCACTCCATTTTGCTCAGGAGTTCTTTGAATGCTATATTGTCTCTTGATTCCCTTAGACAAATAGAATTCATCAAGAGTGTGATTCCTAAACTCTGTGCCATTATCACTTCTCACACATTTGACTGGAAGTGAATGCTGCTTTTCCACATGCAACACAAAATAATGATGATTTGAGCAGCCTCATCCTTGGAATGCAAGAAGAAAGTCCATACATATCTGGAATAATCATCCACAATTACCAGACAGTATTTTTTCTTTGCCATACTCATTACTCTAACAGGACCAAAGAGATCCATATGCAGTAATTGCAAGCAGGCAGTGGACTTGGGTTCTTCTATAGGAGGGAATGAAACTTTGTGTTGCTTCCCTTTTAAGCAAGCTGGACAGTTATCATCACATTTGAACTCCTTCAATGGCAAACCTCTCACTAAACCATGATGAATAAGCTGATTCATGTTCTTAAGATTCACATGACCAAGCCTTCTATGCCATAGTTCAGATTCTTGAGGAGAGGCTTTGGAGAACAGACATGGATGGCCTTTAAGATCGATTTTCTTTGATAAATCTAAGGCATATACTCTTCCAATCCTGTTGGCCTTCAGGAGAGTATATTCATCCAATATCTTGTCAATCTTGTTCAAAACTTTGGAAGACAGAATCCGACAGTTTTGACTTGTGAAAAGTGCAACATGCCCTTTATCACACATTTGACTGACACTCAATAGATTGTACTTGAGGTTCTCCACATGGTTAACATCATCAAATCTTATTTCCCCATTTGAGACAAATCCTTTTCCAATGATGTAACCCTTGGCATCATTTCCAAAAGAAACAAATCCCTTCTTCCCTTGAGAATAATCATGAAGAAGAGAGCTGCTCCCTGTCATATGCATGGATCCTCCACTGTCTACATACCATGCTGAAGAACCCTGCATTTTTCACAAAAATTAGTTAGCCTTTGAGACCCAAACCTTTTTGGTTTTGGGTCTGTTTTCATCAACAGATTTTAAACTAACTGATTTTGCATGATTAACAGCTTTTGAAGATGTAGATGGTGCTGAAAAGGATTCCTTTGATTTTGGCTTAGGTGTCCTTTTCAGTGGTTTAATCACAGAAACATCTAATTGGTTAACTCTCCCCAATAGATGTTGAACCATCATAACAAGTTGTGTCTGATTGGTTGTCAAAGTTTTCAACTCAGTTGACACATCAGTACTTGTTGGTGATTTGTTCTTGTGATTCACCACATCCTCCCTTTTAAAAGACACAGACTTAGTCTGAGTTTTTGATATTCCATGAGGAATATTTGCAGCTGTTGTGTGACAAACCCCTTCCTTCTTTGTGACTTTTTGAAAAAACTTTGGTTTATCAGATTGAGATGATTGTGGTACAAACTTGGTTTGAAATTCATCTTTCATTTTATGCATTTTCTTCTTAATGATTTTCTCTTTGTTGAATTTTAAACCCTTGTTATACCAGCATTCATCAGTAAGATGATTAAACAAACCACATATTTCACATGGCTTTCTTTTCATCTTTTGTTGATCAACTGCTGAAGATGATGAAACTACTGAAGATTTGTTCTTCAGTACTTTCTTCCTTTCAGTACTTTTGGGAATTACTGAAGGATTTGCAACAACTGAAGATTTGTTCTTCAGAAGTTTTCTATCAGTACTTTTGAGATTCCTGATAGACCTTTCAGCAGTTGTCAAGCAATGCTTGTTTTCCTCTGATTTGAAATGCTCTTCAGGTGTTGTGTTTTGCCCTTCAGTACTTTGAGTACTTTGTGGAACAACACCTGAATTACTCAGTTTCTTCTTGATCATGTGTTTAGAAGCAGTGGGACCATCAGCAATTTGATTAGCTGAGGTAATAACACTGACTTCATCCTCTGATTTTGAATTATCATTTGAGGATGAGACACATGATGATGTGGTTTGGGAATTACAATCATCCTCAGATTTTACTTCTAGCTTGGGAGTAAAATCTGTAGGAGGTATGGTATGATTATACCCAATCCCAAACTTCACATTAGAAGCTGTTTGTTTACTGAGAAGCATTTCAAATCCCTTGCATGAAGTTACCCAACGTTCACAATTAACTTGAGTAGCTGCAAGTGTTTCTTTGAGATTCTTGTGATTTTCCAAAATGACCTCTACCTTTGCTTTTTCATCAGTGATTTGACACTTTAGTTTATAAATCTCCTCATCCTTTCTTTTAAAACAGACTCAAACTCAGCTTTTCTTTTGGAAATTGCTTTTTCTAGGTCAAGGTTTTGATTAATTAAAGCTACATTTGCTTCCCTAATTGAAACAAAAGCAGCTATGCATGACTCAGAACATAACTTGGCCTTAGCCTCAGAAGATACCTGTGGTACCTGTGATGATGAAGGATTTTCATCAGTAGACTCCAGGGCCATTAGAGCAAGATTTCCAAAAGGGTTTTCACCACCATGTTGACCAGCACCAGCAAATAGTTGTTCAGAATAACCAGAGACATCATCTGGTAAGCTGCTCCAGTCAACAACCTCAGGGGTGAAAAAGCTCTGATGAGATTGAGATTGAGATTGTTGATTTGTTTGAGATGGTTGAGGATCAGGTAGAGCATGTGGTTGTTGAGCCATGGGTACAGGAACCTGACTAGACTGAGGCATGTAAAAACATGGATAAGGATATGGCATTGGACTTTGAGGAACAAAGAATGCAGGAGATGATTGATGTTGTGAATGATGATCAGAACTGGTAGAATGTTGCCCTTTGGATTGTGAGCTATTGCTTGGAAAAGTCACAAAGGGTGCAGATGAGTTAGATCCAGATGATCTACACTCTCTAGCAAAATGTCCAAGTCTATGGCACTTGTGACATCTCAACTTGCTCTTATCAAAACCAACTTTGGTTTTGCCAGAGAGACCAGGGAATTTTCTACCTGTTCTTTTGTAAAACTTTTGAGATCTGATATTGATCAATGCCATTTGGCTCAAAATATCCATCTCTTCCAGATCATCATCAGCAATTCCTTTCAAATCATCCATCAGAAAACACAAGTTATCAACACTAAAACCTGAGTTACCCTCAACTCCAACAAAAGCATGATTTCCACTGTTTGAAGAGAAATCAATATGCTCATCATATGAACTTTCAGATGAAGCATATTCAGACTCATGACCAACCAGAGCAGTGTTTCCTGGTACAAAGTCATCAGTGAGCTTTCCAGATGAAGATAGTTTCCTTTTCTGTTCTATCTCTCTCTCAAATGTTAAGAGTTTCCCATGAAGTTGGGTGAGAGATAGAGTATCCAGATTTGCACTGGAGCGTAGGACAATGGTATAAGTGTCCCATCTCTCAGGCAGGGATCTGAGGAATCTGTTATTCATCTGGCTGTTTGTATATTCATGTTGAACCATTTTTAGCTCAGATATCAAACATGAAAATCGCTCAAACTGTTGAGTCAATGTCTCACCCTTCCTATGAGAGAATGTCTCATATTGTTGGGCAAGGATTTCTCTATTGTTTGCTAAGACCTCATCAGTTCCTCCAAATTGTTCTTTCAGAGCAACCCAGAGATCATGAGCAGTTTCATGATGCATAAGCCCAGAGTAGATTTCATTAGGCAGTGCCATGGCCAGAATTCCATGGGCTTTAGCATCAATTTCAAACAGCTTTAAATCCTCATCAGAATATTGTTCCTTCTTCTTCGGAACCATCTCATTGGTTTCAGGATTACTCACCATAGGCTTATATGGTCCATGAACCACTGACTTCCAACAACCTGAACTGTTAACAGACAGGTGATGGAGCATTCGGCGTTGCCATATGTTATACTCACTCCTAACAAGCATCGGAGGCTTAGTTGAGGAGCCAGTATTGTGAGGATCATTGATTGAAGTAGTCATTTTCACCAATTCAACCAAATTCAATGAGATTAAAATCAGTCTAGCTTAAAAACTCAACAACACAATTTGAATCTCAAATTAATTGACCAGAAGCGACAGAAAATCAAACTCTATAATCAATTCTTGCAAATTTGCTAACTCGATCAAACTTAGATATCAAAAGAGCAGTTTCAATGATCAATTGCTAAATCGATCAATGATTAACCAGCTCTGATACCATTTGATAGGATCGGATCTAGTTTGATCAATTAGATTTGAATTTGCAGCGGAATATAACAGAAATAAGATCAAATTCAAGCAAGATAAGTATGAATATGCAATCACACAATGACGATTATAGAGAGAGAACTTTTCTGTTAAAGGAATATTTTCATTCACGCTAATGCTTCGGTTGCAAAACAACTAGGTCAACATTCCTTTTATAAAGGAATGTGACGTCTGCTGATGTCACTTGATAGTGACATCTAACAGAATTATACAAACAACTAAAACTATGCAAACTACTGAGAATATTCTCAACAACTAATCACATCTCAGAGAATGCCAAGTACAAGAACATAAAACTACTAAACTAAAACTACAGAAACTATAAACTTCTGAAAGGTAAATTACAAGTACTGAAAAGGAAAACCATCACAACTACTGAAGTTAATAACTTCATCTGTTGTGACAACTACTGATCACTCTGGTCTTCAGTCTTTGTCTTCAGACTTTGTCTTCAGTACTTTACTTTCAGACTTTGTCTTCAGACCTTGTAATCAGCTGATGTCTTCAGCTGTTGTAATTTCAGCAGTTGTAATGTCTGTGGGACTTAGAGGTTTTTCTGATCAGGCTCATTGGTTCTTTTGGTCCAACACAAAGATACTCAGACAATGTTTCATACAACTTCCTGGGTGCCTGATGCAGCCCATAAAGAGCTTTGTCAAGCTTGCAGACATAATCAGGATGATTAGGGTCTACAAAACCAGGTGACTGTTTGACATACACCTCTTCATCAATCACTCCATACAGAAAAGCACACTTCACATCAAGTTGAAAGACCTTGAAGTTCTGGGATGCAGCAAATGCCAGGAATATCCTAACAGCTTCTAGTCTTGCTACATGAGCAAAAACATTAGTGTAGTCAATCCCTTCTTCTTGTGTGTATCCTTGAACAACTAGTCTAGCCTTGTTCGTGATGATAATGCCTCTATCATCCTTCTTATTCCTAAACACCAATTTGGTTCCGATGGTAGTCTTCCCATGAGGAAGAGGACAAAGGTTCCAAACTTTTTGCCTTTTGAATTGAAGCAACTCTTGTTGCATAGCTTCAACCCAACTTCCATCCTTTAGAGCCTCATCAACTTTCTTTGGCTCTATCTGGGATAAGAAACAAGAGTGAAGACAAACATGTGCTTCATGGGTTTGTCCTCTTGTTCTTACCCCTGTGACAACATCTCCACTGATGTTTGTGGTGGGGTGAGACTTGTGGATCCTAAGCTGAGGGATCACAGCAAGTTGCTGAGAAAGATCTAAATTTGAGAAATTTAAATCTGGCATAGATGTTTCACCCTCCACATCACCACACTTATCAAGATTTACTTGATCCAATGAGTGTGTGATATCATTGATGTTGTCATCTATGGTGTGGTTATTGGCATCAAGGAATTCTTGATCACTGTCACCACCACCATTGTTGTCTTCCATAATTGAGATATCTTTATCTGGTTGTGGAGCTTCTGAGCTGGAATTTGAAGGCACCCCAGATGTATCAGCTGAGTTTGTCATTGTAATGCTGATAGAAACCTCATTTGCTGAAGTAGTTCCAACTGGAGCTGAAGATGTATGAGTTGAGGGTCTTCTTAGCTCAAATCTTGGATCAGGATCACCTGTATTTAAATTTTCTGCAGATCCTGAAACATTCTCATAAGATTTGTTAAAACAATTGGTAACTAAATCAAGTTCAAATAGCCAATCAGGACCAGAACCAGCCACACAGGGTGTGTGTTCATTGAAAGTCACATTGGCTGACTTCTCAACAATTCTAGTTCTGAGATTGTATACTCTATAAGCCTTAGCCTGGGAAGAGTATCCAATGAAGTGTCCATCATCTGATTTCTCAGAAAATTTGGCAATTTGATCTTTGGTATTAAAGATAGTGCAAGGACATCCAAATGACCTGAGAAAGCCAATGAAAGGTTTTCTCTTGTGCCAAAGTTCATAAGGAGTCTTACCATGTGTCTTAACTACTAAAACTCTGTTTTGCACATAGCAAGCAGTGTTTACTGCCTCTGCCCAGAAGGTGATGGGCAGTTTAGAGTCAGACAACATAGTTCTTGCAGCTTCAATTAGTGTCATGTTTCTCCTCTCAGCAACACCATTTTGCTGAGGAGTCCTGGGAGCACTATATTGTCTTGTAATACCTTTTTCATAACAAAATGTATAAGGGTTTGATTCTTGAATTCAGTCCCTTGATCACATCTTAAGGTTTTGACCTTGTGATCTATTTGATTCTCATTTTTTAAGATGAAATTCTTCAGAATCTCAGGGGTCTCATCCTTAGTTCTAAGAAAAAAAACCCAAGTGAATCTTGTAAAATCATCTGTGATCACCAAACAATAAGAGGTCCTTCCTAGACTCATTACACTGGTGGGGCCAAAGAGATCCATATGTAATAAGTGTAGGGGAGTAGTGATGGAGTTCTTTTCCTTAGGCTTGTGAGATACCTTATGTTGCTTTCCTTTCAGGCATGCAATACAATGATCATCACTTGTAAACTCTTTCTTTGGCATTCCACTTACCAAATCATGTTTAATTAGTTTATTCATGTTCTTAAAGTTTACATGGCACATTCTTTTATGCCATAGGAAAGACTCATCACTATTGGCTTTAGACAGAAAGCATGAAACTTCTCCAAAGGGAGATGTTTCTTGCAAGTCCATCTTGTACATGTTCCCTTTTCTGGGGGCTCTAAGCAGGATGTGCTCATGAGGAATGACCACTCCAGGCTTGAGAACAATGCACTCATGCTCGGTAAAGAGCATGTTATGACTCTGATCACAAAATTGGGATACACTCAGAAGATTGTACCCAAGCTCCTAGACAAAGTTTATCTTTTCAATGCTGAGCTTACCATTTGTGACCTTGCCCCTTCCAGAAATGTAACCACCTTCATCTCCTCCAAAAGCAACTGGTCCTCCATCAATCCTCTCAAAGTTATGGAGTAGTGACCTATTGCCTGTAATGTGCCTGGAACAGCCACTATCAATGATCCAGACATTCTTGTTTGTCTTGAGCTATTCCTGCACAAAGAAAATGATTAGTTACATTTGAAAACCCAAGCCTTATTTGTCTTGGGCTCACTAAATATAATAGAAGGTAATGCAACAGTAATAGATCCTATGGTTGTGCTAGGAGGATCTAGAGCTGTTGTTGATGGAGAAATTTCAGTCACTTGGTCTTTCTTAAACTTCCACACCACCTTTGGAGTCTTGGACTTGACCTTCAAAACTTTGGAAGCTTTTGGGACTTCGGAAGCTTTGATGAGTGAACCTTTGGAAGATTCTGCAGTCACTGCAGCAGACTTCAGTGCTTCGGAAGAATTCCTTTCTTCCGAGACCAACTTCTCTTCCGAAGGTAATTTTCTATTTGCCTTCTTCTTAGATTTGGAGCTTCCGAAGGAAACAGATTTTCCTTTCGAAGCTTGAATCTTCTTGGAACTCTTTGAAGTCTTTGTCTTGGTCATATGGACAGTACTTTTAGGATTGTATGGACAATCCTTAGCAATGTGAGAAGTACTTTCACACATGACACACACCATTTTCTTCTTCACAAGAGTCTTCTTATGAGAACAAGACTGTCTTCGGTCACATCCCTTCTCCACCTTCATCTTTGCAGATGCTGAGACAATCCTTTTGGGCTGGGAACTGTTCTTGGAGTTTGATGGTCCAGGTTGTGCAATAGTGGTACACAGCAGATCAGTCTTCTTCTTGGTACTGAGATGATTTGAACAAGAACCGGAACTCTTAGCTGAAGAGTTTTGGTTGATGTCTTCAGTCTTTACTACTTCAAACCCTGCAAAGATAAAAACTTGTTTCTGCTTAGAGTCAAAAGTAGCCTTGATCGCTTGAGCCTTCCTTGCTTTTCTTTTGCTCTTCCTGATCAAGTTCTTTCTCATTGACTTGGTCATCACAGTAATCTTCTTCTCCTCAGAAGGATAGTGGCCCATCTTAGAATCCTCCTCTTTACTCTTCTTAGAGGAATTCTTCACTATCTCTTCTTAATCCTTTTCACTTATAGGATCTAGGAGAGGAAGCTCATCTTCACAACTTCCACACCTAGGAGATCTTATAGACAAGATTATGTGTGGAGGAGCTATCTCATTGGATCCCAATCCCTGTCTATTTTGATAACACACCTTGTTGTGCAGGGATGAGGATATCATATTCTTGAAGGTCTCTTCTTCAAGAACACTCTTTTCTGCCCTGGCTTTGCTGATCACAAGCTCAGCCTGGCACTCAGTCAACTTGGTTATGAGATCTTTGATTTGAGTCCTAAAATCTGTATGCTCATGTTTTAGAACTGAAATGGTTTTCTCTAAGTCCTCTATCTTTAGTTTCTAATCATTTTCAGACTTTCTAAAATCAGATTTTAAAATGTTTAAGGACTCAAGATCAGATCTCATCTCCAAGTTATAGGACTTGTATCTATTAACTTTAGCAATGCATTCAGGAGTACAGAAATGTTCCAATACCTTGGCTTCATCATGATCTGCCATTAGTGCTTGGTTTGGAGAGGCATCTTCCACCTGAAAGCTCTAGTCAAAGCCTCCTTCTTCAACAGCAACAACAGCTTGTTGCTTTGGCTTCTCATACTGAGGGGCTTTCTTAGTGTAGTTTGGTCTGGTTTGTGCTTGACCACCATTTGTTTTAGGTGCCTTACACTCTCTAGCAAATGGCCCATCAGCTTACAGTTGTAACACTTGACTTTGATTTTGTCCAAGCCAATTTTTCCACTGGTTGCATTACTTGGAAACTTCCTTCCAGTTCTCTTGTAGAACTTCTTGGCTCTGTGAGTGAGAAGAGCCATCTGCTGGACTATTTCCATATACTCCACATCATCTGGATGGATACAATCCAGGTCTTCAAGAGTGAAAAGAGAGTTGCCACAACTTTCATCAATAGACACAAAAGCTTGAGAAGAGCTTGTCTCTTGGAATGGGCTTCCTTGAGTGTAGTTCTCCCTAGGTGTCTCTAGGAAGGTGATGAAAGGACCCTTTGGTGAATTTTCAGGGTAGCATATGAGATGATGTTGGGGTTCTATGCTATCCCTTTCAACCACATGCAAGGCTGAACCCAATTGATCGTTGGAGTTGCCAGATGAACCTTGCATGTTCATCTCCATCTGGTAGCCACTGAGAATCCCATATAACTCTGTCAGAGTAAGAGTTTTGAGATTTTCAGTCCTCTTGATCACCACACAATAGTGTGTCCATTGCCTAGGAAGTTAGGACATGAACTTCCTTACAATGTCTCTATTCTCAAGAGGAACTCCTCCATCCACAAGGGTATCCACTATCTTAACATACCTGAAGTATTGCTGAGTCATGGTTTCACCTGTTTTGAAGGTGAAGTTTTCAAACTGCTACTTCAGGAGATCCTTCTTGTTCTCATTGGCTTTAGAGGAGCCTTCATACATTAGTTTTAGTGCATCCCACAGCTGTTTAGCTGTTTTGCACTTTTTGAAAGCTCTGTATACAGAGTTTGGAAGGACAGTTTGAAGAGCTGTCATGTAAGACCCCGTTCCCGGGAAGCCTCACAGTTGGTTAATCATAGCATAAAATCAGTTTAATAATAAAACATTGCAGCGGAAATAATTAGACATTCATTTAAAACTTAGAAACCATATTGTACTCATACATTTGTCCTTTAATTTCAAACAAAACATGTTACTTGTTCTTAAATTACAATAACTATTTCATAAATAGGAATGCCATCCATAGCTCCCCAAGTAGCTCCATGTGCCATCCTCAGCATCAGCGTTTACCTGCCAACTATTATGCATAAAAGTCAGCTTCGCTGAGCGAGTTCTAGTTTTAAATATTATAAGAAAATATAATCTTTATCCTTCATATAATGACCACGCATACAACATAGAATATAACATTACTTGCATCATAATAAGCATGTTCATTATCTTTCATTCTTTCATTATCTTTCACTTTCATCATAAACGAGATTGCACAAAGCAAGAGCTCCATGTTGATCGACAACAAATGCCAATCCCTGTCGGTACACATGAAAACGGTAGCTAACCCCCGACAGTTGATCCACACTGCAAGGCACATAGCCCGCTCATGAATACAGATCCATCATCATACATCAGACTCACATAAGTGAAGTCTATCATAGTGCTTGCAAGACTTTTCATCATCATACGGGCCCGGGGGTAACATTCATTAAGTTTTGCTTTTCATTAATATCATCTTCCACTTTAGTATATATAATACTTATCTTATTAAGTATACAACATGCCAAGTAAAATCATCAAAAACATAACCGAACCGCCGCGGGACAGCGGGGGTTCGGGGGCGGCAGCCCCTGACAGCGGGGTCCTAGGGGCAGCAGCCCCTAGTGGGGTCCAAGGGGCAACGCCCCTGGCTGGGGCCGGGCTGCCAGGTCAGCGCGAAAAATTTTTATATTTAAGGTTTTATATAACACATTTACTTATAGAAAAATCGTTCTTCTTGTTAAAACCCCTTAAAATCTTGGTCATTTAAAAACGTATTTTTAGTATGCATAATAGCCCCAAAACATGGAAAACTTGTAAATAGGGGATCTAGAACTCACCTGGATATCACGAATAACTTCTAAGCTAAGCTTACAGGGCTAGGATCTCTCTACACAGCCTGCAGAATAGCTAACACTTAAAGGGGTTAATTTCTACCTAAATTCGCTGCTAATTTCGCTGCAAGATCAGCAATTTCGCAGCTAGGTTCGCCAGCAGTTTCGCTGCTAGTTTCACCAGCAGTTTCGCTGCTAGTTTCGCTAGCACCTTCGCTGGCAGTTTCGCTGGCATCTTCGCTGCCAGTTTCACTGCCAGTTTCGCCCAACTTTCGTTGGAAAACCATGTCTGCGAAACTACCTGCGAAACTATAGTTTCGCAGGGAGATCCACAGTTTCGCTGATTGAATATGCAAATTCGCTGGATGAACACGCAGTTTCGCAGATCGCATAAAAATTACGGACCAGACCATTTTTAACCCAAAATCATAACTTTTTACGTCCAATCCCTTAGTTTATCATCCATGAGGCTAAATCTAAGCTTTATACATGTTTTCATACGTAAAAATGTGACCTTTATGCGATTCTTTGCAACTTTTCAAAACCCAAAACCCTAGAATCCGGGTTTGATCTACAGAAGGGTTTAGAGGTCGATTCTTACCTGGATTTGTTGCTCCTTTCTTAGATCTTGATGCTCCAACACCCAGATCTTCAATCTCTTCACCTTAGAAGCTTCAAATCTTGAGTTTTCTTCACTTTCTCTCTCTACTTTCTCTCTCTACGAATTTTGGTGGCTAGGGTTGTAATGAGGAAGATGAAGCTGGTTTTGGGTGCTTAAGGGCTGATTATGGGCCTTTAATCCCATAGGCCACTACCCAATAAGCCTAATTTTAGCCCATGACCATTTCCTTCTTTTATTAAATACCCATTAATTAAGCCCATTGTCCTTAATGACTCGTTTTGACTTTTCGGGGTGTTACAAGTCATGGCTTTTCTGTCAATCTCTACTCTCTTCCTATCTTCATTAGAGTACTTAGCCACATCTTTGGGGATCATACCAGCACCAGTAGCAGAAGGAGTGCTGGGTATGAAAGGTCCATTTTCAATAGACTCCCACATTCTTGAGTCTAGAGATCTGATGAAACCTTCCATTCTCATACACCAGATATCAAAGTCATCAAGAGTGATCAGTGGGGACTTGTTCATGGTTCCAGTTATCTAATGTGTCTAATGTATCAAAGTCATCCCTTGGTGAAACCTTCCATTCTCATACACCAGGTATCTAATGTCTTCAAATGTTTTGGTAGCATCAGCCTATGGGCTCTGTGTCTGAATCGCTGTTATTGTGACGCCACTTCTTGCGAGCGGGCGCCACGTAGTCCTCCCGGGCCAGATGCCCAAACAATCTCCTCACCGGGGGCTTTACCTACTTGCCCCGGTACACTTTTATCCTCCCAAGCGTCGTATCATCCATAACCTCAAGAGTGACCGCATCATCTTTCTCCTTCGGCAGCAGAGGAAGCTTCTGATCAATGATCATCTGTAGAAAACGAGGGTACATAAAGAAGCTTCTGATCAATGATCAATGATCATCTCTACCATGTACGTGAAGATCATACGAGGGAAATTGAACGGATGGTTCAGTACCAGAGCTACGTAAGCATTCTGGATTTGATCAGACATCTCATCAAAGCCACTTTTCCGTGAGGCTATGCACTTGAGGAGTACATGGGCCAAGTACTTGAACTAGGGGCAAAGGTTGCTCTTGTTGAGCACACCTACATTAATGTCCCCAGCATACTTGATCCGAAGAAAACATCCCCGAACCGTCAAGGGATGCAACCTGGTTGGGCAGTCACCATACTCGCCCAACTCCAAAACCCTCCTTAGATCATCCTCGCTGATCTCAATCTATTCACCAAAAATAGAGCTCCGAATGCGATGAGGCTCAATGGACCTGTCTACTACATCGCTTTCCCAGAAAGCTTGTTGAATCGATCGATATGGTGTGCATGGTGTAGAGATGGCCTTGAAGATCCTCGATCTCCGCAAAAAAGGCAATAATCCTCGTGAACTCGGAAGCGTTCCGGGATGTGACATCAAGATGAGCACAGAGGTTGTGCTTCGTGCTCATAGTCCATCTGCTAGCCATGTTTCTGTAACACAAGACACATATACGTTAGAATTTGTATAAATGGATGACATATGAATTTTAATGAACTTGAATCATTTTGTTCAGTCGTGCGAATGGACAATGCGACTGAGTCTTAGTCGAGCGATTGGGCTCAGTCGTACGATTGAGCCTGCGGCTGAACTTAGTCGTATGCTGTCCCATTCGGTTGAACCAGTCGTGCGACTGAACTCATACACATGGTTCATTCGTGCGATTGAAGTTCATCAGCGTGTCCATTTGCATAAGTCTCTGTTCGACACTTTAAAATTAGTTCTTGGTCTGTACTTGATGTTAACCGTTGTGTTTTGGTTCATTAAACTCGCAAACCATTTTAGTGGTTTATTTTGGAAGATTATTGTCTAAGTTCTTGTTTTGTCCGATTTCGGACATTTTGGCTAGGTTAAACGGGACATTGGCGTCAATTTTGGGCACATTACCTATAGATACAGTAATCGTTAGAGTCACAAACACGATGCTAAATCATTAAAATGGAATCTTGCCAGAGCAACGGTGCTTTCGTGCGACTCGAGAGCGATTGAGGGGTGATGAGAACATCCGCCCGACTCCCCTCTATTTATACTAAATTTACCTTCATTCGTGCGACTGGACCTATTCGCACGCTTCATTCGTGCGACTGAGGCTCAGTCGTGCGACTGGCTCAGTCGGTCACATCTATTCGTGCGATTGGTTCATTCTGGTGATTCAATCGCATGGATTGACCCATGCTTATGGTCCAATCGTACGTCTGGTCCATACGTATGATTCAATCGTGCGATTGGCTCATACTCATGATCCAATCGTACGACTGGTCCATACTCATGGTCCAGTCATGCGAATGGCTCAGACTTATGAGTTTGACCTGAGGCACTTTCAAACACTTTACCTGTTAACTATTGATAAGACGTTATGACCGATGATCAACTCAGACATGACCTTTTTAATTTGAAAAACTGTTGATCACTTCAGACGTGATCCTTTTAATTTAAAACTGATTGGTCACCTCAGACATGACCCTTTTAATTTGAAACTGATTGGTCACCTCAGACGTGACCCCTTTTAGTGAGTGATTCACAGAATTCATCAGTTGTATAGTCTGACTTTTACCTAACAAAAAAAAACTAGAAAAATAGAAAAACAACTTGAAATCAAAAACTGAACAAGACATATTTTTGGGTTTTTGATAAGAGATGGATTGAAATCTTTTAGAAAGCCGTCTAACAGATTTTTCTTCCTGAACAACATAGCTTCAAGTTAATTTGATCATTTCTGGAACGATTCATTATGGAATCATACAGGTATATCAGAATCATTTGGGACATTTTAATAAAACATTTTGATGCTATATTCTTGTTTTGACTGAGAGTCAATAGCAATTTTAGGAAATCATACTAGAGCTATAAGATGCACACAATGATTTTGACTATCAAGAATTGCAGCCACGATGATTGTCAGTATATTTGTCGTCTTAAATCCATACACAGATTTTTGACTCACACTGGTGATGAGTTAGGTAATTTTATTTCAACAAGCATTTGTGGATCCCATACTTATATGGTAATCAACATTCCTCAGAAGATTTTTGAGCGGTCTACGGGTATTTGACAAGAAGAGACTATTTTAAGAGCTTTCAAAGAGATGCCAAGCCTCAGGTCAGTGCCATCGCACAGCAGAGAGGCGTAAACAACAATGAATTCTAGAATATTTAGGTTATGCTTATCCTCAGGTTAGTGCCATCGCACAGCAGACAGGCACACCACCTATCTTCTTGTGAGAGCATTTTTTCTTTTCTTTTTGCACGTAACGCACCAACAACATTAGTCATTAGCTTGATTGCGCTTAACATTTTTTCATGTGCTTTGCTTAATTTTTATGGTCATCCGCACACATTTGTGGCGTTTATTTTGCTCGTCACCCCTTATCGGAAATGCGTTGATTGTGTTAACCAGTGATAAGATGGGAACCCACAGCAGGTTGAACAATTTAGTTTGAATATAAGTCACCAATGAGGTCTAATCATCTATTGTGTTGAATCTACCGACACATCATACAATGGACTAGCAACCTCTAGGTCTACTTTCTCTATGTTACCTCAGTAGCAGACTAGTTTTACTATCATTTTTTCTTTTATTTTGCTTAGACTTCTCAGATTTATACTTAGAATTTTGCATATTAATCATTTGGTTTTGAGGTCCCAAACAATTTGTTCCCTGTGTACTATCATTTTCCATAAACGTTGAATCAGAATCATAGATTTGATTTCATTTCTGTTAGCTAAGCTACCCTCCTCCCTTATTTTTTTAAGTAATTAAATCCTGCACGAATTAAATACTAAACTAACCTATTATCCCCCTAAAATTCTAAAACCGAAAATCTTTTTGTGTTTTTGGATTAATAGATAGGAAAATAAAGTAAGTAAAAGAAAATAACAAGAAACAAAAAAAAACTTGTCAGACTATGCACTTTCTTTCTCTAGAATCACATCACTTTTCTTTTTCATGCCATTAACCTCTAAAAGATATAAAAACCTCGGTTTATCAAATGCTTTTGTGTAGAGGTCTGATGTGCTCCAAATTATACATAAAAATCCTATCAAAAGCACATAAATTATTCCTTAACATCTTCCTTAAAATGATGAAAATGTACTTAAAAATGTTAAATTGTGTTTTCAGGTGTTTAAAAGGGCAAGATGGACAAAAGAAGCATATTTAACAAGAAATTGAAGTAATCCGAGCTTTGGAGTCCAAGCATGGGGCCGTGCCTCATTAAGCACGCCCCCATACCTTGCCAGAAACACACCCTCGTGCTAAATGAACACACCCCCGTGCTTGGACATCTAACAGGACAAAAAGTACTGTCCTCAAAAAGTAGACACGGGGCCGTGCCCCAGCTCCAACATGGGGTCGTGCCCGACACAACCTGCATGTACGAGCCGACCAACTTTCGTAAGCATTGTACTAGCACGGGGCCGTGCCTTTTAGGCACAAGGCCATGCTTAAACACTCCAGAAATCCTATAAATAGAAGCCTAAGTTCACCATTTTTGGTAAGCTTTGGTGGGAGAGTTACTCTGTAGAATTCTCTCAGGAATCAAGACTTCAAGGTCATTTGGAGGCTCGGGAGGTGCATACAACACTTGGAAGAAGCTCGGGATTGTCTAAACATCATCCATTATGGATTATCGGTTTGATTGTTCCATTTCACCGATGATTACATATCTATCTTCTTTGTTATCTGTTGTTATGTTCAAGTTCATTATGAGCTAAACTCTTTTTATCATCCTAACCAGATGAAACTTATGTAATTTGTGATAAACTAATGGTGTGATAAATATTATGTTAACGTTATGGTGGTCTTGGGAAAACTATTGATGGGTAGCATTTACATTTGAAGGGGAAGTTATAAATTTATGGTTTGTGATTGTGATTGTCATACAAGGTTGAAAACCGTATGATTAACTTTCATTCGCGAAACCGGTCTTCATAATAAATCCATGGCTAATGAACTAGAAATGGTTGTTAGAAATCATATCACTTTAACTTTCTGATCATTTGTGGGTTCCCTTTTATTAATGAGAGAAATCTTCAGTAACTGTTATGGTTTTCTAAAATTAATGGTATGTTAGGAAGGAACTTGATCAACTCTCTTTTTAACATTAAGTTATGTTTTCAAAAATCGTGTGTCAAATAGGTCACAAAAGATTTACCTACATTACTAGGGCTTTGATCTAAGCAGTAAAACTCAACCTGACATGATCCTAGTCACTACGGCAGCATGATAGACGAGAAATCACGCCAGCTCATCTTTAAAAACCTTAACATAATTACATTAATCCATATCTTTAAATCACACCACCAATTTATCACGATTACATAAGTGGAGTCTAATTAGAATGATAACTTTTATTCCCTGATTTTAAATCCAAACGCTTCAAATCTTAGTTTACTTTATTTTTATTATTGTTTTCAAACCCTAAAAATATTTCCAATACAACTTATCATTTTTTTAACGAAAACCAAATCTGATAGTCAAACGTCAAGTTTGTTGAGTAGGCTAGGTGTGTCCACGGATTGATACTCGGTTCTTACCGACACTATATTACCACACAACAGGTACACTTGCCTTTTGTGTGTGTGGTTTAGTACTAGTAATAACCATTTTAAACTGAATCTGTGCGATAAATCTTTATCAAAATATATATATATACTATCCGCACCCATCAAGTTCTTGGCGTCGTTGCCGGGGACACACAACAGTTTGAAAGACAAACTAAAATTTTGACTATCTTGTATATAACTTGTTAATATATTTTTATTCAAACTTCATTTTATTTTTGTTAGATAGTTTGCCTTAGTTAGTTTAGCTACATTTGCCTGATTCATTTTAAGCCTTAGTTAGTTTATGCTCCCTTAAGTTAGTGTATGTCCGACTCGTCTAGTCCTGAACTTGTTTCGCCTCTTTCAGAACCCGAACGACTTTTCCGTCAAAGATTACGCGAAAGACCACAACAAACAGTACCAGTCATTGAAGAAGACATTTTGGAAGGTACACCATCCAAAGAAGACATGGCTAACCAATACGAGGAAATGAAGATGACACACTATGCCACACCGTCAATAGATGGTTACGAGTCTAGTGTTGTCCAACCAGCAATAGCGGCCAACAATTTCGAGATTAAATCTAGTATTATCCAACTCGTAGAAAACTCTGTTCAATTCCATGGGTTACAAGACGAAGATCCTAATGCTCACATCTCACAATTCCTTCGTATTTATGCGACCTTCAAAATCAATAACTGTTCAGACGACGCCATTCGACTAAGACTTTTTCCATTTTCACTTCGAGACCGAGCCATCGACTGGCTTGACTCACTTCCGCCTGGTTCCATCACCACATGGGCGGAAATGGCTGAACAATTCCTTTTGAAATACTTTCCACCCGATCGCACTACCAAACTAAGAAGCAACATCACAAGTTTTCGCCAAGACGACGATGAATCATTACGCGCAGCATGGGAGAGATATAAAAGTCTCGTTCGGAGATGGCCACATCACGAACTTGATCTGTGGCCAATCAGCGGAGCCCACAAGGAAGCGGTAGACCAAAGTGCGGGAGGAGATTTCGAAAGTGTCACGCCAACAGAAGCATACCAAGCTTTAGAAAGAGCAGCTAAGAAGAGCTTTGCTTACAATCTCTTAAGAACCAAACCTAGTTCTAAAGGTATTCATCATGTAGACTCTGAAACCCTAATTGCAGCCCAGTTAGAAGCTCTAACCAAAAAATTCAAACAATTGCAAAGCGAGCTAAAGAAAACTTCAACACGATGCAACACATGTGGAAATTCACACAAGACCAATGAATGCCCACAAGGCATTATGATGGTTGAAGATGTTGACTACGTAGGAGGCCCAAACAACTCATACAACAACAACTCAAATTGGAGAAGCAACTTGAATTACAGAGATGCTGGTAATAACCAACCACCATCGAGATTCAACCGAAGGCCACCTTACCAACAACAGAAACCACCATACCAAGGTCCAAGCAGTAGTAACCAAGACCGGGGAGCATCATCAATGGAAGACTTATTGCAGTAGTTGTTGTTAACCACACAAGCCACAGATGAGTACATCCGGAAATCTGATCGAAGAAATGAGGAGAGGTTCCAAAGAAACGAAGCTAACATCAAAAGCAACAAAGCATCATTGCCAACCATAGAGCACCAAGTAGGTCAAATAGCACAACAACTATCTGAAAGACCTCAAGGAGCTTTGCCCAGCAACACTGTCACAAACCCTAATGCTCAAGTCAAAGCCATCACCACTAGGAGTGGCAAAACCACTCAAGGTGATGCACCCGCATTACAACCCATCCTTGAAGAAGTAGAAACTGAAACTCCTAGTAATGCGAGTGATAAGCAAAAGAAACCTGTTATTATTGAAGAACCAGGCAAGAAATACGTTCCACCACCACCTTATGTTCCACCACCTCCATATCCAGGTCGTTTGAGACAACAAAGAATGGAGGCACAATATGGCAAATTCCTTGGGTTGTTAAAGCAACTCCATATCAATCTGCCCTTGGTGGAGGCCTTAGCACAAATGCCAAACTACGCTAAGTTTCTAAAAGGTGTCTTCTCGAACAAAAAGAAATTGGAAGAGTTATCGCACGTAGTTTTGAATGAGGAATGCTCTGCAGTTCTTCAAAACAAGCTACCTCAAAAAGATGACGGATCCAGGAAGTTCCACCAAACCTTTCCTAATAGAAAATCTTTCTGTCAGTAACGTGTTAGCTGATTTAGGTGCAAGCATTAACCTTATGCCTTATGCGGTTTTTGAAAAATTAAACCTAGGTGAACCTAGACCTACCCATATGAGCATCCAGTTAGCTGACCATTCTGTCAAATATCCAAGGGGCATCGTTGAAAATCTCTTAGTTAAAATCGACAAATTTGTATTTCCCGTTGATTTTGTGATCCTTGACATGGATGAGGACAAAAATGTTCCTCTTATCCTAGGTCGACCTTTCTTAGCGACTGCTCAAGCCCTCATTGATGTTTGTACAGGCAAACTCACGCTTAGAGTAGACGAGGAGGAAGTAACTTTCGATATAGGCTAATCCATGAAACACCCTCAACATCATGATGACTCACTCTATTACGTTGATGCTTGCGATTCGATCGTAAGCTGTCATTTGAAGAAAACTCTTCAAAATGAAGCTTGCAACACTCAATTAATATAGGTCCAAATCACCAAACCCATCTGTGAGAACCAAATCATTCCAGAACTTGAAGTTGATGAAACATCATTTCATCAAGAAGCATTTGAGATCATTGAACAAGATTTAGAACCGAAAGCCAAACCTTCTATCGAAGACCCTCCAGTTTTAGAGCTCAAAGAACTTCCATCTCATCTCGAATATGCTTTTCTTGAAAACACATCTCAACTTCCTGTCATAATCTCATCCGCCTTATCAATTGATAAGAAGAACAAGTTGCTCAATGTGCTTAAGGCACACAAACGAGCAATTGCATGGATAATCATGGACATCAAGGGAATCAATCCATCCTTTTGCACTCATAAAATATTGATGGAGGAGAACTTCAAATCCGTCATTCAACCTCAAAGACGTTTAAACTCGAGCATGCAAGAGGTGGTGAAGTAAGAAGTAATCAAACTGCTAGATGTCGGTTTGATTTACCCTATTTCTGATTCGCCTTGGGTTAGCCCCGTCCAAGTTGTTCCAAAGAAAGGAGGAATGACTATTGTAACTAACGAGAAGCATGAGCTTATTCCCACTCGTACGGATACAGGATGGAGGGTTTGCATAGACTATCGCAAACTCAATGACGCCACAAGGAAAGATCACTTCACTCTTTCTTTCATCGACCAAATGCTTGAGAGATTATCTGGAAAAATGTTCTATTGTTTCCTAGACGGTTTCTCAGGTTATTTTTAAATTCCTATTGCTCCCGAATATCAAGAGAAGACGACATTCACATGTCCATATGGCACATTTGCTTATCGACGAATGCCCTTTGGATTGTGTAATGCTTCTGCTACATTTCAGATGCATGGTAGCAATTTTTCATGACATGATTGAACACTCAATGGAAGTTTTGATGGATGATTTCTCCATCTTTGGAAACTCATTCGAGCAATGTCTTGAAAATCTGGAAAAGATGCTGGTTAGATGTGAAGATTCTAACCTTGTTTTAAATTTGGAAAAGTGCCACTTCATGGTTACGGAAGGAATAGTGTTAGGACATAAAATCTCTCGAGCAGGGCTTGAAGTCGATCAAGCCAAAGTCGACAGTATTTCTAAACTTTCGCATCCCACAACCGTGAAGACATCAGAAGTTTCCTAGGACATGCAGGATTCTACCGTCGTTTTATCAAAGATTTCTCAAAAATCGCTCGACCGATGACTCAACTTCTTGAGAAAGACGCTCAATTCGTATTTTCTGACGAATGCATTAGTGCATTTAAATTGCTTAAGGTGAGACTAGTAACCGATCCAATCATGGTTTCCCCAGATTGGACGCTACCATTTGAAATCATGTGCGACGCAAGCGATTTCGCGGTAGGAGCCGTATTAGGACAGAGGAAAGACAAGCAATTTCACCCAATTCATTATGCGAGCAAAACCCTAAACGACGCACAAGAAAACTACACCACCACCGAAAAAGAACTTCTTGCGGTAGTTTTCGCATTTGACAAATTCCGGTCGTATCTAATCTTTTCAAAAACAATTGTTTATACCGATCATGCAGCCCTTCGTTATTTGTTCAACAAACAAGATGCAAAGCCGAGATTGATTCGTTGGATTCTTCTGCTTCAAGAATTTGACATCGAAATTCGTGATAAGAAAGGAGCAGAAAATCTAGCGGCCGATCATCTCTCGCGTCTTGAGGATTCAAGTCCTTCACAAACTGAGGAAGCCACAATAAACGACAATTTTCCTCACGAATTCCTTGTGCACATTCAATCCTTAATCGATGAACATCCTTGGTTCGCCGATTTTGTAAATTACTTAGCAAGCGGAATCCTTCTTAAAGGAATGACTTATCAGCAAAAGAAGAAATTCTTTACTGATATCAAACTTTACTATTGGGAAGACCCGTATCTGTTCAGAATCGGTGCAGACCAACTCATTCAAAGATGCGTATACGGAAGTGAAGTAAAACAAATCCTAAGGCACTTTCATGAAGGACCCACAAGAGGACACCATGGAGCAACCTTAACAGCCAAGAAAGTATTTGACTCTGGATTTTACTGGCTCACGATATTCAAAGATGCTCACATAATGGTACACACTTGTGATGCATGTCAAAGAGCAACCAATATCTCAGCACGGGATGAGATGCCTCAGAAACCAGTTCAAGTATGCGAGGTATTTGATATATGGGGTATTGATTTCATGGGGCCATTCCCGGTGTCATTTGGCAATCGTTACATCTTGGTAGTAGTTGATTACGTTTCAAAATGGGCTGAAGCTCAAGCCCTACCTACTAATGATGCCAGAAACGTTGTCAGATTCCTTAAGAAACTATTCTCTCATTTTGGTGCCCCCAAAGCTCTAATTAGTGACCGAAGAGCTCATTTCTGTAACAATCAGCTCGAACAAGCAATGGCGCGTTATGGAGTACACCATCGCTTTACAACTGCTTACCATCCACAAGTGAATAGGCAAGCCGAAGTCACTAACTGAGGCATCAAACAAATCCTTGAGAAAACTGTAGGTCAAAACCACAAAGACTGGTCTACCAAGTTAGATGATGCATTATGGGCTTTTCGAACAGCCTATAAGACTCCCATCGGCACAACACCGTTCAAACTAGCCTATGGGAAGTCGTGTCATCTACCTGTGGAACTAGAGCACAAGGCCTTTTGGGCACTTTAAGCAGCAAATCTGGACCAAGACCTTGCAGGAAAGAATCGATTCCTACAAATTCACGAATTGGAGGAATTGAGAGAACAAGCGTACGAAAACGCTAGGGTTTACAAAGAAAAGACAAGGAAATTCCACGACGCTCGATTAAAGAACACAAAACGATTTCATGTGGGAAAACGTGTCTTACTGTATAACTCTCGTTTATGTTTGTTTCCCGGAAAACTGAAATCACGTTGGTCTGGACCTCATACGATCAAAAACGTGTTTCTGAATGGTGCCATTGAAATTTATAACCACGAAGGTTTAAGTTTCAAAGTAAATGGTCATCATTTGAAACCGTATAATGATGGACCAACCAAGATTCCCTCGGAGGAATTACACCTTCGCCCCGATGAAAACTAAGTGTGGGGAAGGGTCATGCTGAAGACCCGAAACTTAAACGCAGCACCTGTACATAAATTTTTCTTAATTTTTAACAATTTTTAGGACTTCACAAGCACAAGCACGGGGCCGTGCCTAGCTAAGCACGCCCCCATGTCTCTGACAAATTTTTTCCACGATCTCCGCTGACGACTCTGGAACGTTGCAGGTCGAATTTAAGACGAATTCTGACAAGCATGGGGCCGTGCCTAGCCAAGCACGCCCCCGTGTTCACTTTCCATGACCTGTATATTAATACCACACTTGTTCCATTCTTTCATCACACCCATTCCTGCTTAAAAACGTCTGAAAAAATGAAAGAATCAAGTCACGGAAGTTCAAACTGGAATCCTGCAAAGAAACCGTGTTCTTAAACGCGAGAGCCAATGACTCAAGAATATTCTTCAAGCTACATGAACTTATCAAGCAATTGACTGAAATGAACCTCGTTGCGTCCCAACGCTTAGCTGAACTTATCCAAAAAGTTCAAGAGATGGTCGAGGAACTCGTTTCCATTAACCGTCAGCTTGCGGAATTAAGCAACTGCACTTCTCACTATCCCATCCTGAACCTTCCACACGAAATGTGTAGAGGCTTCTTTTAGAAGCATTCCGTGATGTGTTAAGTGCGCTGATGCCCGTTAAAGAGTCTGGTTTTGCTGTTTCAGATTCTCGGCTTTTAACGTATCGTGTAACTGTAGGACCCTAGGAAATGTAATTTTCAATTTGGCTTGTGTTATTTAACTCTAGGACTATTTTCGTATCTTTTCTGATGATTTGGAAGTGATAAAACTTAACCGGGAAAATTACGTAACACATGAAACTGAAAAACGGAACAACAAAAAACTGAAACCGAACAACATCACATGAGCACGCCCCCGTGCCTAAGGAGGCACCCCCCCTGCTCGACAAAAGATGACACCACCTGACAATTTTCACCCTTTTGTCTTGTTTCCCATCAATTTTGCATGTTAAAAACCGAGTTCGTTGCCTGCAAAGTTCGTATTCACTTCCATTTTCATCTTAGTTTCCATTTTTCTTTCATCTTTTCAAGAGTTCTTTCAAGAGTATTTGATCAAAAGGTTAGTATGCTAATTCCTATGATTATGATAGTTATTTACATGTAGTTAGGTAATTAGGTCTCTAAACAACCGAAATCCTAGCATTTATGTGTAAAGACTTGTTCTTAAACGTATTATGGAATGATGAATGCTTTTAACCTACTTGTTCATGTTTATTCTTGTAGTAAATTAGTGTTAATTAGTATGTTTAGTTAGTTATTAGTATGTTTAGTTAGTTAATTAGTTTGTTTTCTTTTATTGTTAACAAGACTATCTATATAATTCGTGGTGAAATCTTTGTTAATCATGTTCAAGTTACAAGAATTCACAAGTGGTGTTAAACACTATATATATTTTTGAGTATCTTGAATTATTAACAAATGATTAAAATGTCAAACGTATAATCTTTGATTTTTAAAGCAAGAGAATGTTAAACCCATGCTTAATCAAAGGTTTACAAACAAAACCACGCGTGCTCAAGTCAAGATTTCATGCCTAAACATGTTAACCGCACCCCCACGTTTCACAAAACGCACCCCCATGTTCAACAATTTTTCCTTGGATGATAAATTTTCAACTATTTTTGAACATGAGTTGAGTCATTATGATGTTATGTCTTGAAAAACATATGGTTTTTACTAACATCATGAAACTGTTCAAAATATTTGTTTTGTATAGATTAACTTATTTTTAAAATTTCAGGATCATGGATTATCCCTACTTACAATTTGAAGGGAGCCGCGAGAGATGGTGTCGTGATAGACTTCAAAGACTACTACAAAGGGTCGAAAGATCCCACTTACAAGCAGATGAAGAAACACTGGCGGATGTCAGACAGCTAGAAAGATATAATAATTTATTGAGTGTTCAGTGGAAGCGTTTATTCTCACAAAATAGACCTTCCATTTATGAACTAACTCTTGAATTTTTAGCATCTTTCAGATTTAGCATGAAAGACTCTGACCCTTGGGATGATAGTGCAGTTTCATTCAGACTTGCTGGACATTGGCATAAAACATCCATTGCCTTGTTCGGTGTCTATCTCGGAATCTACACGGAACAAGAAATGGAGGAGGAAGCAATATCTGGAATGCCGGCGTACCATACCTTCCCGGACGAGGAAAGTAAAGACGCAGAGAGTGGTGCAATGAGGAAAACATTTTGGGAGCAGATTGGAATCGGAGGGTTCAACTCGAGTAAAATAAAAAGCAGCCAGATACCCCGCTGCTGCGATACATTCATCGGTTACTTAGTCATTCCATAACAGCTCGTGGTCAAAGCGAGGGAGTTGTTAATTTGAGGGACTTGTTCATTTTATATTGTATGGTTAATCAGTTGTCATGTAATATTGGGTATTTGTTTTGTAATCTTTTTGCCAGGAATGCGATTGCGGTTGCTCCAACACCCATGTTTGGAGGAAGCTGGATTTTAAACCTATACGAGAGCTATGGTTGTAACGCTGAGGGAACTGAAGGAGTGATGCCAGGACTATTAGACTTGAGCATTTGCATGTGCATGTACATGGTGACTAGCCTACCAAATGGGCAGCCGAAATTCATGGATAAGAAGGGACAAATCTGGGATCCGGCGGATCCCGAAGAAATAATCATGGACCTCGACATGCCGATACAGCCGGAAGGAGCCGGAGCTCGATCTTCAAGTTCACGTACAAGGGAATTCCCAACCATGTTAGACCTTTATGAGTCAATCCAAACCACCAGCGACCATGCAAGGCGATCATTTGAATATGCCCAACGAGCCTTCAACCGAGTCGAAAATCTGCATTCCCGAGTCAATGACCTGAGCAACGATGTCAAGTACATCAGGAACCGAATGTACCATGAGTGGGGGGATATCCCACCACAAAGCCCTTGAAAACCGTATCATTTTCAGGACCCCGGCACAGTTGTTTCGTGCCAATCTATCTTTTAATATATGTCTTTTTGTTTTTATTTTGTGTGTTTAGGATTTTAATGCTTTCAATAAATTGGTGATATTTCAGGTGATCCCGAGGATTCTAACAACGCAAGGGCAAACAAGACACAAGTGACAAATTCATCTTTTTTAGGGTAGTTATTTCATTACCCTTTCTCGATCTTGAATATGTTAATCACATTGAGGACAATGTGAATTTTAAGTGTGGGGATGGGAGTAATGCATTTGACCTTGCTAAAAAGGTCCAAATTTAAAAATTTAAGGAAAAGATCACTTAACAATTAATTTTTATGACAAGAAACCAAAAATTTAATATAATTTTTGATAAACCAAATTATAGATATATATTTTCGGGAAATAACGAAGTAAATTCATGAAGTCCAAATATAATTGAAAATGTTTTTTGTAATATCCTTAAAAACAATAATCTAGTAAAATATTTAATCATGTAAAATAAAACACTTTTACCCAATTCCATCCATATATGAGTTTATTTCTTAGCCTTAAACAGCTTTTGGAAATTGCAATTCTACTTTCATTCTGGATTTAATTGTGGGTGTCATATGATACGTGTGATTACAACTTGCTTTGGGTATACATTTCAAGACCTTAATTAGTATTTGTTGCATAAATATGAGTTAGGCACTAGGAAACCTTAACCATTCGAGCCCCAACCATTTTCTTTAATTTTCCTTACCCGAACGTCAACCCTAGTTAGCTCCGTTGAGCTTAAACGTTTTTATCTTTCAATCACCCGAACCACCAAGTCACTTAACCAAAAAAAGCCTTCAACAAACCCGCTTTCGTTAAAGACACGTTTTTGGCTTAAAAAAAATTGGTCTTTTACCGGCAAAATTTAAAGAACTGGAATGCATTCTTTTGATTTCAATTTGCTTTGTTGCTTTCATCACGCAAGACCGGGACTTCCCCGGGAAATCCGCGAACAAATTTTCAATCTCACGTTCGACGCAAGAAAAAAATGGCGAAAAAAGGAACAAGTTCCGCCATTTTGAGGGATTTCAAAAAGTGCTATAAAGAGACGGGCAAAAAGATATGAAAGATGCCCAAACTGTGGAAATTGGTCCCATAATAGAAAATGCAAAAAGAATCAAACTGAATCTCAATACAAATACACAGAACTAATCCAATATGGTGCTATTAGGCTTCAAGCCGAACGATCCTTGAGAAAGGAAAGTTTTGTGTATCTTCTGGTAAAAGATGAAGTACGGTTCTTGAAAGCAAAATACGGTCTTGACAATCTGACCTTAAACAAGTCCTCAAGTTAGCATATCCCTTCTAGCTTCAAGTATTGTATAGGGAACCTTTTATTTCCTTGTAGTTATGTTAGAAAAATAAGCCAAGACCGTCGTCTTTAGCAATTAGCCGCTTTTTCCAAATATTCAATACCCGAGCCCGAGCCAAGTTACAACCCATCAAAGACCTAATGATTTATGCAAGTAAATATCTAAGTAGGTGGAGATTTGATCCCTTAACAAGCATATGATTTCACACTTATTCATACTAGGCAATTGAGCGTATAAGTCATACTAAATCTTGATTATGACTCCATATATTTAGCCGAGTATGAGTGCATCTTGTGAGAAGTGTGGATTTTTACATGATAATAATCTTTACTAACTAATCTATTGCTTTCTAGGATATCATTTTACATATGCTTAGAATATTTATATTTGGATGAAAATAATGTTTACTTGCATATTTCTCGAAAGACATGTTTATAATTTGATTTATTTGGTTTTTGGTGGAATTGTCATTTTAAGTGATTTTTGCTTGAGGACAAGCAAAGTTCAAGTGTAGGGATGTTTGATGTGCTCCAAATTATACATAAAAATCCTATCAAAAGCACATCAATTATTCCTTAATATCTTCCTTAAAATGATGAAAATGTACTTAAAAATGTTAAATTGTGTTTTCAGGTGTTTAAAAGGGCAAGATGGACAAAAGAAGCATATTTAACAAGAAATTGAAGTAATCCAGCTTTGGAGTCCAAGCATGGGGTCGTGCCTCATTAAGCACGCCCCCATGCCTTGCCAGAAACACACCCCCATGCTTGGACATCTGACAGGACAAAAAGTACTGTCCCCTAAAAGTAGACACGGGGCCGTGCCCCACCTCCAACATGGGGTTGTGCCCCATTTAGCACGGGGCCGTGCCCGACACAACCTGCATGTACGAGCCGACCAACTTTCGTAAGCATTGTACTAGCACGGGGCTGTGCCTTTTAGGCACGGGGCCGTGCTTAAACACTCCAGAAAGCCTATAAATAGAAGCCTAAGTTCACTATTTTTGGTAAGCTTTGGTGGGAGAGTTACTCCGCAGAATTCTCTCAGGAATCAAGACTTCAAGGTCATTTAGAGGCTCGGGAGGTGCATACAACACTTGGAAGAAGCTCGGGATTGTCTAAACATCATTCATTGTGGATTATCGGTTTGATTGTTCCATTTCACCAATGATTACATATCTATCTTCTTTGTTATCTGTTGTTATGTTCAAACTCATTATGAGCTAAACTCTTTTTATCATCCTAATCGGATGAAACTTATGTAATTTGTGATGAACTAATGGTGTGATAAATATTATGTTAATGTTATGGTGGTCTTGGGAAAACTATTGTTGGGTAGCATCTACATTTGAACGGGAAGTTATAAATTTATGGTTTGTGATTGTGATTGTCATACAAGGTTGAAAACCGTATGATTAACTTTCATTCGCAAAACCGGTCTTCATAATAAATCTATGGCTAATGAACTAGAAATGGTTATTAGAAATCATATCACTAAACCTTTCTGATCATTTGCGGGTTCCCTTTTATTAGTTTGAGAAATCTTCAGTAACTGTTATGGTTTTCTAAAATTAATGGTATGTTAGGAAGGAACTTGATCAACTCTCTTTTTAACATTAAGTTATGTTTTCAGAAATCGATCCTAGTCACTACGGCAGCAGGATAGACGAGAAATCGCGCCAGCTCATCTTTATAAACATTAACATAATTACATTAATCCATATCTTTAAATCAGACCACCAATTCATCACGGTTACATAAGTGGAGTCTAATTAGGATGATAACTTTTATTCCCTGGTTTTAAATCCAAACGCTTCAAATCTTAGTTTACTTTATTTTTATTATTGTTTTTAAACCCTAAAAATCTTTCCAATGCAACTAATTATTTTCTTTAACAAAAACCAAATCTAATAGTCAAACGTCAAGTTTGTTGAGTAGGCTAGGTGTGTCCACGGATTGATACTCGGTTCTTACCAACACTATATTACCACATGACAGGTACACTTGCCTTTTGTGTGTGTGGTTTAGTATTAGTAATAACCATTTAAAACTGAATCTGTGTGATAAATCTTTATCAATATATATATATATATATATATATATATATATATATATATATATATATATATATATATATATATATATATAAATATATATATATATATATATATATATATATATATATATATATATATATATATATATATATATATATATACATATATGTATATATATATACTATCCGCACCCATCAAGGTCGGCGCGTTGAAAATCCGTATTTATTTTAACCACATCGATTAATTGCTTTTTAAAAAAGTCACGTATAAAGTGATATTTAATACCGATGTGTTTCGTTTTAGGATGTTGGACTGGATTTTTGGTGACAGCAATAGCAGCAGAATTATCAACAAAAATAAGAGTGTTAGAGAATTGCAAACCGTAGTCGCGTATTTGCTATTGAATCCAAATGATCTGCGAACAGCAACTTGCAGCAACAACGTATTCAGCTTCACAAGTTGACAGAGCAACCGATGTCTGCTTCTTACACTGCCATGTGACTAACCGTCTACCAAAGAATTGACATCCTGCAGAAGTTGACTTGTAATTCATCTTGCAACCACCATAATCCGAGTCACTATACGCTGTAAGCTCAAAATCATCGCCATGAGGATACCACAACCCGAGTGTTGGAGTACCCTTCAGATAGCGAAAAATCCGTTTCACACCAATGAGATGATTTACTTTTGGTTTTGCCTGATATCTTGAACAAAGACACGTGGCATACATGATATCAGGACGAGACACTGTGAGATACATAAGGGATCCGATCATTCCTCTATACATTATGGCATCAACCAGATCACCATTTTCGTCGGGTGCCACATCATGATTCGTGGCAAGTGGATCCTCAAATCCTTCGGGTTCACTGACGTAGACAGTTTCACGAATTTCTCTGTGAAGGAATGCACTTTTTACATCTAGTTGATAAACTTTAATCTTCATGTAAGATGCATAGGCTAGGAAGATACGGATTGCTTCCATTCTAGCCACAGGTGCAAACACTTCATTGTAATCAATGCCTTCGACTTGTCTGAATCCTTGAACCACAAGCCGAGCCTTATTCCGAATTATGACCCCTTGGTCATCTTTCTTGCACTTCAAGACCCATTTTGTGCCAATCACCTTAGCACCTTTTGGTCTGTCCACAAGGGTCCATACTCCTAGCTTCTTGAACTGTAGGAGTTCTTCTTGCATCGCACTTACCCATGCCTCATCGTTTAATGCTTCACTAACATATTTTGGCTCAAATTGAGACATAAAACATCGATATGCGCCATCATGAAGATATCCCTTTTCCATTACCAAGGCATAATCAACTGAGTATAGCTGATTTATGGTCTGTACTCCTGATCGAACATCTCCAATGACATTGTCCAAAGGATGATAAACATTGGTCCGGGATCCAGGAGTGGTGGGAACAGCTACCTCATTATCCTGATTGTGAACCACAGCTTTAGTATCTAAAGCTGTTGGAGTATGAGGTTCCGAAGTGTCAGAGGCATCAGGATTTGATGCTTGTGTACTTTCATTAGTGGGAACCTGTTCCTCCTGATTCACATTTTCAGTCTCGGCTGCTTCATCTTCAGAAGAAGAATCACTTACTTCAAGCTCTCCCCCTGAAGGGCTAGAAGTATCATCTAATAGAGCCGTTGATGTCAAATCTGGTAGTGGAGTGTTCAGAACATCGTACATCATCCTCGCGGAAAGCTCATCATCAGTGGCAGAAGGCGGTAGATTGAAGGACTTGAAGAATCCATGATAGTCAAAGAAGAATGAGGGTCCTTTTCCAGCAGGAGGGGTGGTGTATCTTTGAACATCAACATTGCACCACACTTCTACCTGACCCGTTGAGTTGTTATAACCTCTCTTGTCTGGTATGCTGTATCCAAGAAAAATACCTTCTTCAGCCTTCTCACTAAACTTCCCAGTCTGAGTTTTCTTCAGCAGCATGCACGGTCTGCCAAATGGTTCTAGATACTCCAAATTGGGTTTACGTCGCTGGAGCAGTTCATAACATGTTTTTCCATGTCGTTTGACCACTAAGACTCGATTGAGTGTGTAACAAGCATTGGCCACTGCCTCATTCCAAAATTGGATAGGCAGTTTCGAGTCGGCTAGCATCGTTCTTGATGTCTCTATCAAGCTCATGTTCTTTCTTTTAGCAACTCCGTTCATTTGTGGAGTGTAGGCAGATGTGAACTGGTGTACAATTCCTTTCTCTTTGCAGAACGCCTCTATCCACTGGTTCTTGAACTCCGTGCCGTTGTCTGATCGAATCTGTCTCACTTTCAGCTTGTAGAGTGATTCCAATGTAGTTACCAGCTGTTTGAAAGATTCAAATGTCTCTGATTTGGATTTCAAAAACATCACCCAAGAGAATCTTGAGTAATCATCAGTGACTACATAACAGTACAAATCACCAGCGATGCTTTTTGTGCTGACAGGACCAAACAGATCCATGTGTAGAAGTTCGAGAGGCAGGTCAATGGAATTTACTTTCTTTGCCTTGTGAGACTTCTTGGTATGTTTACCTTTCTTACATGCTACACAAAAATCCGGAAGTTGAAAATTCTTGACATTTACTCCATTCACTAAATCATTCTGGATCAGATGATTCATCTTCCGTGGATTGATGTGTCCCATTCTCCTATGCCAGGAGATTGAGTCCTTCTTTGTTGCCTTTGACAAGAAGCATTGAACTTTATGATCGGTTGTGGAGGCTTTTGATAGATCCAAGACATATAAGTCATTATATCTTGAAGCTGACATTAAGATTTTGTCCTCCGGGATAATGTAATCCTTCTTCAATACATAGCACCTCCTGTTGTCAAAAATAACTCTGAATCCTTTGTCACAGATCTAGGAGACTGAAAGCAAGTTATTACGTAGTTGTTGAACGTACTTGACCTTATCAAACTTGACTTTCTGGTTACCCACTTCGCCTTGAGCGGTTTATTTCCAGCAAATGATACATGTCCCCCTTTAATTTGTTTGACATTGAAAAGGAGAGACAAGTTCCCGGTCATGTGCCTAGACGCCCCACTGTCAACAATCCAGGTATTTGTGATAGAACTGTAACGGACACCCTGCACATTAAAAGGAAATGATCAGTTTAGGTTTGGGACCCAAGCCTTAACTGGCTTGGGTGACCCAGAGGAATCACACATCATAAACTCAACCCACTTTCCATTTGAGGGTGAGAGCATATCATTCTTCTTATTGTTTTCATTATCAGATAATGGACATGACTTTTCTTTCCATAAGTCAGTTTTATGTAAGGCCTGTTTGTGATAAACAGACGACTGGCTTACAGTTTGAACTTTAGGTTCATTAATTCTCTTTGGTGGAGTAATAGAACTCCTTTTCGAAAAACTTGGTTTTGTATCATAAAGTTTAATTTTATGTCTGGGAATCTAATAATAAGGACACTTAGAAGAAATGTGTCCTCTCTTTCCATAACTGTAGCATGATCTCCCTTCTACATGTTGAGAAAACTATTTATGTGGAGTTGAGTGTGATACAGGAGTGACATGAGTCTGGTTGGATTTGGTCACTACTCGTTTAGATGTTTCTGCTTCTTTAACAAAATTAATTTTTTGCACATTCTTAACAACTTTAGCCTTTAGTTTATTTGAACTTTGACGTGACGCACGTGTTTGGTTAACTGATTTGGTCATTTTGGGTTCAGAAGTAGACATGTGTGAACCTGACTTTCCATTAACCTTTTCAAATTGATTATCCAAATTTTCAATGGGCATTTTTCCTTTTGATTTTAAAGTAGACTCCTTCTGTTTAGTAACAGAGTTCACCGGTTTACCAGTGGAATCTGGATCACTAACCAGAGGAGTGGACACCCATGATCCTTAATTGGGTTGTTATTTACAGGTCTACATTTTGTATTTAATATGATCTCATGTGGTGGTGGAACTACTTGGTCCCAACCCTTCCCTATTGTTTCGTTCTTTCACTAAGTTCTGTACTATGTGAGAAGAACTAGCCCAACTATGCAGTTTTTGTTTTCATGAATTTACCTCGACTTCTAAAACTGCTTTTTCTTTCTTTGTTTCTTCCAAAGAGTTTAAATAAAACTCTATATCATTAGCTTGATTAAAAGCAACAACCTCGGTTTCCCTTAGTTGTTTACCTAAAAATTCTATTTTTTCTTTGTAACTGCACTTGTTTTAAAATACGATTAGCTTTTGTGCACTGTTGTAAATCATTTACTAAGTTATCATTGTGGTCTAATAACCTAGCAAATTTCAAATCAATGCTTTTTCTAAATTTGTTACATTCAATACAAGCATGTTTTTCAAAAAGTTGGTCTTTCGTACTTACCTGTGAAGAATCAGTTGAGTCAGCCATCAATGCAGAGTTTGACGCTTCGGATGCTGGAGATTCTGAACATGTCGTTCTGAGTTCTTCTTCAACCAGGTGATTTACCACATTCAAAGCTTCTTTGTTATCTGTCATTACTTGTTCAACTGTGATTTCACCTTCACTCGCGGAGCCATCATCCAACCCCTCGACAAATGCAATGTTTGATTCACCCGGAGACACAAAACGGAAGGTCCAGTCCTGCCCTTCGTCACCTTGAGCAGTCAATGCCTTTGTCTATTTGCTTGAAGAGGTAGTTCCACTCCTGTCTTTGTCTTGACGGTTGAAGGTTGAGAACGGATTTCCGTTACCTGTTTTCTTGGGCTTTACACATTCACGTTTGAAATTCCCCTTTTCACCACAATTAAAGCAGATAACTTTGGTTTTATCGAAACCAAAGGTTGTGTCTTTTGTGGCTACTAAATTCTGTCTTGTCTTTTCACAAACTTTTTCGCCCTTCTGACAGCACTCGCCAAGGCCCACATGATATCCATTCTCTCTAGTTCATTTTCGTCCACCTGCTCGTAATCTTCATCTGCAAGATAGCAATTACCAATCTTCCCTGCAACTAGACCATCATAGGAATGGACAACAGCTGTTAGAAGATCCATATGCTCCTTTGCAACTTCCACTATGATATTACTGAGATTCTCGGTCTTCAACTTAGTAGCATTGGCTTCAGGTACTATATATTGGGTGCAAGATGACCCTGACGTTTCTTGTCCTGAAGCAGTGGTTTGGGAAGGAGCTGCGAAACTGGACACGAACGCTGTTTGAAGTGGTGCTCCTAAACCAGTTGGAGTGGGAACTGAGTTATATAATGAAGAATTCTGAACGTAAGATCCTTTCTTTGACTTGTTCTTCATTCTCAGTTCCTCCTCCCTTAACTTCAAGATGAAGTCATTTATGTCCAACGTAATAAGTATGTCGTTTTGTCTCAAGTTGGACATAAATGAATCCCATTTCTCAGGCAGCCCATCTGCAAAGCTTGAAACTTTATCTTCCATAGACGCCGTTACCCCATGAGTGTGTAGCTCACTCATAAGATGGTAGAACCTGTCGATGATGTCATCCAAGCTCTCGTTTCCTATAGGAGAGAAATTATCGAACTCCTTCTTGAGAGCCTTAGCATTCAGTGCCTTTAACGTTGCATTCCCTTCGTACCTCTTCTCTAATGCATCCCATAACTTTTTGGCCTACTTGTTCTCAGAAAATTGATAACAGATGTCTTTTGGGATTGACTGAGTCAGCAGAGCATAAACTTTCTTCTCAGCATTGTAGAGAATCTTCTAAGCCTCGCTCATTCCACCCAAAGTCAACTTTACTCCATTTGCACTTACTGGTACCGTGTAACCAGTCTCTATAGAAGTCCAGAGATTTGGATCCACTCCATTTAGGTAAATCTCGAACCGCTGTTTCCATTGTGGATAGTCATCCAATGTTATAAGCTTCGGCGGTTTATTATGATTTCCAACCTCATTCTCCAGAAGCAGAAGGTTCTGGATGTGTGAGTCCTTCCCGGCAATAAATGCTAAAAACTGATCTTCCATTTGTATGAACTTTGTAATTTGAGAACTAGATAACTTTAATCGTGCGAATGAACAATGCGTATGGATCACTCGTGCGAATGAAGAGTGCGAATGAATTCAATCGTGCGATTGGATTTAGTTGTACGTATGGAGTGTGCGATTGGAGACAAGCGAATGGGGTTGTTCAGTCGTACGAATGAGTGAGCGACTGAGTTCAATCGTACGAATGGGGTGTGCGATTGAGTTCAGTCGTGCGATTGAGCTAATCGTGCGACTGAAGGCTGTTGTTTTTGTAAAATCGAAGGTTTTTGACACTTTGACACAAAAACACGATTTTTCAAGAACCCTAATCTGCCGTTTTCCGAAAAACGTAAACGTTGAGACCTGGAGACGTTGAAAACACTGTTTTACTAAAAAATATGACTCCTTTGAATGAAAAACGTGATTTTTACACCGAGACTAATCGAATCACACGCAAAATCAAGAGCCAAAGCTCTGATACCACTTGTCAGGACCATGTATGTACGAAATACTAACTGATAATGTGTGAAACCAAATCAAATAGTGCGGAATCTTATTTGATTGGCGATCCAATCAGTGAGAACGCAATCCCGATTAATCTAACGATTAAAGAAACGTTAAGAACAAGTAGAAAATGATCAGATACGAACTATGAACTTGGAATAGGCTTTCTGGACGCTTTGGACGGCTAGGTTATGAGTATGTGTCAAAAGTTACGTTTTTCCACGAATTAAGTGGTATTTATAGGTTTGCAGTCTTCATTCGTGCGACTGAACCATTAGCATGGTTCAGTCGTGCGACTGATTCATACGCACGACTGAAAGTTCAGTCGTGCGACTGAGTCAATCTCATGTCTCACTCGTACGACTGATCCAATCGTCTGGTTCAGTCATGCGACTGGTTCATTAGCATGATGTATTCATGCGTATGGTCCATAATTATGGTCCATTAGCATGAATCATCATATAACAACTTCAAACCTATATAATAAGTTTATATATATGAATCAGATATAAGTAAACATCAACGCACTAATCATATATTATTACATTGTTTCATTACACATATGTAAGCCATGACAGACTTTTACATTAAGCACATAAACTAGGGACATATGTATCAACAGAAAGATAAATAATTTCATCTATATCATAGTTTCTGGTCTGCAGCTAAGTAATCCTGTTGGATCTAGAGAGGCTGTTGCACCAAAACCATATCACTTAGAAGTTTTTGAGTACAACATGCAAAGGACTTCCGAAGCCAAGTGTGGGACTTCCGAAGGAAGAAGGAGCTCTTCCGAAGTCTAAGTGTAAAATACACTTCCGAAGGAGAACTCCAACTTCCGAAGGTAAAGAAGTTACTTCCGAAGAATCAAGACTTGAAGACAAAGTTCTGAAGTCAACTTCCGAAGTATAAAGAAGTCCTTAAAGCCTCGGAAGCATAGAAGCATCTTCCGAAGTATAAGTGGCTTCGGAAGAACTTGTTCTTCTGAAGCCAGTTAACCTTCGGAAGACACTTCTATTATCCAGTGGACATAAGTATGGTTTATCTGACAGTCCGCTGCAAATCTCTGAGATACTGCATGGCGTTTTCTCAAAAGCCATGTAGTTGACCATACTTTAATCTACTGTTTACCTTTTATGTTAAGTACAGTTGCCATCTTTAGTTGGTGACAAAAGGTAAGTCATGGACATGTCATGACTACCATATCTTAGATAATACTTTATCTAAGATACCTTAACTTTAGCATTGTAGTATATGCTTTAGTCGTAGGTTTCCAGCTGGTATCAAGTATAACCGGCTGTAGGATCTAGTATATATAGTTTCTCATTGTAACTCATGTTCTATGCTTGTAAGTGTCTTGTAATCTTGAGTTGAGAAGTAATATATACAAGTACCTTGAAAATACTCCTGCTTGTTGCTTTGATTACTTATTATATTATTATCAACTCTTGTTAAAGGCATTGCTTCATCTTGTTTGAGTGATATTATAAGTGAGTTTGAGAGAAATACAAGTGTTAAGTGACAAAACCCGATCCTGCAATTGGTATCAGAGCTTTTTAGGCTCTTGATTGTGAGATCTTACCATCCTAATCAACCAGTTTTTCACTCCTCCTTATACCTCACTCAAAAATGGCCCTCATCAAATCTGAAGTTGAAATGGGAACAATGACCAAAGCTCCCATCATCGACCCTGAAAACTTCAGGTCTTGGAGCAGAAGAATGGAAGGCTTCATCAGATACCAGGATAGCAAATGTGGCAGTCCATCGTTAATGGCCCGTACAAGCCAAAAGTTGCTGGTGGAAACGGTGCCATGATCGAGAAGGCTGTTGAAGACTACCCCGATGAAGACAGGAAGAAGCTTGACATAGACAGCAATGCTATGACTGTTCTCATGACTGCGATCCCAAACTCCATCATGGTGGGGTTTGAGCATTGTAAGTCAGCCAAAGAACTCTTTGATGCACTTGCTCAAATGTACTCGAGCTCTAATGATTCAAAGAAGGACTCACTGAAGCAGCAGTTTGAGAACTTCACCTATGTTGCTGGAGAAACCTTTAGCCAGCAATATTTCAGGTATATGGATCTTATCTCCTCCCTCCAATCTGTGGGAATCACTCAAGAACTTAGAGACCTTACCAGAAAGTTCATGAGTGCTCTACCCAATGAGTGGACTTTCTACTGTGTCTCCATTAAGAGAACAAAGAATTTAAACACTCTCACCATGACCGAAATCTATGGGATCCTTGATGGATACCGTTTGGAAATGGAAAGCAAGAAGGGTCACCAAGCAAGCAGACCCTTGAGCCTTCCTGCTAGCAATGCTTTAATGGTTGCTGAAGGCTCAGGTATCTCCCAGTCTCAGCAGTACCTGTCATACACCCAGCAGCCATCTTGTTCATCTGGGCCTTATATCACATTCCCTGAGACTCCAAGGTCTCATCAAGCTCAGCAAAGCTCCTTTCAGGAGGGCTGTGCGTTTGAATCAGGGAGTGGACACTCCAATGATCATCAGTTTTGCTTTGATGATCTTGAGTGCTTCAGTCCAGATGACATAGAGTATGTGGACATTGTCCAGTAAATGGCTCTCCTTACCTACAGAGCGAAGAAGTTCTTTAAGAGAACTGGAAGGCAATTCCCTCAAAACCCAATCACTAGCAAGTTTGGGTTTGACAAGAGCAAGGCTAAGTGTTACAACTGTAACCAGCTTGGCCATTTTGCAAGGGAATGCAAGGCTCCCAAGTCCAACCCGGGAACCTCACAGGCCTCTACACATCCTTCTACACCAAAGCCCAATGGGAAGTCAACTGAAACTGCAGCTATGGCTCAAGAAGTTGACTGGAGCTTTATGGTCCAAGATGTGACTCCCGCTCAAGCACTCATGGCAGGAACAGATGAAAATAAGGTATATGAACACCTCTGTACCCCTGCTTGTATTGCTAAGGTTAAGCTGTACCAGGACTACAATATGGAAATTAAATCCGATATTGAGTCTTTAAATGTGCTAAAATCTGACTTTAAAAGAGCTGAATCTGACTACCGAAAGAAAATTGAGGAGTTAGAGAAAACTGTATCTCTTTTAAAACATGAACACACCAACTACAAGACTCAAATCAAGGATTTAATATCCAAATTGACTGGGGCTCAAGCCCAGCTTGTCACAGCTGAGGCTCAAGCCAGGAAGTATGCTATTGCTGAGCAAAACTTCCAAGCCATACTTGCATCATCCTCTCACTCCAAACTTTGCTATCAAAACAAAAGTGGGTTGGGAACCAATGAAATTGCTCCACCACACTCTTATGAGTCTGTAAGACAGCCAAGATGTGGTACTGAAGAGCAAGAGGTTCCATCTGTTGACCCACCTTGTAAAGAGTCAAAGAGTGATGCAACTGTGGAAACCATGACCATCACAGGGAAGGAACAGGTAATTGAGCCCTCCCAGACCAATGATGATCAAACCCTGACCACCAAAGCCAGAAGAAGCAGGGCTAAAGCAGCCAGAAAAACTGCCAAGAAGGTGGCTGAATCCAAGCTGAAGATAGACCCAAAGCAAAAGGTGTATTCATATCAGCAGGATTCCAGGTGGTTGGACCTTCTGATTCAGGAAAGGAGTATAGTACCAGTACTCCTATCCTACCAAAGGATCAGAAGTTAAAGGGAAAGGTTGCTGATGAGGAGAAAAAGAACAAGAAACAGCAACCCTCCAATTCCCAGAAAATTAACATTGCATGCATAATGTGTGGTCTGCAAAACCACATGGCTAAAGATTGTTACTACAATCCTACTAGCACACATTATGCAAATAATGTTAAAAGAGAAGGAGTCAGGGAAGGTTTCACATTTGGACCATATCAAATGGTTCAAGTGATGAAAAAGGGAAAGCTTGTTTCCGAAGCAAGGCTTGTCTCGGAAGAAAATTCTTCTTCCGAGAGGAAAAAGGCTTCGGAAGTGAAAGCTGCAAAGACTCACAAAAGAGTCCCCTTGAAACCATCCCAGAAGAAGACTGCTTCGGAAGAAAAGGTGGTGAAGGTCTCTTTCGAAAAGAAAGAAGCTTCGGAAGAATGCCAAGCTACAAAAGCTTCATCAAGCTCATCTTCTATGATCAACCAAGGGATGGAATGGAAGATCAAGGAAGATGTTGTAGCCCAAACCTCTTCTTCAAAGACATCCATTGAACCCCCATGCATAAATTTTGGTTCAATCATGTCACTCTCATTGGAAGAACCCAAGACCAATAAGGCTTGGGTTTCCAATCAAAACTAATTATCTCACCTTATGTGCAGGGACATCCATATGACAAGAATAACAACATTTGGATTGTAGATAGTGGATGCTCCAGGCACATGACAGGGAACAGATCTCTCCTTCAACAATTTCAACATTATGATGGAGGTCCTGTCCAGTTTGGAGGTGAGGCCGGAGGATATATTTCTGGCAGAGGAAGTATATCCAACGGAAAGTTAAAAGTTGACAAAGTTAATTTTGTCAAACAGCTTGAACACAACCTGTTAAGTGTTTCTCAGTTTTGTGATCAAAAGCATCAAATGCTTTTCACAGAACATGAGTGCATCATCCTCAAACCTGGGATGACAATTCCTCAGGAATTGGTGCTTCTTAGATCTCCCAGGAGAGGGGATATGTACAAGCTTGATATGAACAATGCTTCCCCAATGGGAGAAGTATCATGCTTTCTTTCCAAAGCTGATAGTGATGAGTCAACACTATGGCATAAACGAATGTGTCATGTCAATTTTAAGACAATGAATAAATTGGCTAAAAATAACTTGGTACATGGTTTGCCTAAAAAGGAATTTTCTGCAAAGATAACTGTGTTGCTTGCCTGAAAGGAAAACAACACAGGTCTTCTCATAAATCCAAAGTTGTTAACTCTATCACTACTCCATTACACTTATTGCACATGGATCTATTTGGTCCCACAAGTATAATGAGCATTGGAAGGAAATCATATTGCCTTGTGGTAGTTGATGATTTTACTAGATTTACATGGGTATTCTTTTTAAGAACTAAAGATGAAACTGCTGAAACTTTAAAATCTTTTATTCTTAAAATAGAAAATCAAGTTGATCACAAGGTTAAAATAATTAGAAGTGATCAAGGGACTGAGTTTAAGAACTTTGTTCTTGACTCATTTTGTAACTCAAAAGGGATTGCCAGACAATACAGTGCTCCTAGAACTCCTCAACAAAATGGTGTTGCTGAGAGGAGAAATAGGACACTTATTGAGGCTGCTCGGACTATGTTAGCTGATTCAAAGCTGCCTCTAACATTCTGGGCAGAGGCAGTCAGCACTGCATGCTATGTGCAGAACAGAGTTCTTGTAGTAAAGCCACATGGAAAGACCCCTTATGAGCTATGGAACAAGAGGCCACCGTTCATTGGCTTTCTAAGGTCCTTTGGCAGCAGGTGTACCATACTTAACACAAAAGACAATTTGGCAAAATTTGCTGAAAAGTCAGATGATGCTATCTTTGTTGGATATTCCTCCCATTCTAAAGCTTACAGGGTTTATAATATTAAAAACCAACAATTTGAGGAATCCTCCAACATTGTAGTTAATGAGCACACTCCTTGTGTTAGGGGGAATGGCCCTGATCATATTTTTGATTTAGAATTGTTTCCAAACTATTCTAAACCATCTTGTGAGAATGTTTCAGCTGGAACAGGTGCTCAAGGCAATTCTGATGAAGATCAACTGTTTGAGCTTCCCAGACCTGCTCCAAGTTCTCCAAGAGCAACAACAAATCAAGTTCCACTATTGAAAGATCTGACAGTATAACCATTTCAAGAAATAGTGGAACTTCAACAAGGGATTCACCTGATGATCTTCAAGTCTCCTCAGGTGATCCTACACAACACCAAGCTGATGGAAGCAGCATTTTGAAGGAACAGGCAACTGTTAATGATGCTTCACAGCAAAGAAATGATGATGTTTCTCTTTCATTCAATCAGTCCTCATTGAATGAGATTGAAACAACAGCTGGACCAAGTATTCAAGCTCCAGAGCAAAATATGTCCAACTTGGACCTATCTTTGCAACTGGAGGTGATTCCAAGACTCAGAATTCACAATACTCATCCAGCTGAAAACATCATAGGGGAAGTCTCTGAGGGTGTGAGAACAAGGGGACAAACTCACAATGGGAATGTCTGCTTGTACTCATGCTTCTTATCTCAAATGGAACCCAAGAAGGTGGAAGATGCCTTGAAGGATAGTAGCTGGGTTGAATCAATGCAAGAGGAGCTGCTTCAATTCAAAAGACAAAAGGTTTGGAACCTATGTCCGCTACCATCTGGTCAAGTACCTATAGGCACCAAGTGGGTATTCAGAAACAAAAGAGATGACAGAGGATTGATTATCAAGAACAAGGCAAGACTGGTGGTTCAAGGATACACTCAAGAGGAAGGAATTGATTATACTGATGTCTTTGCACCTGTTGCAAGACTTGAGGCAGTTAGGATCTTCCTTGCTTATGCTGCATCCAAGAATTTCACTGTCTACCAGCTTGATGTCAAGTGTGCCTTTCTATATGGGGATATAGATAGGGAAGTCTATGTATGCCAGCCTCCAGGATTTGAAGACCCACAGCATCCAAACTATGTGTGCAAATTGGATAAAGCTCTATATGGGCTGCACCAGGCACCTAGGCTGTGGTATGAGACATTGTCTCAATTTCTTCTGAAGAATGGTTATACTAGAGGAACCATTGACAAGACTCTCTTCATCAGAAAGTCTGGGAAAGACATTTTGCTAGTTCAAGTCTATGTCGATGACATCATATTTGGTTCCTCAAATGACCAAATGTGCAAAGACTTTGAGAGCATTATGAAGAAGAAGTTTCGAAATGAGTTCTATGGGAAAAATGGACTTTTTCCTTGGAATTCAGGTAAAGCAATGAAGGAAGGGTTTTTCATCAATCAATCTAAGTATGTCAATGATATCTTAGAGAGATTTGATATGAAGGATTGTAAAGCAGCAAAGACGCCCATACCCAGAAACCATGATTTATGCCCTGATTCTGAGGGGGAGGATACTGATCAACATCAGTATAGAGCAATCATTGGTTCTCTGATGTATCTCACAGCAAGTAGACCTGATATCATGTTGGCAACCTGCATTTGTGCAAGATATCAGGCTGCTCCAAAGGTGTCTCACCTAATTGCTGTCAAGAGAATCCTCAGATACCTCAAAGGAGCACCTAAGTTAGGTCTCTGGTATCCAAGAAATAGTGATTTTAATCTCTATGGTTACTCTGATAGTGATTATGGTGGCTGCAACATCAACAAGAAATCAACATCAGGTGGATGTCAATTTCTTGGTGGAAGGATCATCTCATGGCAATGCAAAAAGCAATCCTGTGTCTCTACATCAACTGCTGAAGCTGAATACATTGCTGCTGCAAGTTGCTGTGCTCAGCTGCTGTGGATTCAAAACCAGATGATTGACTATGGATTCAACTTCATGAGCACTCCTATCCACATTGACAACAACAGTGCTATATCCATCACTGAAAATCCAGTAAAGCACTCAAAGACAAAGCATATTGACATCAGGTATCATTTCATTAGAGATATTCATGAGAAAAATCTTATAAAACTAATCAAAGTTGATTCAAATGAACAATATGCTGATTTGTTCACCAAAGCATTTGATGAACAAAGATTTAAATATCTCATTACAGCTATTGGGATGATAAACATTGACTAGTTAATCTCAATTGAAAACCTTTTCAATATGTAAAGTCTTATGTCAATACAATCTAAGCCCTGTTACAAAAGATCCTTTCTTATTTAACTAAGTATAAGTTCTTCCGAAGAGAAACTTGCCTTCGGAAGATATCCAGTATAACTTCCGAAGCAAATTTCTCATAGGATAATTTTCTTCTCGGAAGTGTACTAAGTCTCGGAAGAAGCGATTGAGGTTATCTCAGATCTACTTCCGAAGCACTTAATACTCTCCACTTGAAAGCAACATGTATCTTCGGAAGCAATTATTTTACCTTCGGAAGTACATTTGCCTTCGGAAGAACTTTACCTTCGGAAATACCTTATACTCGGAAGAAAGATTTTACTGTGTAACGGAAATCTTTTGGGCCCCACTCTGTAAAAAGTAAAGATTTTGTTAATGATGTCGGATTATTTAAATGGCTTAACCTTACCGCCCCTGTCACATCATCCTCTGAACCCTCACATCATCTTATCCAAACCACCCTTTAAACCGCCATTTCACCCATTTAAATACTTCCGGTTAATCACTTACACTCTTTTTACCAAATTCACTGCCCTAAAAGCTTTCTTCTTCTCCAATTTACCTCTCTCAGAACTTTTCCTCTGCTATCTTTCTCAAATGGCTCTAAACCCTCAGCACAACCAGGTCGCACTCCTTGACTCTTCAAGGGATGCTGACTTCTCTGATATTATCTCTTTCTTAGCCCAATCCTCATACTACACAGCACTGACCGTAAACCCTACCATTTACTCCAACCAAATGTCCGAATTTTGGGCAAATGGTCGGATTGAAACCCTAAATGGGGTTCGTGCTATCAGGTCAAGTGTTTGTGGCCAAGAGTTGGTCATTACTGAACAAATCATCAGGGAGCATCTTGAGCTCCATGATGAAGGCGCACCGACAGAATTCCCCAAATCTGAGTTAGATAAATCTTATCTCCAAATGGGATACGGTGGAGATGTAAGCAGGTCTACAGTCTACAAATTCAACTTCTCCTACAAGTGGAAGTTCCTGCTACATGTGGTTCTTCACTGCCTATCTAACAAATCCGGGGGATGGGATCAAATTCCCTATGAACTCGGGTGTCTAGTTCATGGGTTGGTACAAGGCCTGCGCTTCAACTACTCAAGGTTTGTGCTGACTAACCTCATGGGAAATCTGCAAAGGGACACATTCTTTATGTATCCCAGATTTCTACAGCACATAATCAACTGCGAGCTAGATCAGGGTAAGCTTGTCTGTGCAGCTGCTCTGTCTGCTCCCCAAATGAGGCCGACCATCTTCAAAGTCTTGAAGAGAGTGTCTACCAACTACACTGGAAGGGATACCGCACTACTTCCAGGTATGATTGAGCCAATGGCTCCTGGTGACATCCCTGTTAACCCCACAGGTGATGAACCCACACTAGCAACTACCCTCACCATTCCAAATCTACCTTCTCCTCCAATCACTGTCACCTACCAGAGACGTACCAAACGAACCCTTGTTCAATCTACTCTGATTGAACAAGCCCCTCCTCTTCAAACCAAAAAGGCTAGAGTGGAACAAGGGGCTCCCACTCAGCCAGAGGTCCACCAATCCTTCACTATTGACCTCAATATGGGTCTTGAGTCTCCTCAGTCTCAGACCCATGAGCCCATAATCCCAGCTGATAGCCCTCAGGGTGAGTCTCTATACTCCCCTGAGCAGCCACCAAGGGACAGCTCAATGCCTTTTGACATTGATCAAAGTCCCGGGTCCTTAGGTCTTCATTCCTTTTCTTTTACTGACCTATTGACCGGAGCTGGTGAAGAGACTATGTCTCTCAGAGGCGATGAAGTTGATCCACAACACCCCATTAAGGATCAACAGAGCCTAGAGAAACCTCTTGTCTCTAGCCCACACCAGCAAAGCCCCACTGAGGTGAGTCCCACTGATGTGGAGGGGACTCATGTAGATTCAGCTGCCACTACTGAAGGAGCCTCAATGGATCCTCAGGACAGTGGTAATGATAGTCAGACTGAATCTACGGTAACCATGCCCTATGATGCCTCTGAAAAGAGACATCATTGTGCAAGGGAAACCAGGGTGCCAAGAAACCACATCTGGTGGTGAGGATGAACATACTAGGTATGTTACCTCATCCCCCCGTGATTCTTCAAAGGAAGATGAGGGAAGAATGCAACTCACAATAAGAGACCTACTTTCTAAAGTCTCAAACCTTGAATCAAAGGTTAAGACTTTAGAAGATAGGTCTGCCACTCAGCAACTTGAGATTGAAAATCTCAAGGCCAAACTAGCTGAGAAACAGATTGAGAGATCTGTTAGGCATGTACCAGTTCAAGTCTCCTTGACCTCTTCCTCTAGCTCATCTACCTCTCAAGATGATGCTACCAAAAAGGGGGAGAATGTTGAGGAACAAAGCCAAAGACAGGATTCCATCGGTCAAGCTCTTACTTCTTTGAGCTCAAGACAACAAGCTGCCATCTTCCCTGAGCCTCCTCCAGTTGTGTTTCAAGTGGATCAAAGGATGCTTCAGGATCTAAATAGGATCTTCAACAAGTTCCTTTTAGAGTCCCTAATTGATCAACCCAGTCCGGATATGTCTGTGATTTACTTTGGAGCTCAAGAGCTTCAGAGGTTGAATGCACCTCCTACCACTTTTGAGGAAGTTGGTCAACCTAAGGCCCAAGTGGAACCTGAGATTGATTTCGAAGGGGAAACTAGGACTGACGGCCTAGCAACTGAAACAGTTGGGACAGAAGGTGTGTTTTCACAGGCTTCCGAAGCACAATTCAAAGCCTCGGAAGAACCAACACAAACTTCCGAAGCTGAGATTGCTGCTGCGGAAGGACTATTTTCTCTTTCCGATGATCTAATAGTCACAGATGCAATTCTGGAACTTGCATCTGAGGTTAATAGGGAGGACTTTCTCAGCCAACCACTAGCTATTACATCTGCATTGACCTCAGCTCCTACCTCCACCACCCAACCTGGAATCTTCTATCCAAGAACCACCAAAGTCTAGCACTTCCGAAGACATAAAGGGCAAGAGGAAGATGACTTCGGAAGAGCTTCAGGAAGAAGAAAGGTTGGAGAAGCTTAGAAGGAAAGGAAGACTGCCAACTGGGAAACTGTTAGCTGCAAGTACAAAAGCAGCTGCAGCCAACCAAGAGGCAATCAACAATAGAAGAAGGGTGGAGGTAATTGATAGACTTGTCAGTCTAGGGGCTGCTTCGGAAGATGTACTCCTGCTACCATTAGAGGAGCTGATAGAGCTTGAAAAGGCAACCTTGCTGCAAAAACAGCAAAAAAAGAAGAAGCTGCAAGGTTGGCCTTGGAAGAAGAAAGGCTGAGAAAAGAAAAGAGAAGCTGATCTGCAGCTCAGGAGAGAAAGGATCACTTTCCTACTCTCCAGAGGATTCTCTCAAGAGGAGTTGTCTCCACACAATAGTGACACGATCTTATGGCTCTTCAACAAAGAGCAAGATCAAATGGAGAAGGAGAGAAAGAGAGCTGCAAGGGAGAAGCTGGGGAGAAGAAGAAGAAGAGAGAAGAAGAGGCTGGACTGTCTGCCGCCAAGAAGATAGGTGAGAAAGCTTGATGAAGAAGAACTATCTTAAAGCTCATGGCTTCTCTGGCAGGCAAGTGGGTCCAATGTCTGAGAAGACTCTCCAACGACATGTCAGTGACATCAAGGCTGACATTCGTGCGGGGAGAAGAAAGGAGATGTATAGAAGGGGACAGGGGATGACCTTCAAAGCCACCTCTCAGCCCAAAATCCAAACCCAACCTCAACCTGAACCTACCCTTTCCCTTCCCAATCAAAACTGAACCTGAACCCTTCACCCCTGAACCTACACCATCACAACTACCAACTCCCTCACCTCAACCACCTAAACTACCCATCATCCAACCTAAAACCTTACCCAGAACCCAAACTCCTAAACCTACCCAACAACCAATCAAACCATCCCCTCAGCCTTCCAAACATCTCTCTATGGAGGAATTCAAGGCGATCAAAACTAAGCTCATCAACTGCACTACTCTGAGCGACATCTCTGTGAGGAGGATTCAGTCAACCTGACTTATGTTGATGGATCCTCAAGTTCCCTCACAAGAGATGAGTTTCTTGATCTGCCCAGAGGAACTTTGGACCAAGCTGCAAGACTCCTTGGCCTCAATTCAGATACATTGAATGAGGAAGAAAAGAAGCTGAGGAGAAGGCTGGTGACTCTGCTGGACACAAAGAAAGGAGATAGGGTACCAAGACAACCTCTTGTACCCAGAAAGAAGATAGTCCAGTGGAGGTTCGAAGACTCTTCTCACAACTTTGTTGTTGAGAGAGAGAATGGTGAGATTAACAGGCTGAATGCCTCATCTCTGCTACACTTAAGCAGATTTGATATTGCTGAGTTAGCAGAGAAACCATTCTCCAACCCTTCAAACTCCGATGTAGCTGCCCACATCAGAAATCATCTAGGCAGCCTTCACATGGCCGAGCTTACTGCCAGAAGCAAGGTCGAAGAGGAGTCAAAACTGAGAGAGGAGGAGGAGGAAAGGAAAGGATCAGCAACCAAAGGCAAAGCCTTTCTTCAAATGGTTGAAGGTCCTGAACTTGAGTCCATAGTTAGATGGGAGTATGACTACAACTCCCGTCAACTAACTCTCTTCAGGGGGTCACAACAAAGGGGTACATGTCATTCAAAGTGATAGACTGGATCTCCTATCCACGAATGACTTGTACAAGCTTCTCAGCACCACTTCCGGGAAGAACAGAGAGACAGACAAATATCTTTTGTCCCTGGTGCTGAAAACTTTGAGAAGTAGAAATAAGTGAAGTTTTGGTAGCATCAGCCTAGGGGGAGTTTGTTGGATCTAGAGAGGCTGTTGCAACCAAAACCATGTCACTTAGAAGATTTTGAGTACAACATACAAAGGACTTCCGAAGCCAAGTGTGGGACTTCCGAAGGAAGAAGGAGCTCTTCCGAAGTCTAAGTGTAAAATACACTTCCGAAGGAAAACTCCAACTTCCGAAGATAAAGAAGTTACTTCCGAAGAATCAAGACTTGAAGACAAAGTTCTGAAGTCAACTTCCGAAGTATAAAGAAGTCCTAAAGCCTCGGAAGCATAGAAGCATCTTCCGAAGTATAAGTGGCTTCGGAAGAACTTGTTCTTCCGAAGCCAGTTAACCTTCGGAAGACACTTCTATTATCCAGTAGACATAAGTATGGTCTGTCTGACAGTCCGCTGCAAATCTCTGAGATACTGCATGGCGTTTTCTCAAAAGCCATGTAGTTGACCATACTTTAATCTACTGTTTACCTTTTATGTTAAGTACAGTTGCCATCTTTAGTTGGTGACAAAAGGTAAGTCATGGACATGTCATGACTACCATATCTTAGATAATACTTTATCTAAGATACCTTAACTTTAGCATTGGTATATGCTTTAGTCGTAGGTTTCCAGCAGGTATCAAGTATAACCGGCTGTAGGATCTAGTATATATAGTTTCTCATTGTAACTCATGTTCTATGCTTGTAAGTGTCTTGTAATCTTGAGTTGAGAAGTAATATATACAAGTACCTTGAAAATACTCCTGCTTGTTCCTTTGATTACTTATTATATTATTATCAACTCTGTTAAAGGCATTGCTTCATCTTGTTTGAGTGATATTATAAGTGAGTTTGAGAGAATTACAAGTGTTAAGTGACAAAACCCGATCCTGCATGGTTCATGTTTTAAAGGATACAGTTTTCTCTAACTCCTCAATTTTCTTTTGGTAGTAGATTAGCCCTTTTAAAGTCAGATTTTAGCACATTTAAAGACTCAATATCAGATTTAATTTCCATATTGTAGTCCTGGTACAATTTAACCTTAGCAATACAAGCAGGGGTACAGAGATGTTCATATACCTATTTTCATATGTTCCGCCATGAGTGCTTGAGCAGGAGTCACATCTTGAACCATAAAGCTCCAGTCAACTTCTTGAGCCATGTTGCTCTTTCAGTGACTTCCATTGGGCTTTGATGTAGAAGGAGTGGGTGGAGGCCTGTGAGGTTCCGGGTTAGACTTGGGAGCCTTGCATTCCCTTGCAAAATGGCCAAGCTGGTTACAGTTGTAACATTTATCCTTGCTTTGTCAAACCAAACTTTCTAGTGATTGGGTTTTGAGGGAATTGCCTTCCAGTTCTCTTAAAGACTTTTTCGCTCTGTAGGTTAGAAGAGCCATTTGTTGGACAATGTCCACATAATCTATGTCATCTGGACTGAAGCACTCAAGATCATCAAAGCAGAATTGATGATCATTGGAGTGTCCACTCCCTGAGACAAACGCACAGCCCTCCTGAAAGGAGCTTTGCTGAGCTTGATGAGACCTTGGAGTCTCAGGGAATGTGATGTAAGGTCCAGATGAACAAGATGGCTGTTGGGTGTATGACAGGTACTGCTGAGACTGGGAGATACCTGAGCCTTCAGTAACCATTAAAGCGTTGCTAGCAGGAAGGCTCAAGGGTCTGCTTGCTTGGTGACCCTTCTTACTTTCCATTTTCAAACGGTATCCATCAAGGATCCCATAGAGTTCAGTCATGGTGAGTGTGTTTAAATTCTCTGTTCTCTTGATGGAGACACAGTAGAAAGTCCACTCATTGGGTAGAGCACTCATAAACTTTCTGGTAAGGTCTCTAAGTTCTTGAGTGATTCCCATAGATTGGAGGGAGGAGATAAGATCCATATACCTGAAATATTGCTCGCTAAAAGTTTCTCCAGCAACATAGGTGAAGTTCTCAAACTGCTGCTTTAGTGAGTCCTTCGTTGAATCATTAGGGCTTGAGTACATTTGAGCAAGAGCATCAAAGAGTTCTCTGGCTGACTTACAATGCTCAAACCCCACCATGATGGAGTTTGGGATTGCAGTCATAAGAACAGTCATAGCGTTGCTGTCTATGTCAAGCTTCTTTGTCTTCATCGGAGTAGTCTTCAACGGCCTTCGATCATGGCACCATTCCACCAGCAACTTTTGGCTTGTACGGGACATTAACGATGGACTGCCACATCTTGCTATCCTGGTATCTGATGAAGCCTTCCATTCTTCTGCTCCAAGACCTGAAGTTTTCAGGGTCGATGATGGGAGCTTTGGTCATCGTTCCCATTTCAACTTCAGATTTGATGAGGGCCATTTTTGAGTGAGGTATAAGGAGGAGTGAAAAACTGGTTGATTAGGATGGTAAGATCTCACAATCAAGAGCCTAAAAGCTCTGATACCAATTGCAGGATCGGGTTTTGTCACTTAACACTTGTAATTCTCTCAAACTCACTTATGATATCACCCAAACAAGATGAAGCAATGCCTTTAACAAGAGTTGATAATAATATAATAAGTAATCAAAGGAACAAGCAGAAGTATTTTCAAGGTACTTGTATATATTACTTTCAACTCAAGATTACAAGACACTTACAAGCATACAACAAGAGTTACAATGAGAAACTATATATATACTAGATCCTACAGCCGGTATACTTGATACCAGCTGGAAACCTACGACTAAAGCATATACTACAATGCTATAGTTAAGGTATCTTAGATAAAGTATTATCTAAGAATGGTAGTCATGACATGTCCATGACTTATTTTTTGTCACTAACTAAAGATGGCAACTTTACTTAACATAAAAAGGTAAACAGTAGATTAAAGTATGGTCAACTACATGGCTTTTGAGAAAACACCATGCAGTATCTCAGAGATTTGCAGCGGACTGTCAGACAGACCATACTTATGTCTACTGGATAATAGAAGTGTCTTCCGAAGGTTAACTGGCTTCGGAAGAACAAGTTCTTCCGAAGCCACTTATACTTCGGAAGATGCTTCTATGCTTCCGAGGCTTTGAGGACTTCTTTATACTTCGGAAGTTGACTTCAGAACTTTATCTTTAAGTCTTGATCTTCGGAAGTAGCTTCTTTATCTTCGGAAGTTGGAGTTTTCCTTCGGAAGTGTATTTTACACTTAGACTTCGGAAGAGCTCCTTCTTCCTTCGGAAGTTCCACACTTGGCTTCGGAAGTCCTTTGTATGTTGTACTCAAAATCTTCTAAGTGACATATAGTTTTGGTTGCAACAGCCTCTCTAGATCCAACAGACTTGAAGTAAGATACATGAGATCAACTGGTTTTCCGTTTTCGTCTGGAGTGAGACAAGTCTGAGCAGTAAAGGGAGTCATCTCTGTAAAAGCATCATCCATCTTAAATTTCTTCAAAATATCTTTTATATACTTCTCCTGATGAATAAGAATTCCTTCTTTCTGTTGTTCAACTTGTAGTCCAAGAAAGAAAAAACACTTTTACCAATCATACTCATTTCAAACCTTTGGCTCATAACCTCTTCGAACTCTCTACACAATTGAGAATTTGTAGATCCAAAAAAATATCATCAACGTAAACTTAAACAAATATCATTTCACCATTCACTTCTCT
>CM046037.1:13083238-13198238 GCA_025215565.1 Flaveria ramosissima
ATATCCACAAAAGAAAATGTAATATTGAAACAAAGCACATCCAATCAAACTACAAGTCCATATCGTTCTCAATTGTGAAATAAACAAGATGCACCTGCGAAGTTTCAAAGGCATCTCGCTGGTACAAGGTGGGCATAGTTGTTGCTATACGACCAAGATACCGAATAAGTACATTTGTTCCACGCAACTTCGTCCTATACAAAAAAATACCATTGCCATAATCATCAACTTCAAATCCTAATACTTATGTCCCTTCTTTAAACTTTAACTATCAAATTCTAGAGTTACTACTTCTGAAGCTAATAATGATACTTTCTCCAGTCTTTAACACAAATTATTTTCAGAACATATACTTCATGACACTTATAACCAGTTTTATAATTTAACAGTATTATAACCTTAACCCAAACAAACCCAAATGCCATAAAATATCTCCCAACTTAACCTAATTTTGTCAGATTGGATTAAAAACAACCCTAATATGAAAAATGTTATTGATCACTGAAACCATTAACAAGCTAAAAACCAAAATTTTAAATCAAACTAGTTGATAGCTTTTACTTTCTGGCATTCAATATTTTTTCAAAGCAGCAGCTCAAGATTACATAACATCATCAAGGTGAATGTCGCAAGAAACAAATCAAATACTAAATAGTTTAGTTTTCCATCGATTTGTGGAATGTCCGATGGTAGCAGTGTGATGAAAAGAAGTTGTAATACCCGTTGGATAGAGCGATGAGAGGCGGCGAGGCGGCGGTGAGAGTGGGATGGACGGTGAGGGAGACTGCAGCAAGTTTTGCGACAGCGAGCACGGACAACGGAGGCGTGTCATCGGAGGCGATTAGGAGCTTGAGCTCCGTCATCTCGATTAGGTGCTCTGATGGGTGCGAGACTAAACGCCGACGGTAACGCTAGGGTTTTGCCCTTGCTGCTCTTTCTTTACTTGTACAAGGAGATGTAAGAAGATACGTTCTCCAGTTCACTTCACTTAAAAAAGAAAAAGAGAAAAGCAGAAGAAAAATGTAGGATAAAATTAATTTTTTAATCTGAAAGAAAGTAAAAGAATGAAAAGCATAGTTATTTTTTTTAATCTTCTTAAGTAAACTCGAAAATATAAACTTAGGGTCGAGATGAGCGTGAGTATTGTCACGCCCAGCCAACGATGGATACGCGAAAGTGATGAAACTAAATCATCACACAAGACATAAAAGAAATATTAAGAAAATTATTAAAATCAAATGGTTGTTACATCCTATCACACCCTCGAATTCTGCCTGGGGGGTTTTACCATGATGCAGTGACAAATTAGTATCTCAGACACAACCATATCAAATGATACTATATGTGTTTAAAATAAATATTTAAACTTTATTCAGAGTAAAACATAGCTTGAATGATACGCAATGCCGTAAAGTAAAATTCAAAGCCAATAATATAACTGCGCAAAAGACGACGCCTAGTGAAAACAGTATATACAGAAGAAAACAAGTTTGTAATGAATGTCATGAATGAAACCTCAGTCGTGCGACCTAACCTTAAGCGTTTCTATCACTTGAGAAAACATGTAAAGTTTGTCAACATAAGGTTGGTGAATTTACAGGTTTACAACAGTAAATATGTCTGAAAGTGTTTCCATGGTAAAGTAATTAAAGCATATCGATAAGTAGCTAGCCTATAATCAAGTTACTTAGTGTTTCGAAACCGAAGCTAACTGTTTGTAAGTTGTTTGTCTTTTGACCACGTCTATCAAAAACAGTGACAAATGTTAGGTCAATTAAACACCCGTTAGACCACTAGTCGAGTTAGTGCGACTAATGCGGGTGGGATTTGTCAAACACTCAAAATTACAATGCTGGCTCATTACTAATGGTTCGAGAATGTAAGGACTTTTATATGTGTTTGCACTAACATAACAGGTGATAAATTAATGATACTAAAACCATTAAAAAGTATATTTTGCATTTTTCTCCCACAAAAAGAAAATAATGTGAAATAGGGGTCATGAAAACTCACCTTAGAGTGCGCAGTTGAAAGTTAAAGCAAATACGAAAGTTAAAAGTAACCAAACAAATATAAGTCTGTGACTATATGTACATAATGGTGTGCATGAACCCCGTTGTATCCAAATAACATTAAGTGTTAGTGTGTTTGAGAAAAGCTAATCATGTTTGATAAGTTTGATTTTTTTACCAAAGTTGACTTTGTTGACAAAGGTTGAATTTTGTTGACCCGGCGACCCGTTGGTGACTCAATTTAGTTGAAAACGTGTTTAGTTACACTAAGCAGTTCAAACAAAGTTGGGCATCAAGTTTCATGCATTGAAGTCTATGTTGGATCTAGAAAGGCTGGTGCAACCAAAACCAAATCACTTAAACTATTTTGGTGCAACTAATAAAGGACTTCCGAAGCTAAGTGTGGAACTTCCGAAGGAAAAAGGAGCTCTTTCCGAAGACAAAGTGTAAAACCAACTTCCGAAGGAAAACTCCAACTTCCGAAGACAAAGTATTCACTTCCGAAGATCAAGACTTAGAGTGAAAGATTAGAAGTCAACTTCCGAAGTATGAAAGAAGTCCTCAAGCCTCAGAAGTATAGAAGCCTCTTCCGAAGTATAAGTGGCTTTGGAAGAACTTGTTATTCCGAAGCCAACTTACCTTCGGAAGACACTACTATTATCCAGTGGACATAAGTATGGTCTCCCTGACACTCCGCTTCAGACCTCTGAGATACTGCATGGTGTTTTCTCAAAAGCCATGTAGTTGACCATACTTTATTCCACTGTTTACCTTTATAAGTTAGTACAGTTGCCAACTTTAGTTGGTGACAAAAGGTAAGTCATGGACATGTCATGACTACCATATCTTAGATAATACTTTATCAAGATACCTTAACTTTAGTATTGTAGTATATGCTTTAGTCTTAGGTTTCCAGCTGGTATCAAAGTATATCCGGCTGTATGATCTAGTATATATAGTTTCTCATTGTAACTCATGTTTCATGCTTGTAAAAGTCTTGTAATACTTTGAGTTGAAAAGTAATATATACAAGTGCCTTGAAAAATATTTTTACGTGTTCTTTGCTACTTATTATATTATTATCAACTCTTAGAAGAGATTCTACTTCATCTGATTTAAGTGTAATATAAGTGAGTTTGAGAGAAATCCAAGTGTTAAGTGACAAACCCGATCCTGCAATTGGTATCAGAGCTTTTTAGGCTCTTGATTGTGAGATCTTACCATCCTAATCAACCTGTTTTTCACTCCTCCTTACACCACACTCAAAATGGCCCTTAACAAGTCTGAAGTAGAGATGGGGACGATGACTAAATCACCCATCATCACCCCTGAAAACTTCAGGTCATGGAGCAGACGAATGGAAGGCTTCATCAGGTATCAAGACAGCAAAATGTGGCAATCTATTATCAATGGCCCATATAAGCCAAAGGTGGCTGGTGGAAACGGTGCCATGATAGAGAAAGCTTTTAAAGACTACTCTGATGAGGACCGAAAGAAGCTGGACATTGATAGCAATGCTATGATTGTTCTCATGACTGCGATTCCCAACTCCATCATGGTGGGGTTTGAGCATTGCAAGTCAGCAAAAGAACTGTTTGATGCACTTGCTCACATGTACTCAAGCTCAAATGACTCCAAGAAGGACTCACTGAAGCAACTGTTCGAGAACTTCACCTACATTGCTGGAGAGACCCTCAGCCAGCAATACTTCAGGTACATGGATCTCATTTATTCCCTTCAGTCTGTGGGAATTGCTCTTGAACTTAGAGACCTCACAAGAAAGTTCATGAGTGCACTTCCCAATGAGTGGACGTTCTACTGTGTCTCTATCAAGAGAACAGAAAACCTGAACACACTCACCATGACCGAACTCAATGCATCCTTGATGGATACCGTTTGGAAATGGAGAATAAGAGAGGTCATCAGACAAGCAGACCCTTGAGTCTTCCTGCTAGCAACGCTTTAATGGTTGCTGAAGGCTCAGGACCCTCCCAGCCTCAACAATACCTGACTTACACCCAGCAGTCATCCTGTTCTTCTGGGCCATGCATCACATTTCCTGAGACTCCAAGGTCTCAACAAGCTCAACAAAGTTCCTTTCAGGACAGCTATGCTTTTGTCTCAGGAAGTGGACACTCTAATGATTATCAATATTGCTTTGATGATCTAGAGTGCTTCAGCTATGACGTGTATAGTACTTCACAAGAAATGGTTTTCAAAATACTTGTATATAGTACTTCTCAACTTAAAGTTTACAAGATTCTTACAAGCATACTAAATGAGTTACAATGATAAACTATATATACTATAATCTACAGCCGGTTACCAACTAGAAATTTACTACCAAACAAATACTATATTGTTAGGAGTAAGGTATCTAGAATAAAATACTATCCTGGATTAGGTAGTCATGACATTTCCATGACTTATCCTTTTGCTACCAACTAAACGTGGTAACTGTACTAACTGATAAAGAATGAACAGTGGAATAAAATATGGTCAACTACATGGGTGCGGGAAATCGTCTGCAGTATATCAGAGGTTGCAGCGGGTTGTCAGAAGGAACATTCTTATGTCCACTGGTTCATAGTAGGAACAAGTTCTTCCGAAGCCACTTATACTTCAGAATAGTATACTTCTTTCGAGACTTTTGCTGATCTTTAAGTCTTTATACTTCAGAAGTCTTTGTCTTGAAGCCTTCCAAGTGCTTGTCTTCGGAAGAGGAATTTACTTTGTCTTCGGAAGACAGAGTTCCTGTTCGGAAATTCTTCTACTTTAACCTTCGGAAGTGCAGCTTTGTCTTCGGAAGTCTTTGTCAGTTGCACCAAAAATTATTCTAAGTGTTGTTTTGGTTGCAACAACGTTATCTGACCCAACAAATCCTTTATCCAGAAGTTCTTCTAGTTGTGTAGACAACTTTCGCAGTTTATTCGAAGCTAATTTGTATGGAGCTCTAGCGATGGGTGCTGCTCCTGGTGTCAGATCAATTTGAAACTCAACCTAACGATGTAGTGGCAGACTAGGTAAATATTTAGAAAAAACCTTGTGAAAATCACGAATTATAGGTATATCTTCGATCACCTTTCCTAGGTTCTTTTCTTAGTGACCATAGCTAGAATGGCGGTATGCCTTTTCATAACCACTTCTAGGACTTCATGTATATCTCACCCTGAACTGATAAGACTTCATCACGACAAGGTGACAATTTTTTAAATTTCAAACATAACCTTACGATTCCATTATCTCTACCTTCATTAGTTCTAAACCTTCATTTATCTTTTAGATATACAAATCGGCCGCACGACAAGATCCAATTCTATTTATTGTAAAACAAGCATCACATTAGGCAAAACTATTGTCCTGATATTACCTTGTGAAAATCATTTTTCTAGAAACCAAGTAAAATATGGAGTAATTTGCATTAAAAGTCCAAATTTTTTGCAACACATCACCACTACTACGACTTGATGTATTTTTCTATTTCAATATCAGTATCTTTCATTTACGTAATTATATTATAGATATTCTTAATTTATTAATTACAAAATCATTTAAGAAATTCTATGATGATCGTAAAGCACGTGACAATATTTTTTTAGTATGTTATTGATTATCTTTTACTTATATAGGTCACCTTATTTGTTTAAGGACATATATATAAAAATCGAAACCCTAAAGGCAAGAAAAAGCAATTTTTAAAGTCGGCGGTTGGCCTGGTGGTGGTGCACCATACTCATGGAAGTTACCTGAGTTCGAGGTCATGTCTTGCCCCTAGTCTTTTTCTTGAGTTTTTTTTAATATTTTTAGTTTTGAATATTTTTAGTATGTTTTGTTTCTTTTAATATCATATTTTCATTTTTGTTATTATATTTATTTCTATTAATTGATGATAATTTTTAATTTCTTTTATTACCTTTTGTTTTATTACTTTCTTGTTTTTTATTTAACTTAGAGTAATTTTTATATAATTTTGAATTATTAAAATCAATTGAAATGTTAATTATTAAATTATTAATTCATGCTATTATAATAAGATTGTTTCTACATACGTTTTCGAGTCACCATTTTATCATTTGCTTTTACAAAATACAAACACGCGAGGTGCTTATTCATATTTAGATTTTAAAGTTGTGAGTTTATCTTTTAGTTATATGATGCTACATATATTCTTTTGGAAATGCTAAAGTTAGTTGAAATTTAACATTTATTAAGTAATTCATTTGTTTTTACTTTTTACCATGTCAACTTAATGTCTTCTTAATTTCTAATATCTATAACCTCTAATAAAACAACGTTTTTTTGTCATTTGTCCTTCTCTTAAGTCATGTTTTTGACACTTGTCATTTTTCTAGATATCCACATATCAATTTTCCCTCCAAATGGGTATTATAGTAATTTAAATACTTCTACAAATTTCTCTTTCTTATTAAATATAAATTCTATTAATTGCTATGTTTCTCTCTCTTATCTATTTTTTTAAATCAAACTATCTTTTTTTAAATAGATTTTATGAAAAAAATTAAAATCACATCTTTTAACCAAAATCTAAATAACAAAAAACTAAAGTTTTATATAATATGAAATTTTCTAAAACACTAAACATTTTTTAAACAAAATGTTTTAAATCGTTTTGTTTTAATATAAAAATTATAAACAGGTGAAATATTTTAAAAAAGTCTTTATAAAACAACCATAATAATTATAAACCGTGTTTTTTTAAAAACAATATTTTTATAAAAAATTATATTTTATAAAAAAAATCTTAAAACTAATGTTTAAAAATAAACTATTTACATAAGAGAGTTAAAAAATAGTACAATTGTTATAATTCTTGAGCTATTACACATATATAATTTTAATTCTATTTTATATTAAAATATTATACTGTAACTATTCATGTTCATTTTACATATATATTTTACATTAAAATTTAATCTATTTATTTAATGAGTTTTTAGCCTATCTATCTATGATCTATCTATAAAAAAACCAAACTAAGAATGAAACAATATTAAACCTCATTATACTCATTATACTTTCTTTCACATTTTTTTATATTATTAATAATAACATTCAATACTAATATTATTACTCATACCATTTTCAAATTAAAAAATGAATAATTTAATAAATTAAAAACTTATTTTTTATTAAAAACATACTTTTTAAAAACAAATGATTATAAAAAACAAAATACAACGAAATTAAAAAAAATCATTTCTCTTAAAAAATATTTTTAAAAATCACGTTTTTTTTATAAAAACAAAAGTTTAAGAAAAATACATTATTGTTTATTTACTTAAAGTAGTTATTTATACATAATTATAATCATATTTTATCTTCAATCATGATTTATAATGCATAAGTTTTTATTAATAATTATTTAATATTTTATTTATTCAATCAGTGTATTACACGAAAACTAACCTAGTATTATTATAATAATTTGTTTACTTAACCATATATCACCACATAACAACTGATCTTATTCTTGTTATTGTCAAACAAGAATTACATTGGGCACAAGTGCACAACTATAATCATGAAATGACCTTGTGAATATCATATCATTTATCTAGAAAACGCATATTTGTCGTACGTCAAGGGCTATCAGTTATGTGAGGTAGGCACGTCAAACACGATAACCTACCTATACGTACCCCCACCTGTCAACTCATCATCCCTCACGCAACTGTTAATCAACCCCCAATTCTTCACCCCTTCTTCCTTCATCATCTTCTTCTTCATCGATGCTGTCAATTCCATCAACATAATCAATCCTCTTCTCTCCAATTTTATGTCCGACGAGTCGGTCAACCAGCAAAGCGGTGGTGATGTTGGTGGTGGAAGAAGGAAGAATCAGAAGAAGCGTACTGGCTACGGAAGAAGAGCCAAGAGGTTAGTGTTATCGCGATTCAAATCGCTGAAGAAACTGAAGGATAATCGCCCTTCGGTTTCACGCTCTGTAGGTGGTTGTTGTGTGTGTATTAACCGAATTTCGACACTCAGTTCGTGTACAGAGTCTCCGACTAGTGACCCTAATTCTCCCAATTTCACCTTTGATTCGTTGAGGACTTTGATTGAGAGTAGTGATTTCTTTTTGGATGAATGCAATACTCATTTTGATGTGAATAATTGAGGCAATTTGTTGTGTGATTTCATTAGGTTTCTGGTTCAGTTGATTTTAGGAGCAATTGCTATTTGCATCGATTTTCAATGGCAGTTTCTGTTAGAAGACAGATAATAATAAGCTTCTGATCAGCAGAACAAACAAAATCAAACTGGTCTATGAATGTTGTTAATATTTGCCTTTTTTTTTCTCTATTTTCATTTTCATTTTGATTATAGTTTTGTTGTTGTAATCTTCATTGAAGTGGTCTCATTGTTGTATGTTTGGAGTATTTGAGTTGTTTGTGACGAGCTATATTCCTTTGTTAGTAATTTTAAGTAGGATGTGATATTGGTATTCAAAGGGTTTGGCAAATACCTTTGAATAAATATAAGATCATCTCCAACCGCAGGGGGACGGGCAATGGCCTCTCTCATTCGTGTCGGTTTAGGCGCGCCTCTCTCTGCTCCCCTCTCACATCCTTGTCTGACCGCCCGTACATGAGTTTTTCACACGTCTCTTCTTGTTACGTCCTATCCGCCCATCTCTCTTTCTTGTATATCCGTCCATGGGCTTTGCTATAGATATGTCCCAAGAGAGTAGCAATTCGGATAGTGTTACACCTATTTTTGATGTAGTTTAACTACATGTAGAGTTCACTTTTTAGTCACTTCATTGTGTTTGATATGGGACGTGTTTTCTGTCCAACCTTTTTTTTCTATATAGACAAACATAGTGTGTGTTACTATGTATAAATTTAGTGATCATAATATTCGAATTGTACCTAAAGATGGTTTTGATAGATTGTGTTACAAGTGTGTAACTTATACACCAAGTCAAGTTTAGAGTCATGCTATGAAAAAAGTTAACTTTAATGACCATTTATCATGTGTTGTGAGCTTGTACTCTTCCATTTGTGTGAGATCTATCAAGAAGTTTACGTTTTAAGCTACTTTTAATAGAAGTAAAGCCTTAAGTAAATAAAAAGTTGTGACTACTGGTTAGACAACAAGTCCCTTTTGGGAGGTTTATCAAATCTAACACCTTAAAGTTGAATTTTGGTAAAAGATATTATAATGATAAACATAAGAAAAATAACTTAGGTAAGAGAGGTACACGTGAAGAAAGATTTTTATATAATATTATTCATATTGAGGTCAAAGATATTGTCGGGAGAGATCATTAATCATAGGTTTACTACGTGTGAAATACAAAATTATGAGAAAACTATATATTAGATGATAACCGTAGATTTACAACAACATATATTATTAAAAATACAAAATTTATAAGAAAATCATAAATTAGAAGAGATCGATACTTCCCACCCTCCAAGTGTATTTTATATATTACTAGCCTAACCACCCATGTGTTACACGGGTTGAACAAATTTACATTTCATGAAAATAATAAAAAGTTATTTATACCTGATAATATAAGACAACAATGTAAAAAGAACATAACGGTTAATAAAATATATGCAACTTTTATTTTCAACACAACGGTACTTGGTTTCATTTAGAGCAATTCTAGGTTTGAGAATTAAATAACAACCTGAACTAATTTGAATAAATTATTCAAATTGGGAAAGAAGTAAAAAATGTTAGTAAACATAAAATTATAAAATTGCAAGATAAGTAAACAGAACTTATATAATAGTGGATGTACTACATGAGCTTTGTCATACAAACAAATAATATACGGCTTTTATATTTGGATTATAAACATTCATAAATTGTCACAAAAAATATCTAACCTGATTCTGCCAGCAGTTTTTCGAACTTAGGGAACCATTTCTTCAAAACGTTACCTTGCATTGTTGTACCCTTAAACGAAAGAAGAAGAAATATTTATATATAAATATAGACTGCAAGTAAAGGTATATTTATTAATATTTCGTATGAACAAAGTATAAAAATTATAACTTGATCTAACCTCCTCATCCACAAGTATAAACTCAATAGAGTACCAATCTGATGGGTTGTTACACTTTGGCCTTTTCCAAAGACGAATTATGCGAACCTTGATGGTGTAATCACGTCGTGCTATATCCAAATCCTTCAAGAAAGTAACCTCGGTTGCCGATACTGACCTGCATATTAAGAAGAATGTAAATGTATGATGCATGATAAGTGTGAAATGATAAAAAAGTACTGAATATTAACATTACCGGGAAGTTTGAACAATGTTTGATGCCATAATAGTAGTTTTACGGGAGATAAATCATACTGTATTGTTGAAAAATGGTTAGCAATGTTATGAAATTTGAGGATGTAATATGAGTACATATATAAGTAGAATGTTAACTAATTTCGGAAAGTATGATAACTTTAGTATAATTTACACTTAATTTAGACAATAATTTAGTATAAAAATTAAAAACGAATCCTCTACTAAAAATATGCAACGATTCAAATAAACTTAGTTTATATATGTCATAAGATTTCGTTATTAATAATTAGTTAAGCAAATATAACTTATTTTAAGAATGATTTGCAGGAATATATTTCTTTTAAAAATAAATCTTATTCTAATCTTTTGTAAATCTTTTCCAAATGTACTTTTAATTATATTTGGTTATATAATGATGACTGAAATCCGTAATGTTTTATAAATTATAGAAAATGTGTGTTAGGTCTAGGATCAGTAGATCTAGTTCATTATGTATAGGCTTAGTACTTGAATTAATATCTGTAATGAATATTTGTAATTCATTATTGTGTATGCATTAAATATATAGGTTAACCCATTTATGTGTGTGTTGATTTATGTATGGTTGCAGGTACAAACATTACAATTGGTCAATTTATGAAATTGACCAAGTGTAAGAAACATCTACGGATGAACATTTTGTTCTTCCGTAGATATATTTCTTACAAGTAACTTTACATCCGAAGATCCTCTGTGGATGAACAACCAGAACTGAAGAACAAGTTTCCTTCGGAAGAACAAGACTCCTTCGGAAGAACAAGACTTCTACGGAAGAACAAATCGTCTACGGAAGAACAAATTCCTACTGAAGACATTATTCTTGCGGAGTCCAAACACTTGTATAATACAAGTGTTACAAGTCAACAAGTCAACAAGGCAGTTATGCGAATCCCGAGAAATCCGATGATTCCTTAACTGAAATAAATCAAATCCCAAGAGATCCGATGTTTCCTATAACTGAAACATCATTGTCTATATAGATGGATCCTAGGTTTCGATTCAAGCACGATGGTGTTAGACGATTGATTGATCGACAACAACAATAACAATATGACAATCATTTCAAAGTCTCTCAATCAAACCCTAGCAGCCGTCACATCATAGCATACTTTGATATCATTCATTCATTATATTTGTAATCATTAACATGTTCTAATGAAATACTGATTAATCATTAATTGTGTTTTGTTACGTGTATTCTTGATCATTTATTGATATTTAAAGTTTTTTAAAACAATTAAACCAAATCAACGTTGATTCCGCAAACGTTGACTTGCCATCAACCGACACTGATAATTCATGTTGACGATCCTTGGATTCACAGGTGGTATTAGAGCCAAGTGCTCATTGATTTAGATCGATTGATCTATCAATGTCAGTTGTGTTTAATTGATTTAAATTTTATAGATTTGTCTGTTCTTACTGATTAGATCTACGGCTGTCGTTTAACCACAATTGATTTAATTAACTTGTTTCTATATTCAAATCGATTGAATAGCAGATCTTGTTAATTATTCTCATCAATTAACATCATGAGCAACTTCAGTAGATCATCTTACCATCCTCCGAAGTTGGAAACAAAAGCAAACTTCAAGTCATGGAAAATCAAGTTTAGGAATCATGTAAACTATACTGATTCTGACTTATGGGTATACATTACTGAAGGTCCTTATATTCCACCCACTCTTGGGCCGGATTATAATGACAAAAATCAACCAATCAGTACCAAAGATCTATCACCTGATGATGTCAAAAAGGTCAAAGTTGATATCAAAGCATACAGTTTGCTTAGTATGGCTTTACCTGAAGAGATATTGATCAGGTGTGAGAACTACAAAACAGCACACTCCTTATGGAAGATACTTCATACTCTCTGGGAAGGGAGTGATGAGATAAGAAGCATAAGGAGAGATACCCTCAGATCGTAATATGAAACATTTCATCATATTGAGGGTGAATCAATTCCTCAAAAACTTCATAGATTCATGCAGTTGGTAACTGAGATGAATATTCTGGAGTTGAAGTATACCAGTGAGGAATTAAACAAGAAAATGCTCCACACTTTGCCAGAAAGTTGGAAGCATACTGTATCCATGTTCAAGAACACTATAGATCTGAAATCAACTGGTCTAGATGATTGCAAAAGTGGAAGCTCTTGAAATGGACGAAAAATCAAGAAACAAGAGTGTGAGAACTCATGTCTCATCCTATCACTTCAAAGAAACAAATAATGTTGGAAGTGTATTTATTTTAAACAATGAAAGTGATAACTCTTGTGCTAGGAGTGATGATGAGGAGGAAGTTAGCTTTTATGCTTCTAAACCCTAAAAGAAATCATCTCAAGATAAGAATCAAAAGAATAAAGGAAGAACTGCTGATTGACAAGATGCAACTGCAGCAACAGCTAGGTCTTGACATTCAACCAATCAGTCAGAACCAATTACTGTGATATTGGACTCTGAAGAACAAAGAGCAGCCTTTGCAGCTTTTAGTTCCAGTTTTCAAGCATATCTGGGAAGCTCTCTAACTTCAGCAAATATCTGCCAACAAGACTTAGAAGAACTACCTCCTGATGTAGTGGAAGAAATGGATCTACAATGGCAGATGACCATGATTGCTTATAGAGCAAAGCAATATATCAAGAGAAATAAGAACTTGGCTTCAGCAAGTAAAACATCAAAGATTGGCGTTGACAAATCAAAGGTAAGATGCTTCAAATGTAATCTCTATGGACATTTCTCAAGAGAATGCAATCAACAGTCATATCCAGAGATGAGACAACATCAGCAGCATCAGCAACATCAGATTCAACCTCATCAACAATCAAATTCTCAAAGACCTCTGCTCAAACAATCTCAACTGATCAATGCATCCCCACCAGCCATCAATGAATCAACTGGACCTAGCAACTCAAAGGAGTCAGGGCTGATCATACTTCAAGATGGAACGTGTGACTGAAGTGTGTATGAAAAAGAAGTTTTGGAAGAGAATCAAGCATTGATGGCTCATATGGATTAAACAGTTCCACCAATGGCAACAGAGGTAAAAGAAAGGTTGTGTTCATCAACATGTGTTGAGGAAGTTAAACGATATAGAGTCCATGCTCAACAATTGGCTGACAAAGTAAAAGAAACTATGATTTTGAATGAATCCCATGTTAGAGAACATAAATTGTATCAAATAAAAATTAACTCTTTGCAAAAGGATTTAGAAAATTTTGTTTCAGAAAACTATAGCCTAAAAGCCCAAGTTGAGCATCTGACCACTTCCTTAACAAAATCCATGGCTGATCATGCATCAACTGAAGTAAACTTCAGAAGTTTCAATTATCATCTCAGCAATATGAGAAATTACTAAATTCTCATATTGAATCAAAGAAAAGGTCTGGGTTGGGTTATAATGCGGTTGCACCACCTATAAATGAAAATTACACATCTTTACCTACAACAATGACCAACACTCTGTCAAATCATTTTGTGCCTGGCACCAAGTTTGAAAAAGAAAAAACTCAAATCAAAATTAATGATGAAGCTGAGGTGAGTGAAACTGAATCCTCTGAATCAGAATCTTTAAATCAAAATGATTCAGAATTTGATTATGATAATTGTGATGACTTGGATGATTCTGATGAACTTGATGTTGATCAAATAACCACTGGTAAGAATGTTCATTCTAAAACTCATATTCCAAAAGTGCTTGAAGAAACAAAATTGCCATATCCTCCTAAACAAAGAAACATGCTGAAGACCATCTGCAAGAGAATAGCTCAATTGAATGAAGGTCTTCAAGAACTAAGTCAGCAACAAGACTCCTCCAAGAAATTGAATGATGAATCTGCCATCACCGAGGAAAGAGAGAGATTCAAGGAAAAAGGAAAGAAAAAGGTATCCTCAGATCATCAACTGAAAAAGAAAACTTCAGCAGCTGATCTACGGAAGAGGAATTCGGAAACAATCAATCAGAAACATAAAGTTGAAAGAGAAGAAGCACATCCAAAGCTGAAGAAGAAAGAAAAACATCAAAAGTCAGCAAACCATAAGAATGATTCTGAAAAAGAATCAGATGGAAAATATTGCAAATGGTGTGACATGAGAAATCACAATACTGAAGAATGTTACTTCAGTAGCTACTGTTCCATTTGCAATATGAACAATCACATGACAGCTGAATGTTACTTCAACAAACATTGTGGCATCTGCAACAAAAATAATCATTCCACTCAAGAATGTTATTTCAACAAAAAGAACAAAACAAAAGGCACAAAGAAGAAAGAGTTAGATAAGTCTAAAATTGATACTGACTGTGAAAAAGGGTCAAAATTTAAGAAGCCTGATCTAAAATCAAAGTCGAAATCAAAGGATAAAATGTCATCAAGTGTTCATCCAATGAAGAAAAGAACAACTGGTCAGCAGTTAAAAACACCCCACAAAAGGGTAGATTTGACAGATAAGGAATCAAAGGATGATGATTTATTTTTTGAAAAATTTGAAAAGGGAATTCAAATACCTCTTTCAAAAACAAAAGACAGTGAGACATTTAAAGTTTTATTATCAAAACAAAAGACTCAAACAAATGAAGTTGATTTGAATCAAGCAGAAATTGAGAAACAAGAATCTACTTCATCAACATCCCATTCAGCAGAATCATCCTCATCTAAATCAAATCAGAATGAATCAACCAAATCTAAAACTAAAACTTCAAAAATTATTCATGAAGGAGTAACTATTTTAGACTCTATTGACAAACCCAAGATCATTAAGACTTGGGTTGTCACTTCTAACTGATTTTATTTCTGAATGCAGGAACAATATTGGAGAGCTGACAACAAGTGGTATGTTGACAGTGGTTGTTCCAGGCATATGACAGGAAACTGTTCTCTTCTCCATAATTTCAAACATAAAAATGCTTCTTATGTGGCATTTGGTGGGGATAAAATGGGAGGTAAAATTGTTGGTGAAGGGATGATAACAAATGGTGTACTCAAATTTGATAAAGTAAATTACTGTAAAATTTACAGTATAATCTACTTAGTGTGTCTCAAATTTGTGATCAAAATTATACCATATTGTTTGATGATACTAACTGTTACATTTTTAAGCCAGGAATTATTGTTCCAGAAGATTGGATCCTCCTCAAAGCAGCAAGAAAAGGAAACACTTATGTTTTGGATATGAACAACACTTCACTCACAAAACATGAAACATGCCTTATATCTAAACTATCAGAAGATTTGTCTCAATTATGGCATAGAAGGCTTGTCCATTCTAACATGAAGAACATGAATAAATTGGTAAAAAATGACCTGGTCATTGGATTGCCAAACAAAGAGTTTCATTGCTCAACTCACTGTTCTTCTTGTTACAAAGGAAAACAACAGAGTGTCACATAAATCCAAAACTATCAATACTAATACTACACCACTCAAATTGCTTCACATGGATCTGTTTGGTCCTACCAATGTAATGAGCATTGGAAAAAGGCAATATTGTCTGGTGATAGTTGATAATTTCACAAGATTCACATGGGTCTTTTTCTTAAAACAAAAAAGTGAAACATCAGAAACATTAATGGACTTTGTGATCAAGATTGAGAATCAACTTGATACAAAAGTTAAAAATTTTAGGAGTGACAATGGTACTGAATTTGCCAATTTTGAACTTGATTCCTTTTGCAGGAGCAAAGGTATTGCAAGACAATTCAGTGCACCAAGGACTCCACAACAAAATAGAGTTGCTGAAAGAAGAAACAGAACTCTCATTGAAGCAGCAAGAACCATGCTAGCTGATTCACAACTACCTATCACTTTTTGGGCTGAGGCTGTGAATACTGCATGCAATGTTCAAAACAGAACATTAATTGTCAAAGAACATACCAAAACTCCTTATGAGCTCCTAGTTAAAAGAAAACCATACATAGGATATCTGAAAGTCTTTGGATGTCATGTAACTGTTTTGAACATAAAAGAGTCATTGGGAAAATTTATGATGGTTTCTTTGTTGGATACTCTTCAACATCAAAATCATATATAGAGTATATTCCACAACATAACATTGTGGAAGAGACTCCTAATGTATCTTTTGATGAAACTGTATTTACAAAGTCAGTTAAAGGTTCATCATGGTTATTTGACATAGATGCTTTATCTAAATCATTTAACTATGATCATTTGAACAATGCAGGATCTGATGAAGTATGTTATCCATTTGTTCCACCTCTTATGACTGAAGTAACCTTATATGCTGATCCTCCAAGGATACGCCCATCTTCGGATGAAAACACTTCAGTAGAAGTTCCTACGGAAGAACAAAATGCATCCGGAGAAGTTCCTACGGAAGAACAAAATGCATCCGGAGAAGTTCCTACGGAAGAACAGAATGCATCCGCAAAAGTTCCTACGGAAGAACAGAATGCATCCGGAGAAGTTCCTACGGAAGAACAGAATGCATCCGGAGAAGTTCCTACGGAAGAGCAAAATGCTTTCGAAGAAGTTCCTGCGGAAGAGCAAAACAAAACTGGAGATTCTCCTGTAGCCCATACAAGAGACTGTCATGATCATTCAACTCCCGTTGAACATTTGACTATTTCTTAAATTCTCAACCTGAGCTGAATCAGTATGAGGCAATGGAAATGACTAACCTGGAATCGTCTATTCCAGTTGAATCAACTCCTTCAATGAGAATCCATAAGACTCATCCACTTGACAACATCATTGGAAATCCTGAAAAAAGAACTACAAGGAGCCAAAGTAGTACAGCCAACCTTTGTCTCTTCAACTGTTTTCTTTCTCAAGTGGTGCCTCCAAACATCACTGCTACTTTAAAAGACAATAGCTGGATTGAAGCTATGCAAGAAGAGCTTCAACAGTTCAGAAAGCAAAAAGTATGGTCTCTTGTTGATTTTCCTAAAGGTCAACATCCTATTGGAACAAGATGGCTATACAAAAACAAACTGGATGATAGAGGGATTATTGTTCGAAACAAAGCAAGGTTAATTGCACAAGGATACACTCAAGAAGAAGGAATAGACTATGATGAAGTTTTTGCACCAGTTGCAAGAATTGAGGCCATAAGAGTGTTTTTGGCTTATGCATCATATAAGAAGTTTACTGTGTATCAGGTGGATGTCAAGTGTGCATTCTTATATGGGAAGATTGATGAGGAAGTTTATGTGTCACAACCCCCCGGTTTTGAAGATCCTCATTATCCTCATAGGGTATACAAACTAGATAAAGCCTTGTATGGTCTTCATCAAGCACCAAGGAAATGGTATGAAACACTATCATCTTTCTTACTCAAGTATGGCTACAAAAGAGGAACTATTGATCAGGCACTCTTTCTCAAACAAGAACATCAAGATCTCTTAGTAGTTCAAGTATATGTTGATGACATTATATTTGGTTCAACTAATAAGAGATTGTGTGTGAATTTTGAAGAGCTGATGAAATCTAAATTTCAGATGAGCTTAATGGGTGAATTAACCTTCTTCCTTGGCCTTCAAGTTCATAAAAAATCAGATGGGATTTTCATCAACCAAGAGAAATACATTCATCAAATTCTGAAGAAATACAATCTTGCTGAAGTATCCTCATGCAAAACTCCAGTATCAACAATTGATAAGATTGCTCCTGATCCTTTTGGAAAATCTATTGATCAAAAATTATATAGATCAATGATAGGTTCACTTATGTATTTAACTGCCAGTAGACCTGATATTATGTTTGTTGTGTGTGTATGTGCTAGGTACCAATCTGATCCCAAGGAGTCTCATCTCAATGCTGTAAAAAGAATTTTCAGATACCTCAAGGGAAAACCAGGACTTGGTCTTTGGTATCCAAAGGATGGAGACTTTACACTCTACTCATACTCAGACAGTGACTATGGTGGATGTAACAGTAACAGAAAATCAACAACCGGTGGATGCCAATTCATTGGACCAAGGCTAGTATCATGGCAGTGCAAGAAACAAACCAATGTTTCTGTATCCACAACTGAGGCTGAGTACATTGCTGCTTCAGCTGGTTGCTCTCAAGTTCTTGGTTGCAAAACCAATTGCTTGACTATGGTTACAATTTCTTCAAACTTCAATCTATATAGACAATTATGCTGCTATGTTTATCACTGCTAATCCTGTGCAACATAGTAAAAAAAACATATTGAGATAAGATATCATTTCCTGAGAGATTGCTCAGAAAAGGGGTTGATTAAGTTAGTCAAAGTGGATACATCAAATCAGCTTGCTGATTTATTTACTAAAGCCTTTGATTCAGTCAGATTTAACTTTCTGGTTGAGTCTCTAGGCATGATTAACTTAGATTAATCAAGTTTAAACAAACAAAATACTGTGTGTAATGATGCTTCAGCATGACATATGTCTGGGAAATGATAGTACACTATAGCTTTGCCTATTCCTGAATAAATAAATAACAATAAATCTCAGCAAGTTTCTTGATATGTGAGTAGATTCATCTTGAGTTGAAACTAAACTGAGTGCATGCCAAACATAATGCTAAAATGATTGTTTGTGGGAAACTTCATTTTGAGAATACAAAGTGAGTCTTATTCTAATATGACCAAATCACTCATCTAAACACACTATGTAAAATACTTTATAATATCTATCTTTGCAAATCATACTCCCTTTGTTTTGTGTGAATAAAGACCTGGGTGTATGATCACCATACTGAATATCAGTTACAAAAGGTGAAAAGATCATGATCCTCATCATCCCTCTGTTTTGTGTAAACAAAGACCTGGGTTAAAGGCACCTCTGTTTTACGTGAGTAAAGACCTGGTGACCTGATGATGATCATATCTAAGCTCTCAAAAGAATCCTATGTGATAAACTGTATATTATCTTGAGCTTTTACATCAATGCATCAATGAGATGCCAAATGCATCTCAAGATAGATCTTATAACTTAAAGTACATAGTCTTAAGTGTGAAAAAGTGATGATTTGACTTGCAAAGGAAGGACAAAACCTTTGTGAATTGAATGTGAAGCCCATAACAGTTATTTCAAAATCAATATGAAAACATGATAAACAGCATGCCTAGTTGATACATGAGCTCTTGTATGGATTTATGTGGACAATATAGGCTTAGTATTATAGTATGATCCCATCATATGTGTATATATATTTGCTGTAACACCCGGAAATTTATTATTTTGAAGCCGGCGAAGAAAGAAAAGAAATAAAGTCCAAAGTCGAGGGACCAAACTCGCCAACGAAGAAAAGTTGGGTAATGTGGTGATATGTGTAGGGAGAGGGCAGCCCACTCTCCCCACACTTCACATATTCTCAGATTTCAAAGGAAGAGAAGAGAGAAAGAGGAGAAAAGGGAGAAAAGTGGTGTTTCGGGTGATTCGAGTGTCCAAATCCGTCGAGTAGCAAGCCAAATCGAAGCTCTTGTCTTTGTGCTCGATTGTGTGAGTTCTAGGACCCCACTTTTACTTGTTTTCAACTGATTTTGGGGCTGGAAGATGTTCAAAACCTGTTTTTACAAGTGTGTGTGTTTGACCCATTTGGGTGTGATGTGTATGATGTGTTTAGAGTATGATTTCGGGCTTGTGTGTGCTTGTATGGTGTTATGGTATGCATTTCTAAGGTCCAGGAGGGTTAATTTAGGCTTAGAATGGGTTTGGATGAGCTTGGAGGCCGAAAATGGCAGATTGGGTTCGGGATGAACTCCATTCTGCATCAGCTAGGGCTAGGCGACCGAATGAAGGCCATACGGCCGAATGAGGGCGATTGAGGGTCATTCGCACGATTGGGATTCATTCGCACGATTGAGGGTTCAATCGCACGACTAAGGTGTTAGTCGCACGACTGGGAGTCCAGTCGCATGGGGATTGCACGACTGAGGGTTCAGTCGCATAGATGCTTAGTCGCATGAGTCCATTCGCATAAGGTCAGTCGCATAGGTGTCCATTCGCAGTAATCCCATTCGTACAAGGTCCATACGCACGATTGGATGTTCATTCGCATAGATGTTCATCCGCATGAGTCCAGTCGCATGATGTTCAGTCGCATGGAGGCCATGCGACTGAAGGGTGTCCATACGCCCGAATAGGGCTGTTGCACTCGAAGGAATGTGTAGTCTGACTTCTGGCCTTCGGGGAAAGGTGCAGATGTAAGTTTTGACGTAAAGTAACCCGTAAGTGCATGTAAGGGAATGGTTATGGCCTTAGAGAGCATGTAGGGCATGATGATGATGATGTTGCATGTTTATGCATATTATGAATGTATGATGTTGTCCTGTATGATGATGATGAATGTGTATGAATGTTCCTTATTATGATGTATGCTTATCTTTCTTGTGGCTTTACATGTCATGCTAATGAATGAATGAATGAATGAATGAATGAATTAATGAATGAAGTATTATGTAATGTAAAGCGAAAGATAATGAAAGAGGAACATGAAGTAAGAATGCATGCATTAACGAATGATGAATGAACGAAAGAAAGGCTTGCAAGCATATATATTGGGGTGAGCGACTTTGTGTCGCAAAAGACTCGGATGAAGTGCAATCATTTAGATTGCCTATGAGGTGAGCAACCTTGTCGTTGCAAAAGACTCGAGTAAAGTGCTATCGTAATGTTGCCTTGGGGTGAGCAACCTTGTTGTTGCAAAAGACTCGGATAGCTTGCTATCGTGATGGGCAATTGGGGTGAGCAACCTTAGGGGTGCAAAAGACTCGGATAGCGTGCAATCATTGAGATTGCCATTGAGGTGAGCGACCATGTTGTCGCAAAAGACTCGGAAGACAGAATGAACGAAAAGAACGGAAGATAATAAATGATGATGAAAGATAATAATAATATTATCTGTGTATACGTATGTTGAATGATCGCATGATAAAAGGAACGGTTTTCAATGAAAGTAAAGTATATTTATTTTATAAAACTAGAACTCACTCAGCAACGCTGACTTTTATTACGTTTTCCAGTTGGCAGGTAAATGATTGCTGAGGATGGCACGGCGAGGCTACTCGGCTCTTTTGGGATGGCATCCAATTATATAGCTTTTGTGATGTAATGCAAACATGAATTTTGTAACCGGATAATGATGTATTGTAAGGATTCCTGAAGTCTGATGCAACCCAAAACAGCCTAAGTGTCTCAACAAACATGCACTAAGTACTGAAGTGAAGAATGCTTCGGAAGTTTTACACAAAGCATTAGAAAATACTCTAAGTGTAAAATCTTCCGAAGCCAAGACCAATATCTTCCGAAGCCAAACATGAAGTCTTCCGAAGCTTCAGAGACAAAGTCTTCCGAAGCCTCATCCTATGAAGACAGATTTCTTCCGAAGACTTTTAGTACACATGCTTTATCTGATGTACTGTTCCATAAAGCACCTTTTCCGCTGCATCTCTGTAAAGTCACCAACTTACATGAGTTGGTGAAAAGGGCCTTGCTTTTGGTAACTGTACATTGAGGTCTTGAGTATTCAACTTTCCACTTTATGTACTTTATCCTTTTTGTATTATATAAGGATGTGAGCTATGGCATGTCATAGTCACAAGGTCAAAAGGCAGATATGCCTTTTGATCCTACAATTGATTTTGTTAGTGTCTAGTCAATTGTATCCAGCTGGCCTTCAAAGTATGGCCGGCTGTAGGTTGTAGTATAAGTATTTCAAGTTCTTGTATCTTTTCTTTATGCTTTGTAACACTTGTAAAAGAACTTGAGAAAGCAATATACTGCCTCCTTGAAACCCAATTCTCTTGTTCTGTCTCTTTACTTTACTTGTGTTCTTTGTATCACTTTGGTAACCCAGTTCACTGTTTGATTAGAGCTTAGTTATTCTCCTCATTGTGTTGTTGTGTTGTAATTGTGGTTAAGCCCTTAAACGGTCCTGCAATTGGTATCAGAGCATTCCAGGCTCTTGATATAAGATCTAACCATCTTAAGATCCCTCACACACACAAAAGCTAAACTCTTCAAATGGCTGCCATCTCTAAGACTGATATGGAGACTGGAACCATGAACAAATCCCCACTGATCACTCTTGATGATTTTGACACCTGGTGCATGAGGATGGAAGGCTTCATCAGGTCTCTTGATTCAAGAATGTGGGAATCTGTTGAGAATGGACCTTTCATACCAAGCACCCCCTCTGCTACTGGTGCTGGTATGATTCCTAAAGATGTGGCCAACTACTCAGATGAAGATAGAAAAAGAGTAGAGATTGACAGGAAGGCCATAACTGCTCTTCAGACTGCTCTCCCAAACTCTGTATACAGAGGCTTCAAGAAGTGCAAGACAGCCAAACAGCTGTGGGATGCACTGAAGCTGATGTATGAAGGCTCCTCTGAAGCCAAGGAGAACAAGAAAGATCTTCTGAAGCAGCAGTTTGAAAATTTCACCTTCAAAGCAGGTGAGACCATGACTCAACAATACTTCAGGTATGTTGAGATTGTGGATACCCTAGTGGATGGAGGAGTTCCTCTTGAGAACAGGGACATTGTAAGGAAGTTCATGTCCTCACTTCCTAGGCAATGGACACACTATTGTGTGGTGATCAAGAGGACTGAGAACCTTAAGACTCTTACTCTTACAGAGTTGTATGGGATTCTCAGTGGATACCAGATGGAGATGAACATGCAAGGTTCATCTGGCAGCTCCAACAATCAAATGGGTTCAGCCCTTCATGTGGTTGAAAGGGACAGCATAGAACCTCAGCATCATCTCTTATGCTACCCTGACAACTCACAAAAGGGTCCTTTCATCACCTTCCCGGAGACACCAAGGGAGAACTTTACTCAAGGAAGCCCATTCCAAGAGACAAGTTCTTCTCAAGCCTTTGTGTCTGCAGATGAAAGCTGTGGGAATTATCTCTTCACTCTTGAAGACCTGGACTGTATCCATCCAGATGATCTGGAATACATGGAAATAGTTCAGCAGATGGCTCTTCTCACTCACAGAGCCAAGAAGTTCTACAAGAGGACAGGAAGAAGATTTCCAAGCAATGCTACCAGCAGTAAGTTTGGGCTGGATAAAAGCAAAGTTAAGTGTTACAACTGTAACCTTATGGGTCACTTTGCCAGGGAGTGTAAGGCACCTAAAACAAATGGGGGCCAAACACAATCCAGACCAAACTTTGCTGACAAAGCTCCTCAAGCTGAGAAGACAAAGCAACATGCTGCTGTTGCTGTTGAAGAAGGAGGCTTTGACTGGAGTTTTCAGGTGGAGGATGCCTCTCCAAACCAAGCACTGATGGCTGACCATGATGAAGCCAAGGTATTGGAACATCTTTGCTCCCCTGAATGCATTGCTAAAGTAAATAGATACAGGTCCTATAACCTAGAGATGAGATCTGATCTTGAGTCATTAAACATATTAAAATCTGATTTTAGAAAGTCTGAAAATGATTACAAGTTAAAGATAGAAGACTTGGAGAAAACCATTTCAGTACTAAAACATGAACATACAGATTTCAGAACTCAGATCCAAGATCTCATCACTAAGCTAACTGAGTGCCAGGCTGAGCTTGTGATCAGCAAAGCCAAGGCAGAGAAAAGTGTTCTTGAAGAAGAGACCTTCAAGAACATGATATCCTCATCCCTGCACAACAAGGTTTGTTATCAAAACAGACAGGGACTAGGATCAAATGAGATAGCTCCTCCACACACAATCTTGTCTGTAAGATCTCCCAGGTGTGGAACTTGTGAAGATGAGCTTCCTCTCATAGATCCTTAAGTGAGGATGATGAAGAAGTGATAGTGAAGAATTCCTCTGAGAAGAGTGAAGAAGAGGATTCTTCCAAGGGCCACTATCCTTCTGAGGAGAAGAAATTAACTGTGATGACCAAGTCCAAAAGAAAGAACTTGATCAGAAGGAGCAAAAGAAAAGCAAAGAAGGCTCAAGAAATCAAGGCTACCTTTGATGCTAAGCAGAAACAAGTTTTTATCTCTGCAGGTTTCAAAGTAGTAAGGACTGAAGACATCAACCAGGACTCCTTAGCTAAGAGTCATGGTTCTTGTTCAAATCATCTCAGTACCAAGAAGAAGACTGATTTGCTGTGTACCACTGCTGCACAGCCTGGACCATCAAACTCCAAGAACAGTTCACAGCCCAAAGGAACTGTCTCAGCATCTACCAAGATGAAGATGGAGAGGGGATGTGATCAAAGTCAGTCTTGCTCTCAAAGGGAGACTTCTTTGAAGAAGATAATGTTATGTGTTATGTGTGAAAGTACTTCTCACATTGCTAAGGATTGCCCATACAATCCTAAAAGTACTGTCCACATGACTAAAACAAAGACTTCAAAGAGTCTCAAGAAATCTCAAGCTTCGGAAGGAAAGTCTGTTTCCTTCGGAAGCTCCAAATCAAAGAAGGAGGTAAGTGGAAAATTACCTTCGGAAGCAAAGTTGGTCTCGGAAGAAAGGAATTCTTCCGAAGCACTAAAGTCTGCTGCAGTGACTGTAGACTCTTCCGAAGGATCAGTCATCAAAACTTATGAAGTTCTAAAAGCTTCTAAGGTTTTGAAGGTCAAGTCCAAGACTCCAAAGGTGGTGTGGAAGTCTAAGAAAGACCAAATGACTGAGGTTTCTCCATCAACAACAGCTGAAGATCCCTATAGTACAACCATAGGATCTATTACTGTTGCATTACCTTCTTTTACTGTTAATGAGCCCAAGACAAGTAAGGCTTGGGTTTCCAAATGTAACTAATCATCTTCTCTGTGCAGGAACAGCTCAAGACCAACAGGAATGTCTGGATAATTGACAGTGGCTGTTCCAGGCACATGACTGGCAATAGGTCTCTACTCCATAATTTTGAGAGGATTGATGGAGGACCAGTTGCCTTTGGAGGAGATGAAGGTGGTTACATTTCTGGAAGGGGCAAGGTCACAAATGGTAAGCTCAGCATTGAGAAGGTAAACTTTGTCAAGGAGCTTGGGTACAATCTTCTGAGTGTATCCCAATTTTGTGATCAGAGTCATAACATGCTCTTTACTGAGCATGAGTGCATTGTTCTCAAACCTGGTGTGGTCATTCCTCATGAGCATATCCTGCTCAGAGCCCCCAGGAAAGGGAACATGTACAAGATGGATTTGCAAGAAACATCTCCCTCAGGAGAAGTTTCATGCTTTCTATCTAAAGCAAATAGTGATGAGTCTTTCCTATGGCATAAAAGAATGTGCCATGTAAACTTTAAGAACATGAATAAATTAATTAAACATGATCTGGTAACTGGAATGCCAAAGAAAGAGTTTACTAGTGATGATCATTGTGTGGCATGCCTGAAAGGGAAGCAACACAAAGTATCTCACAAGCCTAAGGAAAAGAACTCCATCACTACTCCCCTACACTTGTTACATATGGATCTCTTTGGCCCCACCAGTGTAATGAGTTTAGGAAGGACCTCTTACTGTCTAGTGATCACAGATGATTTTACAAGATTCACTTGGGTCTTCTTCCTTAGAACTAAGGATGAAACCCCTGAGATTCTGAAGAATTTCATCTTAAAAGTTGAGAATCAATGTGATCACAAGGTCAAAACCATAAGATGTGATCAAGGAACTGAATTCAAGAACCAAATCCTTGATGCATTTTGTGATGAAAAAGGTATTACAAGACAATATAGTGCTCCCAGGACTCCTCAGCAAAATGGAGTTGCTGAAAGGAGAAACAGGACACTTATTGAAGCTGCAAGAACTATGTTGTCTGACTCTAAACTGCCTATCACCTTCTGGGCAGAGGCAGTCAATACTGCTTGCTATGTGCAAAACAGAGTTTTAGTAGTTAAGACACATGGTAAGACTCCTTATGAACTTTGGCACAAGAGGAAACCTTTCATTGGTTTTCTCAGGTCATTTGGATGTCCCTGCACCATCTTGAATACCAAAGATCAAATTGCCAAGTTTGCTGAGAAATCAGATGATGGACATTTCATTGGATACTCTTCTCAAGCTAAAGCTTATAGAGTATACAATCTCAGAACTAGAATTGTTGAGGAGTCAGCCAATGTGACTTTCAATGAGCACACTCCCTGTGTGGCTGGTTCTGGTCCGGATTGGCTGTTTGATCTTGATTTAGTTACCAACTGTTTTAACAAATCTTGTGAGCATGTTTCAGGATCTGCAGAAAATCTAAATACAGGTGATCCTGATCCAAGATTTGAGCTAGGAAGATCTTCAACTCATACATCTTCAGCTCCAGTTGGAACTACTTCAGCAAATGAGGTTTCTATCAGCACAACAATGACAAATTCAGCTGATACATCTGGCATGCCTTCAAATTCCAGCTCAGAGGCCTCTCAACCAGATAAAGATACCTCACTTGTAGAAGACAACAATGGTGATGGTGATAGTGATCAGGAATTCCTTGATGCTAATAACCACACCATAGATGACAACATCAATGATGTCTCACACTCATTGGATCAAGTTAATCTTGATAAGTGTGATAATGTGGAGGGTGAATCTTCAGGACCAGATTTAAATTTCTCAAATTTAGATCTTTCCCAGCAACTTGCTGTGATCCCTCAGCTAAGGATCCACAAGTCTCACCCCACCACAAACATCATTGGAGATGTTGTCACAGGGGTAAGAACAAGAGGACAAACCCATGAAGCAAATGTTTGTCTTCACTCTTGTTTCTTATCTCAGATAGAGCCCAAGAAAGTTGATGAAGCTCTAAAGGATGGAAGTTGGGTTGAAGCTATGCAACAAGAGCTGCTTCAATTCAAAAGGCAGAAAGTTTGGAACCTTTGTCCTCTTCCTCATGGGAAGACTACCATTGGAACCAAATGGGTTTTTAGAAACAAGAAGGATGATAGGGGAATCATCATCAAGAACAAGGCAAGACTAGTTGTTCAAGGATACACACAAGAAGAAGGGATTGACTACACTGATGTCTTTGCTCCTGTAGCAAGACTAGAAGCTGTTAGGATATTCCTGGCATTTGCTGCATCCAAGAACTTCAAGGTCTACCAACTTGATGTAAAGTGTGCTTTCTTATATGGAGTGATTGATGAGGAGGTTTATGTCAAACAGCCACCTGGTTTTGTAGACCCTGATCATCCTGATTATGTCTGCAAGCTTGACAAAGCTCTTTATGGGCTGCATCAGGCACCCAGAAAGTGGTATGAGACACTATCTAAGTATCTCTGCAAGCATGGATACAGAAGAGGTACTATAGATGGAACCCTCTTCATCAAAGGACAGGGAAATGACTTATTGCTGGTTCAAGTATATGTTGATGACATCATCTTTGGTTCAACTAATCCAAAGCTCTGCAAAGACTTTGAGAAGCTGATGAAAGACAGATTTGAGATGAGTTCAATGGGAGAACTCAACTTCTTTCTGGGAATTCAAGTGAAGCAGGTTGAAGATGGCATCTTCATAAGTCAGTCAAAGTATGTTCAAGACATACTCAAGAGGTTCAATATGACTGATTGTAAGATTGCTAAGACACCCATAGCCAGAAACCACTCCCTTGGTCCAGATCTTGAGGGGGAGTGTGTAGATGAGCACTTATACAGGGCTATGATTGGGTCTCTTATGTATCTTACAGCTAGCAGGCCTGATATCATGTTTGCTACATGTATTTGTGCAAGATATCAAGCCAACCCTAAGATGTCTCACTTAATCACTGTGAAAAGGATTTTAAGATACCTCAAAGGTGCTTCAACACTTGGTCTATGGTATCCAAAGAATCCAAATTTCAATCTGTATGCCTATACAGATAGTGATTATGGTGGTTGCAATATGACTGCAAAGTCTACATCTGGGGGATGTCAATTCCTTGGTGGAAGGGTGGTCTCATGGCAATGCAAGAAACAATCCTGTGTGTCTGCATCAACTGCTGAGGCTGAATACATTGCTGCTGCAAGCTGCTGTGCTCAAGTGCTTTGGATTCAAAATCAGATGCTGGACTATGGATTTAACTTCAAGGAGACTCCTATCCACATAGACAACAATAGTGCTATCTCTATCACTGAGAACCCTGTGCAGCACTCAAGGACCAAACACATCAACATCAGGTATCATTTAATAAGAGATAACTATGAAAAAGGATTAATTAAACTAGTCAAAGTTCATACAGATGAACAATATGCTGATCTGTTCACCAAAGCTTTTGATGAACAGAGATTTAAGTATCTGATATCAGCTATTGGGATGATTAACTTTGAGTAGACTTTTTATTAAAACTAATTCTAATTATTTCTTCTTAAAATATGTGTGTCCTAAGTTGTCTAGTTCATCACTTTCATAAGCTCATGTTTTCTTTGGATGTAAAATTTTTTGAAGACTTTCCTTAGATTCTTGAAAATTTCTGATACTTCGGAAGATAAAGATTTTATCTTCGGAAGAAAAACATGTCTTTAAAATAAATAACTGTCTAAGAGATTTTACCTTCGGAAGAAGTAAAGTTCATCTTCCGAAGCTTAAAATTCTTATCTCAGACACTTATCTATTTTCAAGAACCTTTTCCTTCCGAAGCAAAATTAACCTTCGGAAGCTTTGTTTATTTTCATACAAAGCATTCAAGGGTTTATTTCTCTTCCGAAGCATAAATTATCAAGACTCTCAGGAAAATCTTCCGAAGCCATTTTAGCTTCGGAAGCTTTTTAAATCAAAACTTCCGAAGACAAATAAACTTCGGAAGCTTTTCGAATTCCAAGAAAACTACTTTTTGAGCAAAAGTAAACTACTTTTTCAGAGGTGGGACCGACTTTCGGATTTCAAAGTTTATCCTCTTTCATTAACTTTGGTTCAAATCCCTTTTCATATAAATACCCAACGGTTCCCCCTCTTTCCCACTATCTTCCTCAATTCTACTGTTTCTCTAACCTAATTCTCTAAACCGCCTTTGCTTTCTACCTTTCTTCACCCTTAAGCTTCTAAAATGGCCAACCTTAACCGCAGAAACAACCCTGATTTCTCCATGCAACTACACAGGCAACATAATCAAGTTGCTCTGTTAAGCTCTGAGAAAGATGCAAGTTTCTCAGAGATTTGCCAATTCTTGACTCTGTCAAACTACTTCACCTCCCTGACCATTGATCCTCCTCTATATGAGGATCAGTTGCTTGAATTCTGGAAGACCTGCCAAGAGGTCATTATGGATGGGGAGAAGGCACTGTCTGCCACAGTGCAAGGGAGGACAGTCTTCATCACTCCGGCCATCATTAACCAACATCTACAGCTGGATGATGAAGAAGGTGAGGTGTCCTTCCCAAAAGAAGCTGTAAATCATTCTTTTGAGCAGATGGGCTATGAAGGAGATTTCTCTGTAAAGACCTTTAGGAAAGGGAAGGTCTCATCCCAATGGAAATTCCTGCTCCATGTGGTTATCCACAGCTTGTCAAACAAGCATGGTGGATGGGACCAGATTCCTGAGGATCTCTCCTTCATAGTTCATGGAATGGTTCAAGGGGTCAAGTTCAGGTATTCACAATTTGTTTATACTAATTTACTTGCAAACTTAGACTCCTTAGAGTATTACATGTTTCCTAGATATGTTCAACACATTCTCAACTGTGAACTGGGCTCACAGTTGAGGGAAACAGGTAATATTCTTAAATTGGGACAGATGAAGCCCGGCATCTTTAAAATAATGAAGAAGCCAACTGTAGGCTTCTCTGGGGTAGAAACAGCCCTAGTCCCAAAAATGTTAGAGCTCATTGCTCAAGGTGACAACCTAGCAACACAAGCTAGTGTTGAACCCACACCTCTTTTGTCCCTACCATTAAAAAGACCAGAAATCACCCTCACCTACCAAAGAAAATCCAAACGAACCCCTGCTCAGACTATTGAGTCTGTGCAGGCCCCCAAATACTCAACCTTACAGGAAGAAGTGGACACTAGAGCTCCCACTTCTCCTGAGGAGCAAACCACTCCCATTGTTTCACCTATCAGGGCTGAGGTTCCTCAAGCTCACCCTGATGAGCTCAATAGCCCAACAACCTTAAGCCTTCACTCTGAGTCTCAACACTCAAGTGGACAACCTTCAGGGGACAGCTACCATCCCCAGCCTTTGGATCTCAACCAACCAATTCCCAACCTATCCTTTTACACTGATGAAGACTTAGGATTCAGTGAGTACCATGAGTCTCTCTTCTCCTCCCCTACTCAAAGAGAGATGAGTACCTCTGACTCTCCTCAGTCTATCCCCCATCAGTCACCTGTTACTGAGGTGGACACTTCTGAACCTGTTCAGGATGTCCATATGGAAGAGGCTCTCACTTTTGAAAGTGATTACATCATTAAGACCTCAACCATGGCAACTCAGCCCATTGGCATCTCAACTGAGGCTGCCAGTGAGCAGAGGAAAACCAGCAGCCAAGAAACTCAAGCTGGTGGTGAGAGAGAGGACTTTGGTCCAATCATCTCATCCCCCAATGAATCTTCTGATGAAGATGAGGGGAATTGAGACTAAAGGTGCAAAAACTGTCAAAAACATGCACCTACTTAGTCTCTAAGGTTAGTCACTTGGAATCTCAAGTGACTACCTTACAAAACAGGGTCAATGATCAGCAACTCCAGATTTCATATCTGCAGGAAAAACTAGCTGGGAGACCTTTAAGAAGAGCTCAACCAGGAACACAAGAACCTGTGGAAGTGATTGACTTATCCTCCAGCTCACCTATGCAAGTGGGTGATGCTACCAAAAAGGGGGAGAAAGTTGTTACAACCACAGAACCTGGGAGTTCTTCAGAGAGAATGGACATAGAGGACTCACCATCCTCACTTGCTGTTGTGCATTCTCAGCAACTTCCTCAAGTTCACATTAATGTGGACTCTATAGACTCTCTCATCAGGAGTCTATTTGAGGAAGGCATACCAAGGGCTGTCTCATCTCCACCACTGGGAACTAGCAATCAAATCATAAGGTGGAGGTATGATGATGACAGAAGAGCCCTCATACTTCAAAGAGTTCAAGGCCAACAAGAAGTTTTTCAATTCCAAAGCCTGAGCTTTTATGAAAGACTGGATTTAGTCAACCTACCACTTGTCAATCCAAGCAATCAAGACAAGCTGATAGGTTGGCTCAAAGAATCCAAGACAGGATCATGGCAGAGTTCTCTCTAAGAAGGAGACTTAGGGAATCAGGCAATGTCATCGGTCAACTGGATGTTGAGGTGGACCCTAAGATTAGTTTCATAGGGGAAACCTTGACTGAAGGCCCAGTGACAGAACCTGAGACCCCTGTCTCATCATCAACAACTGCTGCTGAGGTCCAAACTCCATCTGAGACACCTGATGGTGAAGGTGTTTCTCAGCCTCTCTCTGGCCAGAGCATGGAAGCTACTCCAAGCAATGAAGGCCAAGCTTCAATTCTCCCTGAGTCACAAAGGTCTGTTGGTGACAAAGGGAAAAGGATAATGACTCCTGAGGAAATTGAGGAGGAAGAGAGAGAGAGGAAAAGGAGACTAAGGGGAGAAAGCTCCACTGGGTCATCTAGCTTCATGCAAGCTGCAATCAGGGCTGCCCCCAGACCAAATACTCAGGATGATGAGTTAAGGGCAGTCAGGATTACCTACTTACAGACCAGGAACTATGACATTGATGAGATCATCTCCCTCCCCTTAGAAGAACTAAATGAACTGGCTGACAGAGAAGTGTCAAGAGAGTTGAAGGAGAAAGAGGATGCAATGATACTTCTCCAACTCAAAGAGGAGAAGAGACAGAAAAGACTTTACAAGCATGCTCCTACTCTCTCACCAGTTCAAGAAAGTCCTGCACAGGAAGATGTGGCTCCACAAGAACCTCAGGTAGATAAAGAGGAAGATAGGATCAAAATGATCAACTACCTGAGTGCCACAGGCTTCTATCAGGCAGATGCACTTCTCCCTTTATCCTATGACTTCATTGAGTTCGAGTATCTAAAGCAACTTGAACTTGAGTTAGTCAAGGAAAGAAAGACAACCAAAAGGAAACTAAGGGAAGAAGCTGCAAAGTCAAGGGCCACCATTCAAAAGAATGCAAAGAAGTCTGCTGACAGACAAAGAATGGTGAGCTTCTTGAAGCTGTATGGATTCTCCGGAAGGAGACTTGGCCCCATGTCTCTATCCACTATGGATGAGCACATTAGGGTGATCAAGCAGAAGATTAAGAGTGGAGAACTTATTGACTTGCACTCTCTTCCAAGTCAAGTCCCACCTGAAGTGGAGGTCAAGTTTGAACAACCAGAGACACCTCAAACAGCACCTCCAGCTGAGCCCCAGCAAGCTTCATCTTCTGATCCTAGGCAGGGTCAAACTCCCTCTCCTTCTGAACCTGTGAGGGAGGAACACCCAACTGAGAAAGACATTGATGATCAACATGGTGCTGCAGACCAGTCTTCTCAGTTAAAGACAACCAAGAGGAAGAAGAGGATGGCTTCTAAACCAAAGACAAAGAAGAAGAAGCCAAAGTCATCTACCTCTGCACCTCAGGCTGAATCAGATCAACCTGAGGAAGTGCATGATGAGGCAGCCCAATCAACTCCTATTCAAGTGGCTCCTCTAACTAGTGAGACACCCATCTTGTCCTGGACATACTCTACCAATCCAGAGAGATGGACTGTTATAAGAGATCAAGGTGTTGAGAATGTCTACTCATGGCAAGACATAATCAACTTACCTCTGCATGATCTCTTTGAGATGAGAAGATACTATGAAAGTCTTGATGATCCTGACCATCTCATGAAGAAAGGAATGGTCCTGATTGTACTGAAGACTACCAACATTTAAAGATCTTCCAAGTGTTTTGGTAGCATCAGCCTAGGGGGAGTTTGTAAGGATTCCTGAAGTCTGATGCAACCCAAAACAGCCTAAGTGTCTCAACAAACATGCACTAAGTACTGAAGTGAAGAATGCTTCGGAAGTTTTACACAAAGCATTAGAAAATACTCTAAGTGTAAAATCTTCCGAAGCCAAGACCAATATCTTCCGAAGCCAAACATGAAGTCTTCCGAAGCTTCAGAGACAAAGTCTTCCGAAGCCTCATCCTATGAAGACAGATTTCTTCCGAAGACTTTTAGTACACATGCTTTATCTGATGTACTGTTCCATAAAGCACCTTTTCCGCTGCATCTCTGTAAAGTCACCAACTTACATGAGTTGGTGAAAAGGGCCTTGCTTTTGGTAACTGTACATTGAGGTCTTGAGTATTCAACTTTCCACTTTATGTACTTTATCCTTTTTGTATTATATAAGGATGTGAGCTATGGCATGTCATAGTCACAAGGTCAAAAGGCAGATATGCCTTTTGATCCTACAATTGATTTTGTTAGTGTCTAGTCAATTGTATCCAGCTGGCCTTCAAAGTATGGCCGGCTGTAGGTTGTAGTATAAGTATTTCAAGTTCTTGTATCTTTTCTTTATGCTTTGTAACACTTGTAAAAGAACTTGAGAAAGCAATATACTGCCTCCTTGAAACCCAATTCTCTTGTTCTGTCTCTTTACTTTACTTGTGTTCTTTGTATCACTTTGGTAACCCAGTTCACTGTTTGATTAGAGCTTAGTTATTCTCCTCATTGTGTTGTTGTGTTGTAATTGTGGTTAAGCCCTTAAACGGTCCTGCATGTATTATTTGGCAAAAGTAATTATAATGAAACGTGATGTCATTTTTGAATGTTTCCGCTGCAATGATTTCTTAATGTAAAGTAATTATATGTTTTATGTGCGATGAATGACCAACTGTAAGCGTCCCGGGAACGGGGCCTTACATCTGCTCATTATCATACAGTTAAAAATCATGTTATTCCTCTTAAAGAAATTTATGATAAATGCTTAAGTTCACCATTAATCACAAATTTAGGGGGAGTAGAATACATGAAAATGTGTCTCAATCAGCAGCAGCAATGTCTATATCATTATCAATTTGAAGGAATTGGAATCTGAGCATCATCTTAGCTTCTGGATACATGAAAATTTTAGTAAAAATCATTTTCAACTTTCTTGTACTAAATTGTCATGTATACAAAGCCAACAAGGTCCTAAAGCAATAAATGGTTCTAACCAATGGAGTTGGGCCATACATACAACAATATTTCTCTGCATTGTGCTACTTTAAGCATCAGCAGAAGCTACAATGTGGAAATCAATCTTAAATGTTTATCCGTAGATTAGTAAACTACGGATGAATAAAGATCAACAAATGTAATTTAATGTTACAGTTTCACATAATCAGCAGATGTTGTTGATCCGTAGATGTTCTGCGGAAGAATACATTGAGGATCCCACTTAATAAATGAGATAAATTAATTCTGCGGAAGAATACATTGAGGGTCCCACTTAATAAATGAGATAAAATTAATATGTCTGAGAGTATAAATAATGTGGTTTGACTTCTCAAATTTATTATTCGCTTTTCAGCTCACTTTTCAGACCTAGAAAAACTCACTCAACAAGTTTTTTCCCACTTCCTCAGCATTCAAATTTTACCAAATCAAAACCTTAAACAAACATATATCTATGTTCTTAATCCGCTGTTATTAAGGTAAAACATGTCGTAATATTCAAGAATGAACCATTTGATTCTTGTTTTATCTCACAACTGTTCGTATTCTCATATCAATAATGTGATTTTAACGAAGTCTTTTTCTTATGAACAGATGGATAATCGATTTGCGAGAGAACACAATGTGTGTGCCTTCTTAAACCTTGATGATGCTGTTTCAGAAGGGTGTCAAGAAATTATCAGATATCTAAGAAGATCGAGGCTGTTCTATGCCCTATCAGCAGAGCCTGTGATTTATCGATCACATATCACTGATTTCTGGAACTCTGCATATGTAGAAGAAGATGGTGAAGGTATTGTTGCTGATGTTAAAAATCAAAGGCTGAGAATCGATGAACAAACAATAAGAAGGGTTCTTGAATTGGGAGATGTTGAAGCCGGACACCCTGATGTGTTTGAAAACGAATACATAGAAAAAGTTTTTCTCATGATGGGGTATGATGGTGATTTGAAAAGGGAGAAATCAAGAAAGGAAGACTCTGTAAGCCATACAGATTTCTTTGTCACACCTATCTGAAGTGCATTTCAAACAGAAAATCTGGGCTTGATAGATTTTCAAGACATATCTCTTCTGGCATCATTGGTATTTTTTAAGGGAAGAACCTACTCAAAGTACATCTTCAACTGTCTATGTGATCACATTAAAGTACAGAAGGTTGATAAGATGTATATGTTTCCAAGGTTTATTCAACTAATCATTAATGCGGATTTGCCTGGAACTTCTGTGGAGGGTGGTGTGTTTATTCAAGCACACCTTGGCAGATCTGTTCTGTACAAAATTTCTGGAAAATATGAAGGAGGTGATATGGACATGTTTGCACATGTGGTGGATGCTACTGCAAACATTCCTCAAGAGCTTTTATGGGAAGGTGAACAAGAGAACTCAACAACCAACTCTATTCAAGACACTCACTCACCAGATACATCACCCATACATCAGCAATCTCCAACCAGCCAAAACACAGAACCAATCTCACCTATCCACCATCAATCACCAAATCAACAGCAACATCCCAACCACAATCTCCAGCCAGCCAAAACACAGAACCAATCTCACCTATCCACCATCAATCACCAAATCAACAGCAAACATCCCAACCACAATCTCCAGCCAGCCAAAACACAGAACCAATCTCACCTATCCACCATCAATCACCAAATCAACAACAAACACCCCAACCGCAATCACCAGCTAGCCAAAACACAGAACCAATCTCTCCAAATCCAGAGAATTCAGCCACTGAGAGCATATACACTAGGGAGACAGAGTTAGCCTCACCAGCAATCACAGTTAAACTGTCATCATCCAAAACTGAATCCCCCGTACTCTCAAATGAAACTGAACAAGTCTCTCCAGTCACTGATCATCAACAACAACAACAACCTCATCAAGAACTTGTAGATCAAGCCATTGAGCACAGTTCAAGCTCAGCAAGTGTTGATCCGGAAGAAGTTAAAGATGATGAGATTAATGCTCAACATCAGGAAGAAGAAGCAGACTATGTTGATATTATTGCCTACAATGAAGATGATCTAAGTGATAATGATATCCCTGTCAGCAAGAGTTATCTGGTTGCTGAGTATAACAAGCTAGTGCTGAAATCAAACAAAAGAAAGCAAAGAATACAGGAGCTGAAGGGAATGATAAGAGAAAAGGATGAAGAGTTGATGAGACAACAAGCTAGAATAAAAAGGCTGAGAGAAGATGCTCAATGCGATAAGGAAGTCATTGATGCTTCACTTGATAAGGAGGCTGAGCTTAAAGAGTCAGCAGCAACTGAAAAGGAAGAAAAAGAAAGGATGATGATGAAGTTTGAACAAGCAAATAGCACTATGACTGCTCAGTCAAATGTGATAAAAAGAAAATAAGAAGAGATTGAGCAGCTGAAAATGAAGATATGTACATTAGAATCTAATGCTAATGTTTCAACTGCTCAAACAAAATAATCTACTGAGGCATCAAAAGAGCTGATTCTGTACTCAAGGAAGAGAAAGTATCTTGGTACTGCAGAGAAGAAGATGACTATTGATGAAAGTTCTTCCAAGAAACAAAATCTCACATCTCCTGAACACACATCTTCAATAGATTTATCTACTGTGAAGTCTATCTCTCACTAGGATGATGATAGTGATGAAGAGTGGAAAGAGCTGATCAATGAAGACTCTCCACCAAAACAAGAAGTCTCACATGCTGATGATCTTCTGACTACAAAAGACATATTAGAAGAGATGCCTGAATCAACCATGTTCATGACACTCATAAACCATGGTTTCCCTTATGACATGGTTGAGAGGCTAAACATGGCTGAGATGAAGAATCTATTGAAAGAATTTGAGCTTGCATGCTTTATGATTCCAAATTGTGACTATGAAGCTTTCAGCACCTTTCAATCCATCCAGAAGACAAAGAAGGAGTTGGGACATAGTGACACAGCTAAGCTGAGCAAATACAACATGACTTGCTGGTTACAAGGCCATAATTACAAACCACATGAGCTTAAGGGAAGATCAGTAGGAGAACTTAGAAGGATGATGGAGCATGTGATGAAAGTTGAGCTGGATACTGGTGTAAAGTTCAGAACTGAAGCTCCACATTCATCTTATGAGAAACAAAGCAAACTTCCTGCTGAACCTATAACAGTTGAATCTAAAGATCAGCACAAAGGGAAGAACAAATTGATCAGAGAGCCAAGAGAAGTAATACCGGGCAAAGTATGGCCACTTGGGACTACAATGAGGGAGATAACTGAGCAGAAGTCCACTCTGATACAACTAATAGACCACCGCACAACTCCCAGTTTTGTGGAAGAAAACAGGATCATGGCCTGGAATTATGATACAGACTGGGATTGTGCCATTATTAAAAGAACATCTGGAAGAGTTGAATACTTCCATGATGTATTCTTAGTGGTGAGTCTGTCAGAGAATGACATCAAAGATCTTCAAAGCCTGATCATCTGCAATTATCCAATTCACTCTAGAGGAAGAGACTTCTCAACTCTAGTGGGAAAGCTCAAGACAAAATTTAAAGATGATGTCCTCGTAGAAGCTAAAAGAGAAGATATAAAGCATCAGAAGAGAATCAAAGGGCTCAAAAGATACAAGTCCAATGCCTCAGAACATGTAGATGATGAATTCTTAAATAGGGTTGGCTACAAAAGTAGAAATAAAGCAGCAATCAAATGCATTGAAGGGACTCAATTCACATACTCTATCACTGAATGGGTTTATGTTGAGAAGACAAAGGAGTTGGTCCTGCTAAGAAATGCTGAAAACAAGAAAGCTGACAGGATCAGGATTTTTGATACTGTGGAAATCAAATTACTCCATCCCAGCTGCACCTCGTATCTCAATGACAAATTCTTTCCCAAGCTGACTGATGAAAAAGCCCAAAATGATTTGTTCCTGCATGTCCATGTGATCCAAGTGATTGACAAACTACATGCCAAAGCCTATAAAAGAAGAAGATTCAATGCTGGACTGCTAAAGGGAACAACTTTTGATGAAGTAACAGAACTCAAAATTTCAGAGAAAGATGAGCTAGAAGTGGTGAATAACAACAATGTGTTAGACACACTAACTACGGAGGAAGATGTTCTGGGGATCAGTTTTGAGACTCAGAAGAAGTTCAGCAAGATGAAGATCACCTACAAGTATGATGATCAGAAGACTACTGTGTCTTACTTCTACAACAAAATCATTGCCAGAGTCAAGGAACTTTCAGTTTTGAAGAACTTATTGCAAGTATCTAAGCCTAAGGGGGAGTATTGTTAGGTTTAGGATCAGTAGATCTAGTTCATTATGTATAGGCTTAGTACTTGAATTAATATTTGTAATGAATATTTGTAATTCATTATTGTGTATGCATTAAATATATAGGTTAACCCATTTATGTGTGTGTTGATTTATGTATGGTTGCAGGTACAAACATTATAATTGGTCAATTTATGAAATTGACCAAGTGTAAGAAACATCTACGGATGAACATTTTGTTCTTCCGTAGATATATTTCTTACAAGTAACTTTACATCCGAAGATCCTCTGCGGATGAACAACCAGAACTGAAGAACAAGTTTCCTTCGGAAGAACAAGACTCCTTCAGAAGAACAAGACTTCTACGGAAGAACAAATCATCTACGGAAGAACAAATCATCTACGGAAGAACAAATTCCTACTGAAGACACTATTCCTGCAGAGTCCAAACACTTGTATAATACAAGTGTTACAAGTCAACAAGTCAACAAGGCAGTTATGCGAACCCCGAGAAATCCGATGATTCCTTAACTGAAACAAATCAAATCCCAAGAGATCCGATGTTTCCTATAACTGAAACATCATTGTCTATATAGATAGATCCTAGGTTTCGATTCAAGCACGATGGTGTTAGACGATTGATTGATCGACAACAGCAATAGCAATACGACAATCACTTCAAAGTCTCTCAATCAAACCCTAGCAGCCGTCACATCATAGCATACTTTGATATCATTCATTCATTATATTTGTAATCATTAACATGTTCTAATGAAATACTGATTAATCATTAATTGTGTTTTGTTACATGTGTTCTTGATAATTTATTGATATTTAAAAATTTTTAAAACAATTAAACCAAATCAACGTTGATTCCGCAAACGTTGACTTGCCATCAACCGACACTGATAATTCCTGTTGACGATCCTTGGATTCACAATGTGTATACTTCTCAGAATAAAAGGTACATAATTATGACCAAGCACTAGATCGTTGAAAACAAAAAGAAAGACTGACTTTTAGATAACTTAACTTATTTAGGAAGGATCCATCGTAACTGCTCGCCATCGGAATAGGCTTTCAAGGCAGCTGCTAAAAGTGCTCTCCGAACCGTGCTGGATAGTCACCCATCACACGGCTCTCAACCCAACCTGTGGTGGATCCCGGGAACCCATATGCTTAAAACACCTTGATATCTTGACCTGGAAAAACCATCAAGAGAGGAGGATGTTAATGCTAATTTTAATCGAATATAATATATTTTTTAACGGATCACTAAGTAAGGAAAGAATATAGATTTAAAAATATTTAAGATGTCTTAAAATGCATAAGTTAAATATTTAATTAAGAAGATTACCGTTTATATATTTTATATGTATAGAGATTCTCAAATTTCAGGATGAGTTTTTAGAAAGAAATATACTTAAAAAACTAATTATTTATTATTCCACTTATGGTTATATGTATAATGTTTATAATGTTATTTTGTAAGCAATTGACTCTATTCCTACGAATTGAATATGTATAATAATCTTAATATTGAGGATGATAAGAATGAATTTTTTAAATGAATCTCTATAATATTAAAAATTCTGAGGATGACATTTTCTACTTTTATGAAATAATATAAAGTTTGGTATATATAATTGCTAAATTTTATTAGTGGTATATAATTGATATATTTATTTTAGTATTAAATTTTATTAGTGATACATCACCAAAAACAAATAGTGAGGTTTGAGCAAAAACCATATTGAAAACTAATTTTCTTAGAAATTGCAAGATCAAAAACAACATCCATTAACATCATAAAACGATATTCATATTAGAAATATTATCCATAAATAATATTAGTTAAAAATCTTATACTTTGAATAAGTACATTATTCAACTTGAATTACTCATAAAACAACATCCATTATTCAAGAACACCATCCATTAAGAAGAGAAACCCAAACCAACATACAATTAAACTGTAATCCAACCCCACTAAACTGACCAATGTGTTAATCTAATAGCAGCGGAAATTTAATAAGATAAACCGAACATGAATAACTTGATTAGTGTGTTTAACCCAAGATTAACAGCCCAAACAGATAGAAAGTAGATCTGTGGTACTGCATCAAATATTGCTAAGAAGCATTCACATACAATGCATTAGATAGAAATCGAATCGAACATGATAGTAAACAACCACATACAATGAATCAGACATACTAAAGACAACATGAAAAAAAAAACAGTAGGTTTGACAACATACCAGTAGTTTTGAGCCTGTGTAAAACGGTTCAATCTTCACAAAAAAAACCATGAGAATTCCTGGAACATAATATGCAGAACAATGAATTATAACATTGAATCAGAGGAGTACGTATATTGTTTAAAATCAAACAAAAAGATACATGATCGAAAATTCCATTAACGAAATCGGACGTAGTCGGTCTGATGAAATCGCGTTTGTTGTCGGCCAAGATACAAATCGAATGCCTCAAAATCATAAATGCTTACCTGACCACCATGATTAACTTGTAATCGGATTGATGAGATCGTAGGTAGAGATGAAATCGGAGGTAGAGACGATGTAGGAATGTTGGTGCAGAGAGGAGGGAATGAGAGAAGATGGAGGAAGATCAAATTAGGGTTAGATGGAATGTTTTTGGGCCTTTTTGAATAAACCCGGATAGAACATGGGTCGGGTTTTCAACCTGCGTGTATTTTCTTAAAAATATGTTGAGGTTGTGCCACGTGGATGTTATGTATTGAAAAAATTGCCAAGTGGCAATGTAGTTGCTGAAATGTTACCAAGTGGCTGAAAATGGATTCTTTTATTATATATAGAGATATATGAAATGACTGTGAGTGAATAATAAATAAAATGTTTTTGTTTATCCTCCTACTCTAATAAAAGGGTATCTTGGATGACACGTGACAACACCATAATCATCCTCACCAAAATTTTCCCGTCTCTCTCCTATTAAATAATTACCTTAATTAATAATAATATTATTTAACACTTAATAAATTAAGAAAAAGATTAATTTATTAATGTTATTTCTAAATAAATATATTTTTTTATAAAATAATAATTTTTTCTAAAACTTTATAAAAAATACAAAATATTTTAAAATTGGTATATTTAAAAGGTCAATTTTTTAAAACCAAAACTAATTAAATTTGAGAATTTATAAGGAAATTTTTAAAAATAAAATTTTATACAGTTTGTTTTAGAACAAAATATTTTTAAAAAAAAAGTTAAAAACAAAATTTTAAAAAGTTGATATCACTGTTTTATTAGTTATAGTTATTTCTCATATATAATTTCAGTTATATCATATCTTAGAACATCATTTTATAATTAATAAAGGTTTACTAAAGCTAGTTTGTATAGTGAGATACGATGCATCTCTATTAAATTTTAATATTTTTTTTGAAAATGATTATGAGAGTAGGAGAAAGAAAAGGTAATGATAAAAATATAAAAAAGTATTATATAATTAAAAAAGAGAAAGAAAAATTTATGATTATTATTATAATTATAATATTATGGGTAATGAAGTATATACAATGTTTTCAGAACCGGATCGGACGTCGAACCGGACACCTTACTGGTTGGTGGTCAGACCGGTCGGACCGGATTTAACTATATTTATATATGTAATTAAATATAAGTAACTTATATATGATTTATATATGTATTTTATAGTTATATATAAAATTTAACTATATATGTATATCCAACGTACTAATTTATGGTTTAACACCCCGTTTTTACCCATTAAAATCAAAAAAAACAAAAACAAAAATTGGTCCGGTTCGACCACCCAAAACCAAACCATAGCAGACCGGACCGGCCACCTGACCGATCCCCGGTCGAACCGGTCGGACAGGCCGGTCCGATCTGGTCTCCAAAACATTAAGTAAATATGAATGGCCTTCAACATAAATGAAGATGTGTGATTAGTGACACAAGTGATCATTAATCAATATTTTCAATAATACCGGACTAAAGTTAGTTTTATGCTTGTAAGAGTATTCACACTATCTTTTCTAATCCCATCTTATATTTACATTAAAATAATACTTTTCTTCTCTCTGTTTTATTTAAATAATATTTTTATATCTTAACCATTATCTTTTTCTTTTTACTTCACTCACAATCATTTTTAAAAATATTAAAAAATTTATGAGGGTTGTACCGTGTTTCCCATATTTGGGAAAACACAATACAATCCCCATAAATTTTTTCTCTACTTTATTCACAATCACTTATAATCACCCCTATAATACAGGGTGCACACTCACATAAAAATTAAAAAACCTAGTATGAATGGTCTAATGAGTTCTTACCCTAATCAATCATGTTAGGGCGGAGAGTGGGCACGGTGATGGCATGTAGTGGGCATGTTGTTGGATGCGGCATCTATATACTTACTAGGTTAGTATCTCGTGTATTACACAAGTTGAATAAAGAAAATACTAAATAATTAGTAATAAAAATAAGGGCCTCGTCGAAATCATCGGCTTTCTGCCCAACGCCACGGCCATGGCCCTATTATTTAAAAATCTTCAATTTATAAATTATAAAACCATGCTTAAAGATAAATTATAATTAATTACGTAAGTAGCTACTTTAAGTAAATAAACAATCCTTTATTTTTATTAAACTTTTGTTTTATAAAAAAAACTATGGTTTTTAAATATTTTGTTTTAAGAATAATGATTTTTTATAAAAAAGTTCGTTCTATTCTATATTTTATAAAACTTTAATTATAAAAAGTGTGTTTTACATAAAAAATAAGTTTTTAATGTATTAAATTATATATATATTTTTAATTTAAAAATGGTACTTATTAGTATTTAATTTTATTATTATTAATAATACAGAGAAATGAGTAATCTTATGTATAAATTTCTTGTTTATTAAAAAATTTGGTTTGTAATTATTATGTTTGTTTTAATAAGACTGTTTTTAAAAAATTCACCTTTTATAATTTTTTTAAAATAACCATTTTAATATATTTTGTTTCAAAAGATTTAGTGTTTTAGAAAATTTCATATTATATAAAAGTTTTATTTTTTATTATTTCTATTTTAGTAAAAAGATGTAAACTTTTAATTCCTTAATAATATCTATTTTTAAAAAGATAGCTTGATTTTAAAAAAATTAAATAAAAGAGAGAAATATAGTAATTAATAAAATTGATTTTTAATAAGAAAGAGAAATTAGTTTTAGTATTTAAATTACAATAATACCCTTTTGTAGGGAAAATTATATAAGGATGTGTATAAGAAGGATATGTGGCAAAAAGATGGGTTAGAAGAAGGACATGTGACAAAAAAACATTTTTTATATAGATTTATAGATTTGATTCTACAATGACTATTGTACCTCCCTTTCAACGAGACAAAATGACATGGTTGGATGTGTGTGGAGGAGGGTGTCGTACTCGATACTCCTTTTTGACCATTTGCATTATAGCTATTGGGTTAATTCAAATAAAATATTAATTTAGTTTTATTACCAATAATATATAAATAATTTACTTATCATCTACACCTGATTTTACTCAAATCTTGACATTCACTTCTAAGACTTTTTCATTTGTTCATTAAAAAACAGATCATTCATCAAACTGGAGACGTGTATCAAGAGCAGGATTGAGTTGTTGAGAAGAAATAAGCTGACAATTTTATTCGTAATTCTTTCAATGCTCGTTGTTTACTCCTCCCACCAATCAATATCAATTTCAAATATCATACTTTCAAATGTTTATATCGATGGAAGGAACGTTTACCTAATTTTTAAGTCAACTGTTTGTTCTAGAAACACAAGATCAAACCTTGAAGAGTTTGTAACATAGAGAATTTTGTCTTTTTCAACACACTTACAAGCTTGAAAGTTCTTGTAGCTACGCCTTCTTACTGTCTTCTTCTTTGGTTTCTAAGGCCTTTAATATTTCTAGATGATCATTTGAATTTTGCTAATCATTATTATTACTATTCTGTATTTCCTCAAAATGTTCCTTTCTTTTTCTAGATCCTTTTTAAGACATTAAAAAATTTTGGGATTACTTCTGTAATTCCTTCGTCAATCATTTTCCTTACATCTTCTCTTTGAAGAATTGGTAATTTGGGAGTAACGAGTTTAAATTACTGCTTTTTCAATATTTTGCGCGCTACATCCCCTCGTATTTGCTGAGGATCTGACATTACCGATTTTATTTGACATTTTACATTATCAAAATTAAGAAACGACTTAATTCTATATCACAGAACATTTACCACAAACAAATGAGTTTATTTATATTATAAAGTTTTCATACATTAATTACATTCACTATTCAAACTACATAACCAACACTAACTATCATTATTCCATGGCTGATTATCACCAATAATCTTCAAAGCTTCACCACCGAACTACTACCACCGACTAACCTCGCAATTATTACCACGAGCAACAGTCGCTTGCATATTAAACTCATGTCCATATGTTGTTACCAACCATCCCTAATTCACAACCTTCCATCACCATTCACTGTTTCAACTAACCATCACCACCACTAACCATGTCCATTAAAACTTAACCAACTAGCAAGCATAATAAATCATCACCATAACTAACTTAACTATCTAATAACTACTTCAAACAACTTAAACAAGCAAACATCTTAAAACAGACTACCAACTTTAGCAGCACAGTTTACCCTTTAATCATCCCATTTCTGCTCCTTCCTACTGCTTCAACACCTTCATCCCTTCACCTTGCATTCTAAGTTTTTCACTTAGTCTTGATCCCATCGGTCTCGCGGAAAGATAGGTCAAGATACTCATACAAGGACACTAGATGATCTGCAATGAAAACACGGTGGGATAGAGGATCCCTTTTTCCTATCATGATGTCTTGGTACATACTATTCTAGTATTGTGAGGCCATGCTTTATTCCTATTGGTTATATAACTTTCTTTTTTAGTTTGAAACTAATATAAAACATGTCTTTTATTTAAATCTGTTTGTTTAGATAAATATATCTTATACTTTTCAATAAAATTCAATTTGTACTTGACGTTTGAATCTCAAGCTCTATTTTACGCTATAGTGTGCAAGTCATTATATTTTTTCACTGTAACTTTATACCTTTATACTATTACTTAACAACATAAATGTCACAAACGAAATGGCCGTTGTGTAACGAAAAGTTGTTATGCCGCAACGTGCGATGCAAATTATTTTTTTAATTTGTTTCTCTATATTCTTAGGTGCATTAATCTTCATACCGTAACGCGTGTAACAAAGTTTGCAAAAGAGATGCTACAGCTGTCACGCCGCAACACGATTGTATGAAAAATGAGCGAACTCCCGCCGCGTAGCGCAGGGTTAAAAAACTAGTTTGTCTCAAATGTTATATTTCTCAAATCGAGGCAAACAATTCATGTGTTTGATAAAATAAACATATTTTTTCCGAGGTATTTCAACACCAGGGATTGAATTCAAAACATTCATAAATTTAAAGGTAAGGATTTATCAAATCCCTTAAAAGTTACATTGTTTGAAACCAACAAAACATTAGACTTTAAATCAAATAAGCAAAAGGTTAGAGTCAGAAAGTCTAACAATCTAGTCTTCACAAGTTTTTATGGGTGTTCCCACGATGCTAGCTTCATAAACCTTATTTGAAATTACTGTGTGCATCTCATTTTCCTTAAAATGGTTTTGAAAATTAAAACATCAACATACGACGATAGATCATGTTACCAGACGTTTTTATAAAATCTAAACAACATGTTTTATATCAATATTTAGTAAAACAACTTGTTTTATAGTTGTCCCATTTATTGACAGGTCCCATACCAGGTAACTGGTATACTCTGAATTCATTTGGTTCATATATGTTGAAATAATTTCAGCTGTATTGCGGCATGACACTCAATCACCTACTAATGTGTGTATGCTCTATCGTTATACGAATACTATGACATGATCGCTTAAACTTTTGCTTAATAAAAGTTAATATAGCCACATGCTAGTTTTATATTAGTATAAACATTTGTAAACGTACCTCTTAAAAACATGCTTAAATTTATTTTATAAATATTATACACATAAACATAGCATGCAAATGAAGTTTAGAAAACATATTCACCTTAATAGTTAGCTAGCTTATAATCTTTATAGCACCTCCACAATAGTTACTTAATCTTAACGGGTATAAGACAAGTTTACACGAGATAAACATAGCATGCAATCAGAATTTGTCAAATGTCCACACATGTCGCTTTTAAAGCCTTGTCAGCAGACAAGTGCCATTCCAAGATGACACGTGTCATCTTATTCCTCATCAGCATGCCATGACCCTTCGTGATCATGGTCCGCCACCGGGATCAACACCTAGTTTTTCAAACTTTTCATTTTTAACTCTAGGTTTTCAAATCTTATTATATCATGCTCAAAATTTTCAAAATGTTACCTTTAAAATCTTTAAAACCCCATATGGACTTCAACAATTAAATATAAATTAGAGTAAATTATTATTTCAGCCTATCTAGTTTAGGCAGTTTAACCCTTTTAATCCAACAAAAGAATCTTTTGACATATCAGACATTAAAGTTTCATTTTATAATAGTTTTGGCACCTAAAACTAACTCTATTAATATGTTATGTTAAGTATAAAGATATTTTGGACAATTTACACCTTAAGCGATATTTATGTAAATTACTAAGTGCTTTTAATAATAAGTGTGCTATTTATGTAATTACCTAAAATTACCAAAAACAACCCCCAAATTTCCTTCTCTGCTAAATGAGTTTTTCGTTTTTATATTACAAAAATTTATTTTTATTGTTATTTTTTAAAACAAATTATTGTTGTTTTGGTTTTTTTCCTTTATTTTTATAATTATTACTTAATAAAAAATTGTTTTGAATGTAAAGTTACGTCTTTTTTAAAGCTTGTGTTCTTTATAAACATATTTTTATTTGTTTTCAAACGTTTTTTTAAATGGATTTTTTTTCAATAATCTTTCATTTATTTACATTGTTTACTTGTTCAAAGCCGTTCATTTGTTCAAAAATTGCTCTGTCTTTTAAAACATTTGTCTATAAGATATTTTTTTGAAGGTAGCTTGATGTTGTTAATCTTTTGGAAGAAAATTATTATTTTTTGTTAAATCACATGGAGCAAAAGCGAACTTAACTCTATATTCTTTTTATTACTTAAAACTTTTCAAATTTGTTTGAGCAAAAAGTAAACGAGTGGTTAGATTACATTATGAGATGATCTAGAAAGTAAAGCACACAATTAAATTTATAATAGCTATATTTTCCTGATGTATTACTTAACAAATTTTGTGTTGTATCTAAATTTTATTTTCAAAAGTATTTGAGAAATCAATGTAATATATGGTCTTCTTTTCTTATAATAATGATAGGCAGGCACGCAACAATTTGATATTCTATGACATGTTTCATGTTTGCTTTGGTATATTAGTGATGTTAAATATAATTAAATCATATAACGAACATCTTTATTTGAAATTCGATTTGATTCGAAATCTAATTATCGAATTTGAATCAAATTGCGAATTTGTAATTTTCAGTTCGATTCTATTCGAAATTTGAATTAGAAATACATACACTTACATTTATTTATTTTATATATTAATTTAAATATATGTAAATAAAGAAATTAGGAATTAAAAGTTAAAAAAATATATAATCTATAAGTTTAAATCATAGTTGGTACCTTTTGACTTATTCAAAACCTGCAATATTTTATATATTATGTTTGTTTATTTATTTTGAGCATTTGAAATTAAATCTGTGTAAAAAATTTTGTAAATATTATTCCATTAGTTATTTTTTACTAAATATGAATTGAATAAATTCAATAAGGAATTTGAATTCAAAACTTTTTTCAAATAAAAATCGATTTCGAATCCTGTTTGAAAGTTTCAAATACTATTTGAATTCGACTTATCTTTTTCGAATTTGATACTATTTGAAAATTTCAAAATTCGACTTATTTGATTCAATTAACTTGAATTCGATTCAATTCGAAGAACACCCCTAATTCAACCCATGAATTAAATCATATTATTAACATTTTTTATGTTTAACATTTTAACTTTTATTTAACTCGTATAGTACATGGGTCACTAACCTAATTCATATTAAACCAAAATATAAAACATTAAAGTAAAATACTACATAAAAATATAAAACTACAAATTGAATAATAAACATTAAAATTAAACTGAGTGACCCTTTCAATACACCAAGATCATATATTTAGATTACATTACACAGAAGGGTTTTTAAGAAAACATATGATTGAACAATACTCGTGGGCTGAAGAAACAAACCTAGTCTTAATTACAGGCTAATCACATATTAATTGCAATTAAATTATACCACATGATATATAGGAATTTGAAAACATACCCTATAGTTTCCAATAAATTCCCAACCTATGTAAAATGCCTGAAATCACACCCCAAAACAATATCTCCACAAATATAACATAAAGCAAAATCCCCACTCTTCTTGAATCCCAAACATCAATGAAAATGTGTTTTTGAATCCAATATATCTGCATCCATTCCAACACTTCATTTTCAATTCTTTTGCTTTCAACTCTTCACTTTGGGTCAAGTTCTACTTTAGGGTTTGATTGGGTCAGGTTGGATTGGGTTCGGTTGACCGAAACACTTTTTGTCATTTCCGTACATATTTAAAGGATAAGTTCATATATCTCTTAAAACTTGAGTGATATCATATATACCAAACAAAGAATTTTGATAACAAATATACCCTGCTTTCAGTATATACAAAACTATAAGCGTCTTAACTGGGTATATTTGATGTTGCAAGTTTTAAGGGGTACATGAAATTGGCCCCAGTAAATAATGTGTTACTCATGACACATAAACTATCATTACATGCTGTAATAATCTAAATTGAGTGAAATTATTTAGAAAATTAAAAGGTTCAAAGAATCGACTTTAGACGACTTCAAATCTTGAAACCTCACCCTATTGTTAAATTCTTTTATGTTGGATAGGTTTAACTCGTTCAAGATAAAACACAACCCATTTAAATGGTCCGAAATTGCCACTTACTAAATGTAAAACTTACCAGGGTATTATGGGGATTATCATAGTACCAGCCATTAAAAAATCCTGCAAAGATTCCTTCAGCTGCCATAACATAGACAAGCATTGCATTCATCCCAATCCATTCCAATGGCATAAACAGATATCTCAACCTCCAGATATCCACCTGGAAGTCAGACCTTTTGTTTAACATTTTATTATAATTAAATGAATAATGAATAATATAATGAACTTCAATTTATTGATCTAAACCAAGCAGTTTTGACACTGATTTAATTAGTCACATGAATGATTCTTTTAGTACATTATTTACGTAGTGTACACATAGTAATTGATATTTGTTACACAAATAAACAATAGAGAAAGTTCCTTTGAAAACCACAAAAAGCTAAAATGGAAGGCAAAGATTTTAATCAAATATGACTATCCCATGCACAATGTACACACCTTTCATTCACATGTGAATAGACTTATGTAAATCTGCAAGCCTATATTCACATGTGAGTACTCAAGCTTGACTCTTCACTTTTTCTAAGACCCAGTTCTTCTTAGGTGAACTTGCCTCTATACTAATACATATATGGGTGTCTATATACACAGGCACACACATACATATGTGTAGGTATAGATATATAGATATATGTGTGTGTGTGTTTGTATTTGTGTTTGTGTCTCTCTCTTTCTTTATATATATATGTATTTTTATATAGGTGTGTATATACACGTATATATACACACACGTGTATATATATACATATATTTATATATAGAGAGAGACACTATATATACGTATATACACGCATGTATGTGTGCATGCATATGTGCTTGTGCATGCGAGACCGTTGTGGGTACTTGCATGTGGATGTGCGAGCGTCCCCGTGTCTACACATATGTATACACAATACATGTATGTTTATATATGTACACTCCCTCCATTCCCTCTATTAGATGTCATGCTTTCACCTTAAAAGTCATTATTCAAGATTTATAATTGTAAGTTATATATGTTCTGATACTATATTTCTTGTGATCTTTTATGCAGATATATATACTCCCCCTCAAGAATCAAATATATTTATAAATACCCAACTTGAAACTGAAAGCAACTCGTTTGGCATTCAAACTCTCAAGTCTATTGACACTTGAAAGTCAAAAATAATTGCTTTTGGGAACGGAAGTAGGAAATGAAGGGCACAAAGTTAGTCATTACATTACCATTATGTAGAAGAACGAGAAGACCAATGCTGCTGCCCCTGATGTTACACAAACATAACTAAAAGTGTACAACTGTTTATTTAGAGGAATTGCTGCACAAAATAAGAAATGTATAGTGAGATACTTCATAGATCAAGGCAAGTATTATAGGTGGAAAGATGGGTGGGTTCAGGGAGATGGACAGCAGGTCAAAGCGGGTCGGGTCAGTTGCATTGTTTAACCAGAAACCATTTCTTTCCCAAATTCTTTTTATAAATAATCGGTGAGTTAAATTACATATTAATAGAAAAATAACTATATTATTACAGTTTTACTCTAACTGTTCTGCATAATGATTTAGAAGGTTGTATGGATTTAAAATACACTTGACCAGTTTGACCTGTTTCTTTTTCATTATACCAGTTAAAACATAAAAAGGATTGACATCAACCCATTTATATGTAAATAGATCAAAAATTGACACCCCTAATGAATATAAACTAGATCAAGTATCGAGTTCATTATATGGAAACAAACCATCTGTGAAATGAAGGACAATTCCCAAAACAAGGAGTCCAAGACCCATCAAAATCCAATGTGTCAGCCTAGATGAGTGATCCTGAAAATCATACGTAAATTAAGAAGCAATAATTGGTTCTCATAAAAGGGGTCTAGTTATACTTCTGTAATTATAATTCTTAGAACTTAAACTTATATTTCATATTAAATAATACTAATTGTATTTCTCATCGTTCAAAAATGTGATGAAAAAACGGATCAATTTTAAGTCTGAAGTTGGTGTTTGACCTTGAAAGTGAAACTGTACCATCTCTTTTGGTTAAGTAGGAAGAAATGAACCAACCTTCATCTGTATGAGTACATGCCCAAAGTGCACTCCAATAATTGTAGAGAGAATAGCAGAAAAAGAGCTGTTACAATCGAATAATGTGTGTATGAGTTTATGAGCACAAATAAAATAAAGCAAAAGAAAAGATGTGCATAGATGGGGAAAAATAGAATGGCAATTTTTTGAGATTTTACAAATAACTATTTATTAAATAAAACCATTTAATGTGGTTTTCTGCATTAAACTTTCAGTGATCATAGGCTAAGTACTTCCTCTTTTATATTAATTTTCATATTTTGTTTAACCTGAAATTATTAACCTTTCTACAGATCTATGTCCAGTGTTATAGGATCACAAAAAAAAGAACACACAATCTTTCTTATATGTCCAATAATTTTTTATTTGTTAAATGATAATCAATCTGCAATGTTTCCAAATATTTCATTTCAACCTGAGCAGGTGGAAAAAAAGTTAATATATTAAAAGTTTTCTTTCAATTGTTTTCTAGCCTCCACAACCAAAGCAGACCTTAAAATTCCTTCAGGTTCAAAAGGTGCCAAACACCAAGATGGAGCATCCTTCTTGAAAGGGCCCTCATAAGGGGATCTCTTGGTGCAAGCCTGCCATTGAAATTAAAATATTATGAAACCTTTAGCAAATAAAAAACATAAAGATCTAGAGGTAGCAGTTTCAACCCATTTACTTACGAATGGGTCTATATGGGTTGTGTTTTACCTTAAAAGTGGGTCAGATGAGCTAAATGTCACCCAAAATCTGATGTTAATGCAAATATTATTATTATCATATTTTTTTGCAATTGTTAGTAAAAAAAAATTAAAATATGAAGAATACAATTTTTGCAGGCCAACCTGCCCTGTCTCAACCTGTTCTAATAAATATTGATTTCAATCTGACCTACTTTGACTCGCTTACCCTATGTGCCATGAATATTGCCACCTCTAGTAAGAGAAATGAAAATGAAAAAACACATAGAAAGATGTTGAATTTGTGGTGACCTTAGATCTCTTCCAAGCAGGATGGGGATACATATGATTGATTCCAAGCACTTGTCTATCTATATAACCCACTGCATTACATGGAGGATCAAGTTTTCCTCTCACATCACAAGCTACCTGACAACAAGACCACAAAACAGGTTGGGTAAGGCCATAAACAGGTCAAATTTAAGTAAGAGCCGTAACCGGTTGGGTTGATCCAAAAAGACTTTTTTTCTCCATTTTTATATTTTAACAAATAGTTAATGCGTAAAATAGGATTACAAAAACAATCTTATTGAATTAGCAATCTAAATTGTTCTTTAGAGTGATTTAGGAGCTTATGTGCATTAAAATATGCTTTGGGTCACTTTCAACATAAACTCTCAATTTGACCTGTTCTTTGTTAGAGCTAAGCTTGCTATTAAGCCCATTTGAACCATTTCAGATATAAAAATAACCTGAATGGACTCATTTATAACAAAATAGATTGAAATTTCCCCTTTTAAAAGTGTAAGAAACCCAACTTCTCTCCACAATGAATGATTCAGACAATAATCTTGAGGATATACTAAAGTAGATCGTCAAGTTACTAATATGATACTGTTTTTGACCTATCATGAGAATTGAAATCTTAGGGATTAAGTCATAGATTAAACAAAGATCCATTGAAGCAATCCCTAATAACTACATAAACAGGCATCTTAATTACTAAGGCAAAATCAACTACATTTCAACTTTTTTTATAAATAAATAGATGTATTTTACCTTCTTCTAACAATAACAACTGAAGCAAATGCCAATACCAAAAACAAAAATGTTGGGTTCTAAAATTGAATTACTGAACTTAAACTCAAAATTCATGATGAACCTTTTCTTTGAGAAATTTTGAGAGTAATACATACGGTTAAAATCTTTCCATAATCCGGGCTGTCTGTATTGTGGACTGTGAACTGCCAAGTGGGGACATAAGTTCCATAAATAACTGCCAGGTAAACTATGAGAACACAAACTCCAAGCAGCCTGCATGATTTACATTTGAACACTGTGGTCATACAACCAGTTAAATGAGATGGATCCGCAAAATTAAAGGTGGCAAACGGACGGACAGGAGGTTCTGTAGTGGGTCACAACAGGTAAATTCTTGGTGAGAGTCGGTCAGGTTGGGTTGACTAGAAACACTTGTTGTCTAAAAAGTTTTAATTATTTATGAATGATTATAAATCTCAAATATGATTAAAGAATTTACATGTTTCAACAATAATAAGTTTTTTATTAACAAAATGGTTCAGGATGTTTTTATGAAATAAAAGTGCACATTATTAGTTATTTTTAGCTAATATTTATCTTTTTACCCATCTGACTCTTTAGAAATAGAACATAAAACAAATAAACCCATTTCATGAGTCAAAATTGGCAAATACCAGTGCCAAAAGTACAACTTATATATGGAAAACCGTGCAGGTGGTAGTTCCTTGGCTTGTGCACCATGAGTTGCAATTTCCAACATTCCAACAATGAAATAAGCAAGGGCAATTCTCTAGAAAATAAACCCATATCATCAATCCTACCTAAAAACAAAACATCACTAATCATTGTGACAAATCTCAGAAAAGATTGTAATTATAATTACCTGGAGAATACCACACCACCTAATATTCTTCATGTCAACACCGTATGTTAATTTGTCAGGAGCATGTGAGAAACCACCTTATGACAATACATGAACACGAAATAGTATTAAGATCAATTTCATCTGTTAAATGGAGAAGTAAAGAACTTAATAACAAAAACAGAAACAAATAAGATACTATCTAGTCAAAGACCAGTCTCAGTCATCAATCTAATAATACTGCTTTTGTTATCTTAATTAGCACATTAATATTTTACAAAAAAAAAAATAAAAGATGGACAAAGAGTTTTGCAGTTAAATCCTTTCTAATTATTCTTGTTCGTTATCTAACAAAAGTTGGATTAAATATTTAGTACTAGTTTAAAGAAACCAGATGAAAGATTTGGAGAATAGGTAAGTGAGATTGAATAATTGAAGCAAGGAAATAAATTGGTTCACTTGAAATGAAAAAGTTGGTATAGGGTCAAAGGCCCCCCCATTTTACCTAAACCATCTTTAAACATGTGAGAAATTTTTACCTTAATGTATTATAATAATTATGTACTTATGTTTATCTTTTTAATTAATTACTCAAGGACATGATATTTTTATTACTTATAATTGACTATTAATAGTATTAATTAGTTGAACCAAATAATAAATAAAAACAGGAAAGATCCCAAACACATAACAATAGATTTCTCACCTGTCACGGCAAATTATTGACATGACATACAATCATGAATTTGGGTCTTTCATATTTTGATTTGAAATCAAATTAGGAATTTCAATATGAATACATGTCGATCATGTGCACCTACCATACATAGTAAACCATTTATATATCCCTCACACATATGCCTATACATACACACACATAATACATGCATATAAGTATATATCGGCATCTAGTAGAAAGCCTTTTATCATATGAAACAATTTTTTGATAACCCAATTAATTCTTGTACAATTGTATTATTATATTTACGGACCTTTCTCAAAGTATTAGAGTTTATTGAGTAAACTTCGGTTTTACCCTCTATTATTGGTCAAGATAATGATTTTTATCAAAGAGGTATTAAAATCATGTTCTTACTCCCTTAATAATGGCAAAGGTATTTAGGTATTTTTACATGTAAAGACTAATTATGTAATTTATTAAAATGTATATTATCAGGAGAACCAATAATGTAATATAGTTAAATAATATATTTAAAATAATTAAAACCCTACCCCCAAACCTTTATCTCCCCTTAGTCTTTCTCACTCTCTTCATCGTTGCTAACCATTCACCACTACCCCCTAAACCAATGGCGGACTCAATATTCATAAATATATAAAATTAATGAACCAAAATTTATACTACTAGTAAAAAAGAGGGGATGGCGGATATGAAGTTTCTCCCGTCCCTACCCCACCACCTCCCTACACCATCGCTAACATCCACCACCACAATCTTAATCGAAGCTGTATTACCAAAATCTTCATCCCATAACGCCTTGTTGTTAGCATCGAAACCCCATAGGGCTTCATCAAAGGGCATTGAATCAAAGTGGCGTACATTTCGTATCTGACAATGGGGCGATGTTTTGCATATTGTTAGGTAAGTCAGTCTGCGAAAAGTTAGGGACTGGATAATCAAATAGATCTTCCGAAAATGGTACATCCATTTCCAAACCCTAATTGAACACCGAAGACCCTCTATTGCAAACCAAACCCTAATTGCACACCGAAGACCTACTGTTACCAATCACAATCAATCTGAACCCATATCTCCTTTGATTACTAGTTGTTCAGCTATCCTTGAATCTAGTTATGCCTAAAATCATACCCTTGAATCTTGTCATGCCCAAAAGTGAAACCCTAGATTTGAAGACCTAAAGTAATCAGAGACGAGGACGGCTGGTCGGAGATGGAGATGAAAGTTAGTGTGTATATGTGTTAGTGTGAAGGTATGTATGCAAGCATGTATGTATGTAAATCAATTTGAGTTTAGTGTTTAATTTTCTAGAATATTTTTAAGCAATTTACAAAAATACTCCATGTTAGTTTGATAAATTACATAATTAGTCATTACATGTAAAAAACAACCCAAACACCCTTGCTTGTAGCTTGAATATTTAATGGAATTAGTGGGTTGGAGTTTATTAAGACAAGTTGAGGAGTAAAAACCATGAGTTTGGAATCTTTGAATGAAAAATGTTATTTAGATCAAACAACATAGAGCAAAAGTGAAGTTTAATGTTAAACTTCATTAAATAGTCTTGTTAAAATATATTTGTGGTTCATGATTTATAACTTTAGAAGAAAGGATACCATTTGCAAGGGTAACAAGACGTTTTCATTTTAATACTAAGCTTCATTATTTACATTAGACTTGTTGAGAATACATGGGTTACAAGTTATAACTATGACATTATGCCATTAAATTAAGAATATATGGTAGAAATATTATTTACAAATGATAATATGTTTACTCATCCTTGTAATATTCTAAGAATAAATGCTAATAAGACGACAAAAGGACCAATACAAATTCTAACACACAGAAGGTGCACATTCAATGCGAGGATTTATCATCGATTGGACGTATCTTGAGCTGATAAATTTGATCTCATAAAATAACAATTAACAAAACCACCACAAATGCTTACTCAAATATATATCAGTTGTCCAACTACAATTTTTCAAGCTATTTAACAAAATTAACAATGCCAATACCAAGAGAAATGGAATATCAAGTGAAACAAATACAAGATAGCATTTTCATTACCATCGTCGAATCATAAAAAAGCAACATTTGTGATTGTTAAAGTGAATGTAAAATAGTCGCCGATGTAGTTACAACAGTCGAGTGGATAACGAAGACTTTCTTATTACAAGGGAATGACAGCTTTCTCTATCATGACGTGTTTTGCTTGTTCGAACAATTAGTTTGGTGAAAACTAAATCGTGAGTTTCTGAATAGGCAATCGTCAGACGGTCAAAAACTAATAATATCCTGTCATGTTTACTTGGGCTATTGCGATAGCCACTTATAAAACCTTCCATCTTGGTCGCATCCTACTTCAACTAGAATCGTTCCATTTGTATCTTGGTAAATTATACTATATACCCGCATAGAATCCATATTTTTAGGTTTGGATACGTTGATGATATAGACCGCATGCGTTTATTCCTCTTGAGCAGTCGTGACAGTTCTTCCGGACTCTTCTCTTGCTGAATGTCTTTATGTTTTAGAAGATTGATTTGTTTCAAAAATCAAACCACTTAGAAGAACATATACTCATAAAACTTCCAGATCAGCCAATGGATTAAACATTGTCTCGCTATTTTGGACATTGATTGGTTCCATTTTTTAAAACATTACTATCACTTATACCACTTTTCTTTTGATTGCGGAGATTGTTATAGATGTAGTTAACTTTGTCAACTTTCAATTAATATCACTCTACCGAGTTATGTTAATGGTGAGAACGATATATTTCATGCGCATCCCGTTACAAAGTAAAATTGTTTCGTAACAAGGTTGAATTAATGGTGAAAAGCTTGTGAGAGCATTCGCAATCTACATCTCCATATCTATAATTACATTAAAAATCACTACTTTTTCTCTCTCTTTTTTAATAAAATAATATGTTTTTGTACTTTTATTATTACATTTTCTCTCTCCTCCACTCACAACCACTTTCAACAAATATTCAAAAAATTAATAGAGATTAACAGTGTTTTAACAAATATAGAAATGAACAATAACATGTTTTCTATCCTCCACTAACAACCACTAATAAACATTCTCTATAATATAAAGAACACGCTCACAGAATTATAGAGAACGGGCTGTGAACATATTTTTAACTGATTTTGTTATTACCGTTGTCGAAACCAAAGTGAAATCGAAGATGGGGGTGTGTGGCGGAGGCGACAAGGAGTAGTGGTGGTCGTGACAAGGTGGTGGTGGCATCGTGGCGATGGTGGTGTTGTGGTGGTGGTTGAGATAGGGTTGTGTGGGTGACTTGAGAAGAAAGGAAGAAGAAGAGTAAAATAGTCAATTTATAGTTACTTAACGGAATAAACTAAAGGTCGTTTGACGCAGGGACGAAACATGTTACGTTTTTTCAAACCTTAGTACCAAACGTGTAATTTCTTAATCCCAGGGACGAAATGTGAAATTTGTACAAACCTCAGGGACGATTCGTGTAATTTACTCTAAATCTATACTATATATTAAGTATATGAGAGTGGTATTTTAAGATACCATAGAATTAAGAACACTTACTATATTCAATTCATAAGATACAACCACTTTTGAGGGTAAAATAGTATTTATAACATTATTTATAAATTACCCCTTACAATTAGTTACATAATAATCTTATACTTACTAACACTTGTATAACATTTTATATTATCTACCCATAAACCAAAAAAAACTTAATATGTTCTAGGATTTCAGCTATATTTTTTAATCTATCACATTTAAAAACATTTTGAGACTACAACTTAACTTGTGTTATTTTTTAAACGTTTTGGTGTAAAGTTTTTGCTGAATAGATTTTTATTTTGTGAGGTACGTACAATAAGTTAATGCATATATGTACAAGTACTCTTGCAGAACCCATTTATTTGATGTTTTAAATTTTAGGTTAGAAAAAACATAATAGATTGTAAAACTACTACAAGAATAACAAAATATTAAATTCATACGCCGGATTGTCACATCCCGGCGGAAGCGTGAGATGCTTTGGGTGTGACTTGCTTGTTCAGAACTCATTGATTAAAAGAGTTAATCACATAGCACAGCAAAACAAAACATAACATAATTCAGTTCATAATTAAGGATAATTATAAAGTTAGGATTACATCAAATCATAACAGTCAAAATTTGATCTAATATAATCCTATTACAAACATATTATCTAACTGCTACATCTTCAGTAACGATGAAAATGCGTCCACCGATAAGCTGAGGTCATACATGTTCACAGTTAGATTAACACAGACTTTTCCATTATTTCTCCCCAGCCGTTATACACATCAAAAAAGAATATTAAGCTGTTGGTGAGATCAAAATAGTCAACATAAAGTTGGTGAGATCATAGGTTTATCTTAAACAAAATATTTTTGATGCATCAGATACAACCAAACCTTACTTAATAATAAGATCATTCATAACTGTCATAACATAATTCATAAAATCAGATAATATAGCATCACAATACTCATCCTGTTGGTGCAGGAAATATTTTCCTAAGTAGCGCTACCAATATTATCCAACGGTCCCATATCCGAATTAATGGTTGTAACATAAATGACAGTATAGCTCAAAAATCTAAATAATGCATCAATTCATAAAAACAGTATGCTTTTTCCCTTAAAAGTTTATAAAAATAAAAATGGGGCTATGAATCTCACCTCTTACTTCAAATGATAACCTATAAACAAAAATATTTATAGTTTAGCAAAAATATCTTTTCTTTAATATTTTTAGCACCTCAAACTATAAAATTTATTATAGAAATTATAATCAAACATATACCACGAAATTTTTACAGTAAGTGGGTCCTAAAGTAAGACATAACATATTTAAATTTTATATTCCAATTATTTATAGTTTATTTCTAGAATTTTAATATTATTTGAATAAATTGTCAGAAATACCTTCAAACCTCTAAAAATTTCCAAACTTTGTCAGAATATATTTTACAAAATTCATATTTCCTCAAAATTTTCTCAGGTTCTAAATCATAGCAGAGCCTATTTTTATGATTTTTATTATTTTACAATATTCGGTAAAAATAGCAGGATACGTCCAAAAGTTCTGATCTTTATACAAACTGATCTATTCTAGTTATTATACTTTCTGTAACGTTTTCATAATTTATCTCAAAGTTTAATTATTTTTCCTGATTTTCATATAGCAGAAATTTCTAAAATTCATAATTTATTCATAACTTTGAATTAGGCCACAAAACTTTTTCCGCAAGTCTTATAAATCATAGTAATCAATATATAATTTTTCCAATCATTTGCCAAGGTCGTTTCTTCCAGCATGAAATTTTCTTTCAAATACTTAGATAATTTATATAAATTATTTCACTTATAGTAATAGCATCAAAATTTTCAAAACTATATTTCTTAATATTCTAAACGTATTTACAATGTTTGTTCCGAAAATCACAGTCAATTACATAATAAACTGAATTTAACAAGTTGCACATAAATTTTCAACCCTTAGTTGATAATTTTCTTTATATAACTTTTAATTATCAAGATTTACTTATTTAATTCAGATTCATAAAACCTCCTTACAGCTTTTTGAATAGATTTATATATTTGTAAGATTTTTGCGAAGAACTTTAATGTTTAATCACAAGGGTTAGTTATATGTGTTGTTTAAACACATATATATTTTGGTAAGCTTAACTAGTTGTGGTTTAGGGAATAAAACCTTGATTTTGATAGAGAAAGTGGGTGATGATAGATGATAGTAGCTTCTTTCTCCGATGCTCCAACTCGTGTGGATGTCTTGAGCTCCCAAAGCTGTAATTTCCTTGCAAAAGTTGATTTGGAAGGTGATGGTGTTCGATTGTGGTGATGTTATTGTGGTAACCGATAGTGGTGATGTTGGTGGTGATCAGTTATGGTGTTAATCCGAGAGATGATGGAGTGGTGATGGGAGTTGAGTTGGTGGTGGTTAGTGGCTTTCGGTGGTGGTGTTTGGAAGTGGTAACCGAGAGCTTTAAAGAGAAAGAGTGGAGGTGACCAAAAGTGAAGATGATGATGGTATTCGGTTGAAGAGGTGGTGACCGAGAGAGTTATGATGGTGGTGTTTGTTTGAGAAGATGGTGGGCATGGAATAAGGTGGCAAGGTTTATAAGGTGGCAAGGAATAAGACATGGTGAGTGTCCCTTAGAGCTAGGTGGCGGCCAAGGGCAAATGACTCATCAAGTCTTTTAATTGCTAAATATTTAAGTTGTTAATTTTAATGTTCTAATGAACCGAGACTAGAGCTTAGGTTATGCTTATTTTGAGGTTTAGGTGTTTAGGTTTTGCTTAGTTTTGTTTTGATGCTATACTTTCTTTGATGTTGTATTGTATGGTGGTGTTTGGTTGGGTTGTATTTTTGGTTTACTTGGTGTTTGTTTGGTGTTATATGGTTGATGTATTTTGATCACATAAGGTTTAGTATCAAAATATTATGTATTCGAATACATGCACACGTAAATTTTTGTGCATGCATGCAAGCATGCATACGTACAACATATATATACACACATAAACACACATAATTTATAATGAATTAACCAAATATAGAGTAATATATACGATGGTTTATTAAAAATATTAACGTATGAAATCCTGAGTTTTAGGGTTGTCACATTCTCCTTCGTAAAAATAATTTCGTCCCGAAATTTATTTGGAGAGTAATACCTAAAGTTGAGAAAAACTTATCTGATTACTGACTTAAAATAGATGGGGATACTTTCTTCTGATTTCATCTTCTTTTTCCCATGTGAATTCTGATCCTCTTTTTGCATTCCACCTAACCTTCACTATGGGTATCTTATTCTTTCTTAACCTCTTTACCTCTTTGTCTACAATGGCTACGGGTTCTTCCACAAACTGAAGTTTCTTATCAACTTTGACCTCTTGAATTGGTACTTTTAATGTCTCATCTGTTAGACATTTCTTTAGGTTGGATACATGTAAAGTGTTGTGTACTACACTTGATTCTCGAGATAAATTTAGTCTATACGCAACTGGGCCAACTTTGTCAGTGACTTTAAATGGTCCAACATACCTAGGGTTTAATTTACTCCTTTTCCCAAATCGAATGATTCCTTTTGTGGGTGATATTTTCAGATAAACCTTATCTCCAACTTGAAATTCTAATGGCTTTCTTCTTTTATGAGCATAACTTTTATGTCGATCACGTGCTGCCTTCAATTTATTTTTGATTTCCTTGATCTTGTCAGATATTTCTTGAATTAGGTCAGGGCCTATAAGTTGCCTATCTCCTATTTCATTCTAACATAGTGGTGATCTACATTTTCTTCCATACAAGGCTTCAAATGGGGTTGTTCCAATACTGGAATGATAGCTGTTATTATAAGAAAACTCTATCAAAGGTAGATGTATATTCCAATTGCCTCCAAAATCCAATACACAAGCACGCAACATATCTTCCAACATTTGAATTGTCTTTTCACTTTGCCCATCTGTTTGTGGATGATATGCTGTACTAAGGTTTATTTGGGTTCCTAAAGCTTTTTGTAGGGTTTGCCAGAACCTAGATATGAATCTACTGTCCCTGTCGGATATAATTGAGATGGGTATTCCATGTCTGGACACAATTTCCCGCATGTAAATTCTTGCTAATTTCTCCATTTTATAATCTTCTCTAATTGGCAAGAAGTGTGCTGATTTGGTTAATCTGTCTACTATAACCCAAATTGTGTCATACCCACTTGAGGTTCTTGGTAGTTTAGTTACAAAATCCAAGGTGATCTGGTCTCATTTCCATTCTGGGATCTCGGGTTGTTGCAGATATCCTGAAGGTTTTTGGTATTCAGCTTTAACCCTTGAACATGTATTACATCTTTCTACAAATTCTCCGACTGATCTCTTCATGCCAGGCCACCAGTATTGGTTTTTCAAATCTTTATACATTTTGTTATTTCCTGGATGCACGGAATATTTCGATTTATGTGCCTCTTGTAGAACGATTCTTCTAAGTATATCATCATCGGGAATCCAAGTTCTCCCCTTGAACTTTAAAATTCCATTTGTACTTTCTTCCAAATCTTTTATTTGTCCTTTCATCTTCAACTTACCTTTTTGTTGGGCCTCCCGTATTTGATTTAACAGATCTGATTGTAATTGCATTCTCATGGCACGTACTCGTAATGGTTTAACTCTATCTTTCCTACTTAATGCATCTGCTACTACATTTGCCTTACCTGGATGGTATTTGATCTCACAGTCATAATCACTTAATAGTTCTATCCATCTCCTTTGCCTCATATTCAGCATTTTCTAATCAAATATGTGTTATAAACTCTTATGATCTGTATATATTGTACATTTTGTTCCATACAGATAATGTCTCAGATCTTAAGTGCAAATATTACTGCTCCTAATTCCAAATCATGAGTAGTATAATTCTTTTCACTTCCCTAAGTTGTCTAGAGGCATAGGCAATTACTTTACTCCGTTGCATTAATACACATCCAAATCCTTGACGAGACGCGTCACAATATACTATAAAATCATCAGTCCCTTCTGGTAATGACAAGATAGGTGCACTACATAATTTACTTTTTAAGAGTTCAAATGCAGCCTTTTGCTTCTCTCCACAAATGTAAGGCTTATCCTTTTGAGTTAATTCAGTCAGAGGTTGGGCTATTCTTGAGAAATTTTTTATGAATCTTCTGTAGTATCCGGCCAGCCCTAAGAATTGGCATACCTCTGTTGGTGTTTTGGGATCTTCCCATTTCTTAACAGCCTCTATTTTTGCTGGATCTACTTGTATACCTTCTTGGTTAACTATGTGTCCAAGGAATTGCACTTCTCTTTTCCAGAATTCACATTTTGACAATTTTGCATATAATTTTTCTTTCCTTAACAACTTCAAAGTCAACCTTAAGTGATGTTCATGATCCTCCTTATTTTTGAAATAGATTAAAATGTCATCTATAAAGACTATGACAAACTTATCTAAATTCGGCTTACATATCCTATTCATCAAATCCATAAATACAGCTGGAGCATTGGTTAATTCAAATGGCATTATGAGAAATTCATAATGTCCATACCTAGTTCTGAATGATGTTTTTGGTATGTCTTCATCCTGAACTCTTAAATGATGATATCCTGATCTTAAATCTATCTTTGAAAAGTAACTAGATCCTTACAATTGGTCAAATAGGTCGTCTATCCTGGGTAGGGGATACATATTCCTTATAGTTACCTTATTGAGTTCCCTATAGTCTATCCACATTCTAAACATTCCATCTTTCTTTTTAACAAATAGAACGGGTGCTCCCCAAGGTGACACACTAGGACGTATAAACTCCTTATCCAGTAGTTCTTGAAGTTGGCTCGTTAATTACTTGATTTCTATGGGTGCTAAACGGTAGGGTGCCTTAGCAATAGGGGTTGTTCCTGGTATTAACTCAATTTTGAAATCTACTTGACGAGGGGGTGGTAAACCAGGTAATTCATCAGGAAATATATCAGAATATTCATTAACGATAGGAACACTTTTTAGGTTTACTTTATCTATTTTGGTGTCAACAATATGGGCTAGGAAAGCTAAGCATTTCTTTCTTAAACATTTTTGTGCGTTCTTACAGGAAATTATCTTCATGACACCTCTAGGTTTCTCACCATATATACAAAGTGTTCTATTTTCATTATTCAGAGGAATTCTTATCATTTTCTTGCCACATACTATTTCAGTCTGATTTTTACTTAACCAATCCATTCCCACATCAATATCAAATCCTCCTAGATCAATAGGAATCAGATCTATATTGAAACAATATTCATCTAAATTTATAGTACAATTAGAAATGATTTCACATGCTTCAATTATCTTACCATCAGCTAATTCTATCATATATATTTGATTTAACTTTTCTGAGGTTAGATTAAGTAGTGGTCTAAACGTATTTGAAACAAAACTACGGGTTGCTCCAGTATCAAATAGCACAGTGGCGTACTGATTGTTTATAGGAAACGTACCCATTACAACCTCCTGTTCATATCGAGCTTCTTCAGCTTGCACACAAAAGCTCTTCCTCGAGGGTTGTTTTGGTTGACTGGAGCCTTACCCTTTAGTTGTAGACATTCGTTTCGAAAGTGGTTTTCGTTTCCACATTGATAACAGACTGGTTTTGGGTTAGTGGGGCTCTTATAGTCTCCGGATATATGTCCCTTTTTCTTGCAGTTGTAACAGATTACCATTGCGCAATTACCCTAATGATATCTCTAACAGGTACTGCACCATGGCTGGTTCTCGGTTTGTGGTTTCCTTTCCCGCGTCATTCCTAAGAAGTTTCGGGTGGGTTGTCGGGTTATCCTTTTCTGGGGATTTCCTCCGAGCTTTCCTCCTGGGTTATTGTCATCCCATTTACTTTTATCTCCTGATCTTGGGTTACTTAAGGATCCATTTCTTATCATTTCGTCAGTCAAGCTTCCTGATAAGCTCACGACATCTTGGAAAGTTTTAGGCATAGCGGATTTCACTAGTCCTCTTATTTGTGGTACTAATCCCCAAATATATCTTCCTATCTTTTTGCTTCTGGGGTTACCAAGTATGGTACTAGTCTTGAGAGTTCATTATATCTGTCAGTGTACTCTCGATGTGCTGCCCTTTTATTTCTAGTGCTAAGAATTCAGCTTCTAATTTTTCTATTTCATTGTAAGGAGAATACTTTTCTATTACTAAACCCCTGAATTCCTCGCAACTTAATCCATTCATAATATGCCTACCTTTAGTGTGCATTTCCATTTTCCACCAAGATTGTGCCTCTCCCTTTAGTGAATACGAAGCAAACAGGGTTTTTTTGTTGTTGGCACAATTATTGATTTCCAAGGTTGATTCCATCTCGTTCAACCAGCGTAGGGCTTGTACAGCTCCGCCTCTACCATCAAATTCTTGGGGCCTGCATGACATAAAAACCTTATAGGAGCATCTTTTTCAGTTATAGTTCCTTCTTCCAGTTGTCCTCTCATGGTGTCGTCTACGGGTGTTTCGTTTCCTGGTGTCGCAGTTCCTAGGTTTAGGTTTTGTTGGAGTTGGGTTACTAGTGTGGGTATAGCAGCCTCTATCTGCTGTGTTACTAATCATGAGATTCTATCATCCTCATTGGTGGTTGTGCTTACAGGAGTTTCTTCTTCGAGCCTGGTTCTAGGTCGTCCAACTCGCGCCGTTCTTCTTACGGGCTGTGTGTTCCTTCTTGGCGGCGTGATTTTCTATAGTTAATTGTAGTCAATATTAAAAGAATTTTAAATTCTTAATAGTATGTTAGCTAACACATAACAGACAATAATTCCAAACATAAAAGATATATTTCATTTAAGTTCTTATTAAGGATTTTTGCATGTTAAAGTTAGAAGGTAATTTTAATTTCCATGAACGCATTTCCATATCCTTGTAAAGATGTTTTTCTTGGGTGCCTTTAATTCTTTAACATCTTTCTGAATACTTCTGATTCCTTATTGGATTTTCTTAAGATTTTTAAGAGTCTGCTGAGATGTTATCATTTGGTCCTCATCCATCTTTTGTCTTTTGGTTTCTTTTTCCTCGTTCTTGGGAGAATCAACATTTTGTATTTTTGTATCTTTATTTTGCTTAGCCTGGATCTGTCTCCACGTCGTACCTTTTTCCTGGGAGTTTTAATTGTATATCCCCCTACTGTTACTGGTGCACGTTGGACATAGAATTTTGGCTTAAGGTTATTTTCTATTTTAATTTGAGGAGTTCCCATGTCTTGCTGAGGTTTGGGTTCAGATGTTATTTCTTTATAATTGCTATGGTCTGAATATTCAGATGGGTCAGTCTCACTATAATAATTATCAGAGCTCATAGCTGCAAAAAGTCTTTTTATAGTTTTGAGTAAAATAGTTAGTCACTTATTTTCACATATTATATACATATTTCAAATAAATGTTTACCTTTAAATTTACTAAAAAGTAGTGTTAGGATATTCATGAAATCACAAAAGTTCACGTATACACATAACATGCATATTTATAGTTATCATAATACGATCTTATGGTTATAGTCTAGGCATTTTATAATACCTAATTCTCTATAACCAATGGCTCTGATACTAACTTGTCACATCCCGGTGGAAGCATGAGATGCTTTGGGTGTGACTTGCTTGTTTAGAACTCATTGATTAAAGGAGTTAATCAGATAGCACAGCAAAACAAAACATAACATAATTTAGTTCTTAATTAAGGATAATTATAAAGTTAGGATTACATCAAATCATAACGGTCAAAATTTGATCTAATATAATCCTATTACAAACATATTATCTAACTGCTACATCTTCAGCAACGATGGAAATGCGCGTCCACCGATAAGCTGAGGTCATACATGTTCACAGTTAGATTAACACAGACTTTTCTCATTATTTCTCCCCATCCGTTATACACATCAAAAGAGAACATTAAGCTGTTAGTCATGATGTTTTCCTGAAAAAGCATACTCAAAATAGTCAACATAAAGTTGGTGAGATCATAGGTTTATCTTAAACAAAATATTTTTGATGCATCAGATACGACCAAACCTTACTTAATAATCAGATCATTCATAACTGTCATAACATAATTCATAAAATCAGATAATATAGAATCACAACACTCATCCTGTTGGTGCAGGAAATATTTTCCTAATTAGCGCTACCAATATTATCCAACGGTTCCACATCCGAATTAATAGTTGTAACATAAATGACAGTATAGCTCAAAAATCTTAATAATGCATCTATTCATAAAAACAGTATGTTTTTCCCCCAAAATTTTATAAAAATAAAAATGGGGCTATGAATCTCACATCTTACTCCAAATGATAACCTATAAACAAAAATATTTATAGTTTAGCAAAAATGTCTTTTCTTTAACATTTTTAGCACCTCAAACTATAAAATTCATTACAGAAATTATAATCAAACATATACCATGAAATTTTTAGAGTAAGTGGAAACTAAAGTCAGACATAACATATTAAATTTTCATATTCTAATTATTTACAGTTTATTTTCTAGAATTTGTATATTATTTAAATAAATTGTCAGAAATACCTTAGAACCTCTAAAAATTGCCAAACTTTGTCAGAATATATTTTACAAAATTCACATTTCCTCAAAATTTTCTCAGGTTCTAAATCATAGCAGAGCCTATTTATGATTTTTATTATTTTTTATATATTTGGTAAAAATAGCAGAATATGTCCAAAAATTCTAATCTTTATACAAACTGCTCTATTCTAGTTATTATACTTTCTGTAAAGTTTTCATAATTTATTTCAAAGTTTAAGTATTTTTCCTGATTTTCATATAGCAGAAACTTCTAAAATTCATAACTTATTCATAACTTCGAATTAGGCCACAAAACTTTTTCTGCAAGTCTTATAAATCATAATAATCAAAATGTAATTTTTCTATTCATTTTCCAGGGTCGTTTCTTCCAGCATGAAATTTTCTTCCAAATACTTAGATAATTTATATAAATTAATTCACTAATAGTAATGGCATCAAAATTTGCAGTACTATATTTCTTAATATTCTAAACATATGTATCATGTTTGTTCCCACAATCACAGTCAATTACATAATAAACTTAATTTAACAAGTTGCACATAAATTTTCAACCCTTAGTTGATAATTTTCTTTATATAACTTTTAATTATCAAGATTTACTTATTTATTTCAGATTCATAAAACCTCCTTACTGCGTTTTGAATAGATTTATATATTTGTAAGATTTTTGTGAAGAACTTTAATGTTTAATCACAAGGGTTAGTTATATGTGTTGTTTAAACACATATATATTTTGGTAAGCTTAACTAGCTATGGTTTAGGGAATAAAACCTTGATTTTGATAGAGAAAGTGGGTGATGATAGCTGATAGTAGCTTTTTTCTCCGATGCTCCAACTCGTTTGGATGTCTTGAGCTCCCAAAGTTGTGATTTCCTTGCAAAAGTTGATTTGGAAGGTGATGGTGTCGATTGTGGTGATGTTATTGTGGTAACCGATAGTGGTGATGTTGGTAGTAATCTGTTATGGTGTTAATCCGAGAGATGATGGAGTGGTGATGGGAGTTGACTTGGTGGTGGTTAGTGGCTTTCGGTGGTGGTGTTTGGAAGTGGTAACCGAGAGCTTTAAAGAGAAAGAGTGGAGGTGACCGAAGGTGAAGATGATGATGGTATTCGGTTGAAGAGGTGGTGACCGAGAGAGTTGTGATGGTTGTGTTTGTTTGTGAAGATGGTGGGCATGGGGAGTCTTTGGCCGAGTTTAATAGGGAAGACCTCATCATTGCCCTATAGCACTAGGTTTATAAGGTGGCAAGGAATAAGACATGGTGAGTGTCCCTTAGAGCTAGGTGGCGGTCAAGGGCAAATGACTCATCAAGTCTTTTAATTGCCTAATATTTAAGTTGTTAATTTTAATGTTCTAATGAACTGAGACTAAAGCTTAGGTTATGCTTATGTTGAGGTTTAGGTGTTTAGGTTTTGCTTAATTTTGTTTTGATGCTATACTTTCTTTAATGTTGTATTGTATGGTGGTGTTTGGTTGGGTTGTATCTTGGTTTACTTGGTGTTTGTTTGGTGTTATATGGTTGATGTATTTTGATCACATAAGGTTTAGTATCAAAATATTATGTATTTGAATACATGCACACGTAAATTTTTGTGCATGCATGCAAGCATGCATACGTACAACATATATATATATATATATATACACATAAACACACATAATTTATAATGAGTTAACCAAATATAGAGTAGTATATATGATGGTTTATTAAAAATATTAACGTATGAAATCCTAAGTTTTAGGGTTGTCACACGGATGTAAAATGACACCCCGCCGCATTGTGCGGGCACCCTTCTAGTTTTAATAATATGCAATATATTACAAATTTCTGTGATTTAAAATGGATAAAAATGATATTAAAAGTAAAATGGGGTGCACGGGGTCGAACCCGGGTCTCCATTTGTGCTCGCGTGTGTTTACAAGTGGAAGATGATGAATGAGTAGGTTGCAGGTCCGAATGATAAAGGTAATCGACATCGATGTGTGTGTGTTTTCACTATAATTAGATGATGGAAAAGGTTAAATCGATCGACTAGATTGTTCCCCCTCGATTAAACACGATTGATTTGTTTAGTTTCATATTGGACGAGTTATGGAATTTTGTTTAGATGTTCCAATTTGAAAATGATATGAATCGCTGGAGACCCGCCGGAATGGTGGCTGGAGGTGGATTCATGGGGTGGGAATTGGTTTGGGTAAAATTATAGTTTAGCCCCTCATATCTATGAATGTATTAATTCTTAATAGAACTTTATAAGTTAAAAGTTTTAGTAATTACACATTTGTCCTGGTTCGTATCGATTATTATTTTATGTTAAAAGTTTTAAAACCTTTTTGGTTTGAGTTTTTTTATTACAATTTGAATCCCAAACTTTAACTCTATTTTAAAAAATAAATAATAAAATTATTAATTTATAAAAATCTTATGAACTTTATAAAAAAACAGTAATTTTAATTATTTATTTTAATTCAATAACTAAAACTCGTAATTAACACTTAAACTTTATAAACTTATAATAATATATTTTATAAATTATAAAATTATTTTAAATCAAATAAAAGAAAAAAGTCAATACGTTTGAACATCATAATAAATAATATGTCTAGAGAAATAATTCATTTATATAACTGAACCCAAAGAGGTAATAAACTTGTTCATGAATTGTTCACGAACACTTACCAAACGAGATTTCTTGTTCGTGTTCGTTCATTAAGAAAATGAACATGTTCATGAACTATTCACGAACGCTTACCGAATACAAATGAACACAAACAAAAGCAAACGAACACAAAAAATTGATCATGAACATGACGAATACAAAAAAGCTCATGAATACAAACGAATTCAAATTATTATAGATTTATTTTAGAATAAAATCTGTATTTTTTGTTACAAACATTACACAAAATCAATCAAAATATATAAGTAGTTAACATAAATATCAAAAAATACTTGATATAATAGTCATAAAAATAACTGACACAAAAACTAAGAATATAAACAATACCTTAACGAACATAAACGAACACATTATTAAACGTCACGAACAACCATTAACGAACATAAACAAACACATTATTGAACGTTCATGAACATAAATGAACGAACATGTCTTGTGTTCATGTTCGTTCGTTTGACTAAACGAATAAAATTTTATTGTTCGTGTTCGTTCATTTACTAAACGAGCGAACATAAACGAACTTCCCACCGAACGATTCACGAACTGTTAGCTGAATGTTCAGTTCATTTGCAGCCCTAAATATGAGTATAGTGTTGCTATACTTTTTTTAGAAGAAACAACATTTTTTTAAAAAAAGTCTATATGTTGTGTGTATAACTTGCGTGGTTATTAACTGCTTAATTATCAACATAATTTGCGTAATTATCATATAACTTGCGTAATTATTTTCAATAACATGAGTAATTTTACTTTGCGTGATATTGATAGGATCGGATCTAGTTTGATCAATTAGATTTAGAATTTGCAGCGGAATATAACACAAATTAGATCAAATTTAAGCAAGACAAGTATGAATATTCAATCACACTATGACGATTATAGAGAGAGGATTTTCTGCAAATGAAAGATTTTCATTCACGCAAATGCTTCGGTTACAAAACAATTAGGTCAACATTCCTTTTATAAAGGAATGTGACGTCAGCTGATGTCACTTGATAGTGACATCTAACTGATTTATACAAACTACTGAAAGTAAACTAATCTACTGAAGATGTCCACAACAGCTGAGAACACCTTCATAAAAAGCTAAGTATAAACTACAATTACAACTATAGAAGATATAACATCTGAAGTGTAAGAACCTCAGATGTTTTACAATAATAAAACTACTGAAAACTAACTACCGAAAAGTAAACCATCACAACTACTGAAAAGAACTACTTCAGCTGTTGTGACAACTTCTGAGAACTTGGTCTTTAGACTTTGTCTTCAGCAGATGTCTTCAGACTTTATCTTCAGACTTTGTCTTCAGCTATTGTCTTCGGACTTTGTCTTCAGCAGATATAGATCACTTCAGTTGTTATGATGTCTGTGGGGCTTAAAGGTTTTTCTGATCTGGCTCATTGAATCTTTTGGTCCAACAAACTCCCCCTGAACCAATGCAGCCAAAACCTTTAAGATTATTGAAGTCCCACTTATTGGCAGAAATATTTTCTGGATCAGCTCAGAAATTTCCAAAATAAGCTCAGGCCAAGGAAGAGGTTTCAAAAATTTGATTGGCAAAGGATGAAAGGGAACTCTGTATTGGAGAATTGGACACAGAGCTGTTACCCCAATCATGAAACCTACTTCCCAATGATGAGTCTGTAAGACTCCCTAACATAGGCCTCAAGAAGAACAACTTTTTCTTCCATTGTGAGTTCTTCAGCTTGACTCTCAAAGAAGAACTCAGGCCCATAATACTCAGATAAGTATCTGACATTCTTTCCATTCTTTAGCTCCACAGTTGTTATTTCTCTGTATACAAACTCATCAGGATGAGTATTCAAGTAACAACTGGAGCTCATTTCTTTTTATTTCTTCAAGCTTCTTATAGATCAACCCCTTCTTCACCATTTTGTTTTCTAGTAAAGTTTGTGGAGTCATCTTAGTCTTGTAAGCTCGCTTTAAGTCATCAAGGATTTCCCAGGGTGACACTACAATGGCCAGCATTATCACAGCATCTACAGTCTTCTTTACTTGGCCATTGTATCTACTTGGAACATTCTTTCTATGAATTCTGTCACTAACTCTGGGGTCTAGCCAAATTCTCACTCTCTCTTTCTGATATTGAAATGTGAATCTGAGAGCATACAACCTCTGAGCATGTTTCTTCATAGCTTGTATGGATGAAGACTTAGGAAATTCTTTGTCAACCATCCTTAACAGCTGCTCATCATGTTGTTTTTGCTGTTTTTCTTCTTCAATTTTCACTTTTACCATTTGCCTTTGGGAGTCAGGTGTGATAGTTGTTGATTGACTCCTAGCCTCTGGCATCTTCATTTTAATAACAGCAGAAATTGGCAGACTATCATCCTCATCATCATCTTCTTCTTCTTCCATCCTCAACACCCTTCTCTTCCTCTTGGGTGCATCATTGGTGGTTGATTGAGTGGGTTTCTTGGGTAAAGGAGTTGGTTTTGAGGGTTGTGAGGTAGGCTGTTTTGAGGGTTGTGAGGTTGGTTGTTTTGAGGGTTGTGAGGTCTGTTGTTTTGGGGGTTGTGAGGTTGGTTGTTTTGGTAAGGGAGATTGTAAAGGCTGCTCTATCATTTTGGTTGTGAGGGAGGCTTTGGATAACTTAGCCATATCAGACCTTTTCCCAGCACCTGCTTCATCAAGAGCTTCTATGATCAATCCTTTGTTGAAGGTTTCAGAAGAGCAGATTTTGGTGGTTATCTCCAAAATACTATCTCTGGACCATGACTTCACTTTAATGATTGGTCTTCCCAAATATTTTGACAAGAATCTGATCATAGCTTCCAACCTTTCTCTTTCTTTCTCATTGCAACTGGCCCATCTATTCTCAATCTCTTGAATCTCTAGCCGTCTGATCTCAGAGTCAAGTTTGGTAGTGTCAAAGCCTTGTCTGAAGAGCTGATCAATGATCTTATCCATAGATCTGCTATGTTGCTCATCAACTTCTTTGATCAGTTCTTCTAACTTCTTCTCATCTTCAGACTGTTCAACACTTTTCTTTCTCTTATAAGTGATTATCTCTTTTTCTTTCTTCTCTTTTGTTTTTTCCTCTTCAACTCTCTTTCTTTTATCTTCTTTCACTGACTTAGACTCTCCCTTTTTGGTTGCATTGGGTTTAGGGGTTTGAATGCCAGAAAGTCTTTTAGAAACAACATCATCAACTATGGTTTGAAGATTTGAGGAAAGCCTCTCATCAATGGTTTGATGCATAATGTTAGTGATGATTGGAGTGATGAGAGGTAAGGAGGATTTAAATGCAGCAACCATTTGCTCAGAGGGGTTTTGTCCCTGAGAAATGGTGCCTGAACCAGAGGCTGGTGGCTTAGTTGTTGAGAGTGGCTCAGTGTTTGGGAAAGCTTCAAAAGAAGCTGCCATCTGTGAGTGAAGATATAACATCTGAAGTGTAAGAACTTCAGATGTTTTACAATAATAAAACTACTGAAAACTAACTACTGAAAAGTAAACCATCACAACTACTGAAAAAAACTACTTCAGCTGTTGTGACAACTTCTGAGAACTTGGTCTTCAGACTTTGTCTTCAGCAGATGTCTTCAGACTTTGTCTTCAGCTATTGTCTTCAGACTTTGTCTTCAGACTTTGTCTTCAGCAGATATAGATCACTTCAGTTGTTATGATGTATGTGGGACTTAAAGGTTTTTCTGATCTGGCTCATTGGTTCTTTTGGTCCAACATATATCCTTCTACTCTAATAAAAGAGTATCTGTAGAGGACACGTGTCAACACCAAATTCATTCTCACAAAAATTTTCCCGCTTCCCTTTCATATTAAATAATTACCTTAATTACAAATAATATTATTTAAGTAATTTAGATTAAAAATGTTTTTCTAATATATTAAAAAGATATATTTTATTAATGTTATTTTTAAAAATATAATTTTTTATAAAATAAAACTTTTTCCTATAACATCAAACTTTTTTTAAAATATGAAATATTTTAAATTTAGTGTTTTTAAAAAGTAATTTTTTTTCTAACCCAAAAATAACTAAAAAAGAGAGTTATGATAAGGAGATTTATAAAAATAACATTTTTTTATAAAAAATGTTTACTTTTTTTCTGAATTTTTTTTTTAAAATTGATATCATTGTTTTATTACTTATAGTTTTTTACTCCTACGTAGTTTAAATCATATCTTATCTTAAAATATCGTTTTATAATTAACTAAAATTTTATTATATTTAATATTTTATTTATTTAATCTGTGTAATAAATGAGTTTACTAAAGCTAGTCAAATATATCTTGCGTAATAATACATATAACTTGCGTAATTATGAATATAACTTGCGTAATTATATATATTATATGTGTATTGTGACGCGGACGAAACTACCCTCCGCTAGAAAATACGTGTCACGTCCTTGTGACTTTGTACGCTTCGCACGAAAACTACACTTTGTACAGTAACTGACCCCTATATATATAGGATATGAATAAAATGAAAACCATGTTTATAATTGAAAATCGTAAAAACACCGCTACCCAATCACATAATTTATAATTTATTTAATTTTTTAATTGTTTTAAATATATTTGAGTAAACTTTAATCTTATTCTATTAAAGTTATCATATATTTATTAATATAAACTCCAAGCAACGTCGATAATGACGAAACGACTTACACATACGTAACTTTTATGAGTTACATGTACATAACTCTTAGTTGTGCACTTGCAACACGTACTTACATAAAATAACCTCTACATATACGTAACTCTTAGTTGATACTTTGTAACACGTACTCACATACATGTAACCCTTAGTTTTTATGCTTTTTTTATTTATAACATGATTTTAAAGTGATCCCTCCCCTATATAACATGGTCTTCATTAATAAGTGAAGATATGATGTGATAACTATTTTTGACACATGTGTTGAGTGTGTGTAAGCCTCTCTAATGTGTATACTCTCAATGATTAAAGGTTTATAATCGATGATATCTCATAAAATCATGTGATCATTTTCAAATTAAATTATTTTATTGATACTATGAATATTCACTCAAGTAATTCTTAGGGAGTTTAAGAACTAGCATGAAATTTGATCAAAAACTTTCGTATCAAAATTTGATCAAATTAGACCTTATATACAGGTTGAATTAGTGGAATAAAGCATCGCAACCTTTCATGATAGAGCATGATAGTTTAATAGTTATAACTATCTGTTGCTTTATAACCAAGCATCAATTAAGTTAGAAAGTCGAGTGCACATTAATCCGTGAATGCTATGATTTAAGCACTAAGGAACGCCATGATTCTAAGGTGTGAAACCTCAGGGCACTATCCTCTAGCGAGGTTCAGAGGCAGCAAAGCCTTTAGTTTGGGTCAAGTTGTTAAGTCCGCTTAAGAAATTTTTTAATTTTTGTGTTGTTTATGGATTAAAAGATGCTTTGGTTTTTTAAAATTACTTAAGATCTACATAAAATTTATCTTTCATAGTAATTGAAAATTGATAGTAAAATTGATTTTTGATAATAAAAATAAAGGTATGTAGCAACTTTGGTACCCTGATAGTAACTTTAATATACCTAGTATCAAAATCTTGAATGATATCAACTAATGACCTCAACTGATGATTAGTAGGACTAATCATTAATAGTAACTTGATGAGTTGGTAGCAAAACTTATCAATAACAAAGGTGATCAACTTACTGCTATTGAATAAATATTTGACATTAACCAAGTTATCATTGATATCATTTCTACTGGTGTAACTACTACCGTCTATAAAGTTAATATAAATGTTTTTGAATATTAGTTGAAAGTTATAAAATTATAAATTTTATGAATGTCCACATTTCAAAATATAAATATTATTTGTCCTAATCATTTTAGTAGATACACACACATTATATATATATATATATATATATATATATATATATATATATATATATATCATTCTCTAGTAAATTTCATAGATTGTCTTTTGTAAATATATAAACTTGCACGTTGTGGTTTACACTTCAATGAATAGATTGGATGTCTTTTTATTGGAAATTTTGTACATTCTTTGTTCTTGTTAGTGACCGGTGTTAGATTTTTAATTTAGTGGATGTAAAATAATCAAATTACCTTTTTACCAAAAATATCTTAGTAGAATATTTTAACTTTTCTGCCACCTTATACAATAACTAAAGTACAAAGACAAATATTATAATATATTAAATGAAAAAATAAAATCTTTATTTAACATAAGTTAACTCGAAGAATATAAACCTATTTAACAAAATAACAATACGTATGCAAGAAACTCCCTTGTTCTTCTGTCCATATTCTTTCAAGAAAGAAAGAACATCAAATGTATAAAAACACACAGCCAGAATAAAAATCTAGAAGAGAAAACATATGATAAACATTAAAGATAACAACACAACGTCCTAAAAGGAAATGCCAAAGTTCCATGCATAGACATTTGCTTGTTTTGTTGTACCTATTTTCTTGATGCAACATCCTTTGTTATGTCGATTTCAAATTGAAAGAGTGTGGGGGCAAAAGAAAAGAAAGTTTATATGTTGTTGAGTTAAGGACTTAAGGTGAGAGGGGGACCATTAAGATAAAGATATTATCAAAGAGCAAACAAATTCTATTTGCGATAACAACCAAAGCTTACATGTTAGGTGTAGGGTCATAAGTTAGGTTTTCATGAGTGCTCATTTTATCTCACTCAATTCAATTATTAGTATGTATGATTACAATTATAACTACCTGTTCTTAGAAGATATTTGGTTTTAAAATTAAATCAAATTTAAATTTGAATTATATTCTTTATATGAAATTTGGTTTGAATGATTCATTTAAACTAATATTAAAACGTTGTCACTACATCCGTTAACATCATTACCATCTCCACAATTTTGAGAGTGTTTGTTCTCATCATCGCCTCTAGCACCACCATCACCACCGTTATTGCAACTTCTGCCGCCACAATATTGCAGTTTTAATAAATCTACAAACCAAAAATGATTATTTTGTTTAAATGCATCAAAAATTCTACTTCTTTTGACGAATCCCAATTCCTTCAAATTTTACTACTTATACACATTTTAGTTATAAGTTCTTCATATTTAATTTCAAATTCTTCAAATTCCATTTCCTTTGATATATTACAATTTCTTAAAAAACTGTAAACCAAACATCGGATCTTAGTTTCTTCTTGATAGTAGAAATCGATAGGAATTATAACATATATACAACCCATATGCATACTGACCATGGAGATAAACTCTTGTGGCAATTACAAGAATATATCATTACCGTTTCATTTCATTTTCATTTTTTTATTTGGAGTGCAACTCTTATTGTTTTCTTTTGATTCAAACTTTTATTTATTAAAAAATCATTATGATGAAGAAACAAACAGTTAGAGTGGATACCTGGTACGTGAAAACTCGAGTGTGATGTTGAGGTTGCTAGTAAGCCAAGCGTGAACATCACGCCGCCCATTATTGAGAGGTGAGTGAGAACCTCTTTCGTGATGCCACGAAGAATGTCACACTTCTGAGATTGTAGAAAATGACTAAATTGTATTAAGAAAATAAAATAAATTGATGAGTAAGTGAGATTATAATACCCTTGAGCGAGTAAAAAGGGTTTTGATATGGTGGTGAGAGTAGACCATGTTGAATGGGTTTCACATCACATATTTCATTCATTGTCACATGAACACAACTTACTTTTTACATTTCATCCATTCTACCCTATAGATAGTTTTCACATACTCTACATTCCATCCACTTTAAATTTTTCTTTTTTCTAATAAAAATAATTATGTGATAAAATAAAAATTATATTTTTCATTAATAATTAAATGAAACCATTAAGAAGTAGAAACTAAACGAAGTGCGGCAGTACACTTTTGTAGATGACTAAGAATATTTTTTTGCCTCTAGAATCCCATCTATGTGTGAAAAATACATATGTTGTTTCAAATCCTAAGCAATCAATAAGAAAGTGGGTGAAACTCGCACGGTGCGGCGAGGGTATAAATATTGTTAGTATTGTGTCTTTAGCTAACTCTATCTTATTGTGTTAACTCTCATTTTGCTTTTTTATTTGATTATGTAGGATATCAAACATATTTATAGTACTAAATGAATGAGTAAATTTATAAATAACAAGTTGTTTATGCATAATCACTTGTACCTAAAAAATGAATTAAAATTACAATGTTGTCGAAAAAGTTGTATTATATAGTAGTATAGATATAGATAAATTAAGATAACCTTAAATATAATAGTCTATAAATAAGGTAGTAATACTTTAAATTTAATTAGGAAATGATGGAGTACAATTTAAGCTTAAAAGCATTAAAATAAGAATAAATCTTATAACATTACACATTAAAGCTTATAACTCTTTATATGTCATCTTAAAATTGATGTAAAATTACAAATCTAGCTATGTATTCTCTATTATATAGTAGTATAGATATAGATAATCAATTGTTCATTATAAACATTCTTCTAGGTGTTCACTCATTATATAGAGGGTCCTCTATCAGGACCGGCTTAATATTTCTTGGGCCCTAATCGAAAAAAAAAAATAAGGCCCTTTTAAAAATTTTTTTATTAAAACCCTTATTCTTTATCTGGGCTTGAGACTGACAATAATTAAACTAAAATGTTTATAGTTTGCAGAGTTAATTTTTTTAATTATATTTTGTGTATGTATAGATGTCTTGATTAAATTTATTTTGTAGCTTTGTATGATGTAAATTTGTTAATGAAAGGTATATTTTTAATGGGGCTTTGTGGAATTGTAGTGAGAGTAAAAAATTTAGGGCTTTGTGGATTTGTAATTTTCTAAAAGTGCAGGCCTAATATTCTTTTCTTAAATGGGTCCCTTAATTTTGGGTCCCCAAGCCTAATGCACCATTGTTAACACTATTGGCCGGTCCTGTCCTCTATAAAGTAGTTTTCAACCAAACGATCGTGGGCAGCTTCACAATCTCGATTTACAGTTTCACGAGGTGCTCTCATTCTTGTATTCAAACTTTTTTGTATTATCGGAAATGACATCGACAATCGTTTAAACAACTCTGATCATGAAAACGGTGTTACCTCATTCGTTGAAGATGATGAAGATCAGTAATCCATATTTTTGGTAAATTTAGAATGCTGCTTAAGATGTTATAATGATCACCACACTCATCGCCACAACCACACGAACCAACCATGCTCGTGGTCCACCCGAGGCCATCGGATGTGTCACGAGTGAGCCGCGTTACCAACAAAACCACGATATGGCTCGTGGATATTAGTCTGGGTAGCCTAAGTGATAAAATAAATTTTAATATGTAAAGCGATTTCGATTAGACTAGTGTTTTTTTTTTTTTTGAATTTTAATCACTATGTAATCACTTTACAACCCTTGAACATACATAATCTTTTTTAAAATCTTTAACCCATTAAAACTTAAATTCACAACCCGTTTTTGTTATAAGTTAATAAAAGTAATAAAAGCGAAATATATACCGGTTTGGTTTATGTTGTATTAAATGTACTAAACTCATTATATATAACTAGAAGCCCCACTTTATTTCACATCAGCCTATTACCATCTTCACTAATTACCTTCAAAATTATACCTAAAAGTTACCACAAAATTTTGAAACCTAAACATGCATATTACGTTCAAAAAATCGATTATTGCAATTAAAAATACCGGTCGCCATTTGTTTAATTACATATGAGTGTTTTCAATTCCTTAAGATTTAAGTTCTGCATATGGCTGTTCAATTTTTTTCTTTTTATATTTTATATTATTTTAGTTAACCTGTTGTTTCGAAATATGAAAACTTGTAGACAAGAAGTTAAAAAATGTAATTTCTTTTATCATTCTCTAACAAAATCATATTTTGTTACTTATTATATAATTCTTGAATTTTATTGTATGACTAGACCCGACTCAACCTGATCCAGACCCGAAAATTCAGACATCTAGTCAAGATACACTTGAAAACAAAAAAAAACGACCCCGTAGAAAAAAATTACTAATTCGCACCCAAGTGATAGTGAAAACTCGTCATAACACACACCCTTAGTGAACCTAACAGCATCTGCAAGTTTAGTATTTTCGAGACCAACCAGTTTTCCGTCATATCGGTATCTTTTGTACCTCGTTGATTGTATATATGCAACCATCACTAAAGATAGATACCAAAAAAATGGCAAAAATAGATGACCCATGCATACTTAATTTCAGGTGCTATCAACCTCAGGGAACATGTCAGTATCTATCTGCACCTCCAGAATGGTTAAAAAATTGACTTGTCAAATAGCTAGGTGGTAAATTAGCTTCTTAAATTTACTGTGTTAATTACCTCTTATATATAGAATCCATTGCGTACACCTAAAGCATATGATGAACACTTTGTGATTACATGCAGACTGAAAATTCATGCATGTTCATTGCATGGAGGAAGTGTTTAAAAGACTTAACATATGATACCTGTATGGAAATATAATGGCAGTAGAAAGAAAACAAAACCAGTGATACTATTTTTATTGATGATGGTGTGAAACAATTAAAAGGTATAAAAAAATAAATTATTTTGATTTTTATTATAAAAGATTGTTTGGTTTTATGTATTAGGTGTACTCAAAATTCGCTAACACAAGCAAAAAATTGTTTTTATTGATGATGGTATATTGAACAATTTAAAGGTCTTAAGTTTTTCAACAACAAAGAACATATATAGATTTAAAATTGTATAATTTCATTCAATGAAATTTATATATAAAGGAATGAGTGTATGATTAACTGATTGATTATACCCTTTAAAAGAAAGCATTGTTCATAAAAAGAAATTTTGATAATGAAGTTAACCAACTCTTCCTCATAATTATAGATTTTCAACGAGACTATTTCTTATACATTATGACGTAAGTTGTTACATTTTTTTAAAAACATTAATAGAGTTCTTATAAGCGTACAGAAGCAGCTAACTATAATAAACATAAAAAGTAATAGTCAAATATGGGAGTATTAACAGATATATCTGTGACCTTGAAAAATCTTTAAGATACAGCAATATATATATTGTTTATTGATTAATTAATATAGTTATTAATGAATATGGTAATATGTAAACTTTACTAATCAACAATTTCTTTGAAAGCAACTAATTAAGATGATGACAATCTGGCACGTACGAAAGTTGGCAAGAAGAAGAATTCGTAGACATCACGTCAGCACTCTAGAAATTAGATTAGTTTGATGATGAACGAAGATGAAGAACACAAAATAGTATAAAAGAGTGGAATTAAGGACAAGAGGTATTAGGTTCGTCTACATTGGTTTTCTTATTAGGATGATTGACTAAAGACGGCTTGCTCAAGTCTGGTCTATTTAAAGCTCTATTTCTAATAATTATTTTATTAGATTCAATTATTGGAAAAATATCTATAATTATTTTAATATATAAGATATATATTAGATATTAGTTTATTATTTTATCATAATTATATATATATATACACACACATATATATGTAGCATATTAGCATATAAAGACTCGTTTAAGCTCGTTTAGCCATACGTTCCCATTGTGGATTAATATGTTCAACTCGAATTCGTTTATTAAACGTGCCGTAATATAAGCTTAATCCAGTTTAACCTTAACTCGGTTCGGGCTCTTAGCAAGTTAAAATGCGAGTAGTTTAGCTTATTTACACCCTTAGTTTCATTGTATTGTTAGTCGTTAGATAACTAAATGTACGAATAGGAAGTGGAAGTAAAATAGGAACTTTACAGGATTTTTGTTTACTATTTTTACTAGATTAGATACCCATGTGTTATAAGGTTTGAAATATATATATATATATATATATATATATATATATATATATATATATATATATATATAGATATAGAGATCTATAGATATAGATATAGATATACAGATATATATATATAGATAATATATATATATACATATATATATATATATACATATATATATCTATATCTATATATATATATAATACATATATATATATATACATATATATATATAGATATATATATACATATATATACATATATATATGTATTTATATATATATATATACATATATATAAACAATATAAAAATAAATAAATATTATTCATAAATATCCATAAACCTCTTTATATACCTTTTAAAGTATTTTAACTTTAACAATGATTATCTAAAATTAAACTTTATTTTAAAAAAATTAAGAGATATCAAAGTATTTTTAATGAAATGATTTATATATATAGAAATAACTTACTTAATTAATTAACTAATGAAATTAACATAATTTTTTTAAAACCAAAAGGTTATAAAATATAAATTTTTTTTGATACAAAGAACCTTTAAAAATAAAATTGTTAAAAAGGTATTTTTTTAAAAAAAATTGGAGTATTAAAAACAAACTTTAAAGTAAACGTTTTTAAAAGGAAGTTTGAAAAACTATTGTTGTTAATTATATTACCTAAAGTAGTTAATTATAAATAATTTCAATCATATTTTATATCAAAAAGTATTTTATAATATCTAAATATAAATAATAACTATTAATTTAATATTTTTATTCAACTCGTGTAATAGTAATATGAATATACTAGAAAATAATCATATGGCTATAACATTTTTTATTAGATTAGATATGTGACAATAAGTAATTATTCAATTATACGTATATCAAAAAGCAACTTTTGTCGCTACAAGGAACTTTTTGGCTTTTGAAATTGGCCACATAATTTCTTTATGTTTAAGATTTTAACCTAGACAATTATGATTTTTTTCTAATATTTAATATTTTACACAATCTGCAATTTTATACTAGATTTTATTTATGCATGTATTCAAAATTAGATAAATTTTTGGTATCGTACGCTAGATCGAGTGACGTTATTGTTGAAGAACCATGACGAACCCAACTGCCTATGAATGACGTTAAGTTTAGAACTGCTTATGATGTTATTATTGAGGTTTCGTACACTAGAGCGGGTGACATTATTTCTAGTATTATCGAAACCAACATTGGTTTATTATTTTATGATTTTTGACGAGTCGAACAGATAACGATTAAACTCCTACTTCGTATATTGCACGGGAAAAGCTTAACCGCAATTGACGTGTCACGAAGCGCGATGAGTAAAACTAGTTAGATAACAAAAAGTGAATTTAAGTTTTGGATTGGCTGGTAATTGCTAGGAATATGGGCTCATCATTGAGTCATTGTTAAAGATATTTGGGCCGTACACAAGGGCTTCAAACAATAACAGTACTCAAACAAATAAAATAAGTCCCTAATAAATATAGAAAGAATAAAGGTGAATTTAATTTTTGGGTCTTCAAATCTACTAAAGGTTTAAATAAAAATGCATTTATCGATAAAAGGTGTAAGAAATGATTTCAAGAATCAAACATTTGAATCAATTGTTAGTATCAAATTGTAAGAACAAGTTTGTTAAAATATTATTTTAAGAATAACCATTTAGTTAATCTTGTTTCAAGTTTCTCATTTTTTAATGTTTATTATTTTTGTGTACGACATTAATTTTTTTATAAAGATTACACCTAAAAAACAAGTGTTTTTTTCTTAAATGAGTACAGTATTATTATACAAGAAGACAAATATTTTTTTATGTTTTAAGCACATATCTTATCATTGTGTACTTAGTGCAAATCATGTGTTTTTTTGTTAGTTATTGTGTTTTTCTAAAATGATGAATTTATATATATATATATATATATATATATATATATATATAGATATAGAGAGATATATATAGATATAGAGAGATATATATATATATATACATAGATATATATATATACATATATATATATATACATATATATATATATATATACATACATATATATATATATATATATATATATATATATATATATATATATACATACATATATATATATATATATACATACATATACACATAATGATGGAATAATTATTGTATATATTGGACTACAACAAGCATAATAAAGGATAATGCATGCCTTAATCAAACAAATAAGTTCTAACATTCAAACAACCATATACTAACATTTGAATATAAGTATTATCCAAGCACAAATACTAATTATCATTTATATTTCTTTTTACAGGATTTGTAAATAGAATAAATTTTGCACAAGTGTTGGCAACGGATAAAGAAATGTTCACGACGAATACACAAGAATCCACAACGGATGAAGTCAATCAAGAAATGTCCAAGTGCTAACAGCGAATGAACACTGTCCACAGCTAATGAACAAGTCCATAGCGGATACACAGATCCACAAGGATGATCAACATATACAGCGGACAACATCAAACATATCAAGTGTTCACAGCGGACGTCTAACATACACAGCAGACAACCAAGATAATCATCCATAGTGGACATTCTAACATACACAACGGACACTTTATCATCCACAACAGACAACACTTAGACTTAAGATTATTATGTAATATGTTTACATAAGGGTACTTTTGTAATTGTACACAGTATGTACCTAGGTTATAAATAGCTATATACCTTAATTCTTTGTAAGCTTTTAAACACTCATCAATCAAACATGCATTTTATAATTCTGAGCATTCAATCACACAAACACAAACAAAACAAACACTAGAGATCATATCATTCATCACGGGTTTCTGCACCATGATGATTGACTGTTGATTCTTGTTGAGAGATTAAAAAGGTTCTAGGAGGATTATACTGAAAAACAAACATCAAGTTCAAAAGGGTGATTCCATTAGTACATTTTTAATATGTAAAACATAATAATAAATTAACAATTAATTAATCTAATACATTAACAACAACAACAACAACAAAATACACAATGTGTCATGGTGTTATATTGAACATTATAAGTTTTGAAACGTACATTGATAAAATAACATCATTGTATAATTATAATTGTAAAACACAATAATAAATAGCAACTTTATATAATCTATAAAATTTAATAACAAAATAACACATTGTGTTATCTTCAATGGTATGAGTTTTGATAAATAAATTAGTGAAAGTATATTATTATGTATATCTAACTGTAAAACACATTGATATATAACAAATATATATAATCTGTAGAAATAATGACAAAAATAACACAAAATGATTTAAAACGTAAAACATAATGAACAATACATATAACAAATGATATCTAATATATGACACAATTAACTGATATTTGACACAATGGACGTAGAAGACACAATAAGCTGACGTATTTGACACAATAACCAAAATGTTATTATTTTTAAAATAATAAAAATACATGAGTCAAGCCCAGAATTCTTAATATACTTTTTAGATTAAGTATTTTTTATACTATAATCTTATTTAGTTATATGTAATCTTTTCATACTAACTTTGTCAAATGTCACCTTCTCATATCAAGTTTGTAACATGTCATTTGCATATGAAGTCAAACATTTAATGATAATATTAAATGGTAACTAATGTTATTATTTATATCATTTTCAAACTATAAAATATAGTTTAATAAAATAAAAACATGTTTTTTATTAAAAATACATAATTTTTTAAGAATGAAATTTAATGAAATATGAAGTTTTTATTATCATAAAGAACTTTTAAAAAAATGACATTGTTAAAAAAATGGGACGTTCAAAAAAAACTATTTTTTTGAAACAAAATATTTTTAAATACTAAGTTTAACATTTATTTATTTTTTATTACTTAAGATATTAATAATATGTAATTTCAATTATATCTTATCTCAAAAAATTATTACATAATTTTTAAATATTACTTAACATTTGTTAATTTAATATTTTCATTTAACACGTACAGTGTGTAATACACAAGTATCTAAACTAGTAAAATAATAATATGAATATATATCACATTTGTATATGAGATTGAATAAACTCATTAAAATAAAATTTTCAACAATGATTCCTCTGCTCTAATAAAGCAAAATGGTTTTTTTGTCACATGTAATTTTTACATAGTAACTTTGCCATATATGACCTTCTCATACCAAGTTTGCTACATGTCATTTGCATATAAAATCAAACATCTTATAAAAATAACCAATGCTATTATTTATATCATTTTCAAACTATAAAACAACTTTTAGTAAAATATAAACATGCTCTTTTTATTAAAAATAAGTAATTTTTTAAAAATAAAATTTTATGAAATATGATGTTGTTTTATGATAAAGAACTTTCCTTTTAAAATTGTCATTGTTTAACAAATGAAACGTTTATAAACATATCTCTCTTTAAAAAGATTTTTAAATACTAAAGTTTTAAAAAAAACTATTGTTATTGTTTTATTAGTTAAGACAATAATAAGTAATTTCAATTATATTTTATAAAAAAAAGTTATTGTATAAATTCTAAATATCAACTAACAATTGTGAATTTAATATCTTCATTCGGCACGTGTAGTACATGGGTTTTTAACCTAATAAAACAATAAAATGAAAATATATAACATTTATATATGAGGTTGAATAAGCTCATAAAAATATAAGGAAAATATTCAAATAAAAAGTTCTCTAAAACTAAAAAGTATAAAAAGTAATCTCATTCATCAATATTATTAATCAATGGTTAAAATCAAAGTGTAGAGAAAAATTTGTTAGATGGATACTTTAAAAATAGCCAATTTTTTTTCTTACTTTCTGCAAGTTCTCCCATTTTTCTTAAGCGTTCATAATTTTTATGTCTGATATTATTTTTTTAATAAAAATTACACCATGAAAATGAGTTTTTTAATCTTCAAAATGAGTACAATATCGTTATATAAAAAATTATATTTTTAAGCTCATATATCGCCATTGGGTCTTTAGTACAGTTCATTGTGTCTTGTTATTAGTTATTAATTTATTATGTTTTCTTGAATACTATTATGTTTTTCTAAAATGTTGAATTTTATAAAAGTATAATAGTAGAATAACATTATTATGTATCATTAATATGTATAACATAATAATAAATTAACAACTAACTAATCTAATACATTAAAAACAATGATAAAATAATACAATATCTCATTGTGTTTATTATCGTCATTGTGTTATCTTAAATACTATGAGTTTGAAAAATATATTGGTAAAATAATATTATTGTGTATTTTTAATTGTAAAATACAATAATAGATAACAACAAGACTATATGATCTATAAAAAAACAAGAACAATAATACATTTATGAGTTTTAAAAAATACATTCTAATTGTAAAACATAATGATAGATAACAAGTCTATATAATCTATAGAAACAATAACGAAAATAACATAAAATGATATAAAACGAAAATAACAAACATTCATGAGTGAATAACATCTATTAATTATTTATATAATAATGTTGGTTGTTTTTTTAGTTTCTTTTTTGGTTAGTTTATCATGATATCTAAAACAAATATGTTGTCGTAAATTTTCTAGACGATTTTTTTACCACATTCTTTGTTAAAGTTATACTAAATAGGGAAAAATATTATATACTGTTAAAAGATATCTTTTAATGGTAAATCTAATTCGAAAAAGTGAATCCAAAGCGTCAATCAATATGTTGAAATTTTCTTGATGACAACATGCTGGTGTTCAACTTAAATAAATGTTGTAATTGCTATTCAATGCCTTGCTCTATATATGAAGAAACTCAAAAACTATGAGGTAATTATTCTTAGAAAGATGTGATATCAGGGTATGTGCTTTAGTGAGACGAGGGTGAGTATATTGGTCAATCTTACTCCACACAAACTGAATTTGAAATAGACTCTGAACTTTATTTATTTTTTCTTAATTAACATACACACACATATATATATATATTTTTTAGGTGAAGACTTTCTTGGATTTTTTGTTGGTAACTACTATCATGTGAAAATCTTGATAGATATTATATTTTTCGTTTAATGTCAGGATTGTTTACTTGAATATGTTACAAACTCCAGTGAAACAACCGATTGATTCAAACTCATTGGATTGACTTTTAAAATTGAAGGTGGCAGCTAGGCAACCATGCTTGGTCCGACTTCATCTTCTTCAAGTGACATATACGTAAGCAAATAAGCATACATGCTTACGTATACGTAAACATGTTAACATGCGTTTTTACATATACATATTCAAGTTGCTTAAGTGTTAACATATACGTAAGGTGGCGGGTAGGGCAACCATGATGTGTTTCACTTCATCTTCATCAAGTTACATATACCTAATATGTGCTTACATATATATAAGCAGGTTAATATGTGTGTTGACATTTACATAGCTTGTTTGGTTATGTGTTTATATATACGTAAGCAGGTTTACATATGGTTGCAATATACATATTTAAGTTGGTTATGTGTTTACCTATACGTAAGCAGGTTTACATATATTTGCACCTACTCACTGCTGATAGATTTTTTTGAAAAATGATGAAGATGAAATGAATTAGTGATGAAGATGAAGGATATTAAGGTGATTCAGTTGTTAGATTATTCAATACGTATTTTATGAGAGAGAGAATAGTGAATGTAGGAACTTTGGTGCAGGTTTTTAAAATTATTTTTTTGTTCCAAATTTACCCTTATATCATTAATATAGTCTTCTTAAATTTTGGATTAATTACTTTAATGTCATTGTCTATATCAACCATTGATCAAATAGATCAATGGTTTAGATTTGGTTTTCTTAGTTTTTTATTAAATCATAGTTTTCTTAGACCCTCCCTTATGTATATATTTCATATATATAATTAGCCACATAGGATTAGATTCTTTGTAGAACTATCTTTATTTTTAGAACTTGAAGAACTAACCTTAACCATTTATTATATATAATACTAATTACCAAATGGATTATGCATTATAAGTTGTACCCAAGCTTTAGTGGGTTGCACCGACTTTTTGTTTTTATTTTATTTTTATTTTTATTACTTTTAACCCCAATACTTCTACATCTTATACAATTTAACCATTACAATTTTCAACTTTCAACTTTTGTTTCTTATACTTTTTATTTTTTACAACCTTTTCGTTTTACCTTTTGGTTTAAATTCTACGAGTTAACACGCTACAATGTACGCGTGTGATTCAACATTTTTACATCAATTTTTTTCGTTTAACGGCCCCATCATAACGCGCGATTCTTAGATCGACTTAGTTTTGATTTTTTATGTTTTAGGTTTCACGTGCTGCGTCAACGTTTTTACATCTACTTTCAGTTCAGCTTTAATTCCCCCTTTTATTTTCTTTTCTAATACGAGTTTTTCCGGTGTTGGTGGTCGCTAATGATGGTATGAAATTAGTGCTATTTGATATGGTTTTACGCCCCCCGTTGCAACGCGAGGGCTTAATACTAGTTTTTTTCTAATTATAAAATTTTAAATCTAAACAAAAAGGGTATGATGGTAATGACATAAATGTTTCTCTCTCCAATTAATCAGGTAACTAATTATTTGATTCTCTCTCATACTTTCTCTATCTTCTTTTATTTACCTATATATGAAAATATAAGTTTGAGAAATAGTGGGTTTTGAATTTGGTAACTATAATTTAAGGGGTTTGCATTTTGCTCCCTCCCCTAAATGGGTTTAAGTGAACCGGTGTTCACCTATTTTACATTCACACTCCATTTTATTTCTAAAGAGAGAAAGGGTTCATCGATGTTGTTTACCACTTGCACCACCTCTGTCGTCTCCCACGTGCCCCGACCGACGGCCGCATGATGGTCTGCCTTAAAGGTGAGGTGGCTTTCGGTGTTGAGTGTGGAAGGCGCATGGGGGGACAACCTCGACGATTTGGACTCCGCCGGTGGTCTATCGGCCTCCTTTGGTGGCGTCTGGGTGGTGGCATGGCTGTCGACTACCGTCCATAGATGGTGGCTCATGCCGGTACCGACATAGATCTGTTGATTTGGACGCCGTCGGTGGTCTGTAGACCGTCTTTGGTGGCGTCTATGTGGTTGCGAGAAGCTGTTCTTTTCATCATTTGCTCGATGATGATGGGCAATCACACGTCTAAGAGCCCTTATCTCTTTTGCTTGATGATGATGGGCAATCACGCGTCTGAGAGCCCTTATATGGTGTGATGTGTTTTAATGGCTGGTGTTGGTAATGTTGTTGTCTGTGTTGTTATTAATATTTTTATGTTTCTTTTGGAATTTTAGTCTGATGCTGAATTGTTAGTGGGGGTCATTGTGGTCTGTTGTTGCTTCTATCCTTGGATTGTTGTAGTTTCTACCTACATCGATAATGATGGACTGGTGTTTATTTGAGGCATTTTATGTGGGGTTGGTTGTTGCTATTCATGATGTTCATATGTTGTGATGATGTGTTCGTGTCGTTGGGGTTATGGCCCTGTTTTAATTCATCGGTTATGATGAACTGTTGTTCATCTGAGGCATTCGGGTTGCAGTTATGTACATAAAGGCTATGATGATATCAAAACGGGTTAAAGTTTGGCGTGGCATCGTTCTCGGTTTGCAGCCATTACGAGCCACCTATTTGGAGCCTTAGATTTGCGACGCCTGATGAAATGACATTTTTGTGTCACTTTGGACTAGCAGAGGCGTATGTTTGTGTTAGTTGTCATACAAAACGCGAAACAGATGTCCATCAGAAGCTGCACTTGGTTATCGTTTTGGGTGTTCGAGAGCTATTGTTGCTTGATTGCTCTTAAGTATTATGGGGAAACATTTGTCATGGTATGTTCTTGATGTTTCTGGTTATAATGATTGTTTAGTAGACCTCAATTCTGGTCGATTTATAATCACTAACGGTTCATTATGTTTCTTATGGGATTGACTATACTGGCTCGATGTTGTATTTAAAGACGGGTGATAGGCTATGACGATAAATGAATGGGCTTCAAGCTTGTTGTTTTGGCGTGGTGAACGGTTAGTTTGCAGCCGCAACAAACCGACATTTCCTAGCCTTTTATCAAGTCGTATAAAAATTGATTCGCCCCTCCGCGAAGCGCGGGTGGAATAACAACTAGTTTTTATAAATTTACATATACATTAAGATTAAACTTATCTGCTAGTGATCATTTTTTTTCATACTAATAAAGATCAAACTTATTTATTAACATCTATTTACATATATCAAATGGTTAAATTATGTGTAGCTATAGTTTTTACATACAAGGTATCTTCAAACTTCTCATCCTTCGTTTGATCATACTTTTACATATATGTAAATCTATAAATATTTATATCAATCTTTTATTTTTCAAACTAATCTTTTATTTTCATATGTAAATCTTCAAACAATCATCTACTTACATTTATATAAAATTTTAAGATGCACCTGTTTTCCAAACTTATTATATATTTATATATAAGTAAGTCTTCATACATTTCAAGAAGTATTTAAAAATGTATAAAACAAGGCTATGATGTTATTTACAAACTTATACATTTGCATATAAATAAGTCATCATACATTTCAAGGAGTATTTACATATGTGTAAAACAAGGCTATGATGTTATTAACATATATGTTAATAGGTAACTTACAAATATGTAAAATAAGATTACATTAATATTGCTTACATGTGTAATCTAATATAGAAATGTCTATAATATACTTTTACAAACTTGCATGTTTTTCTTATTAATCAATATTACTATCTTTTGTTTGATTTCACCATCCATCATATGTTTTTACATAAGTTTCGCATCAATCACCATAAGATTTTGAAGGAAAGACCACCATAAATAAACAAAAGCAATAACAAAATTAAAATATAGTCATTATAACACTTTAAATTAAATTTAATGAAAAATAGTAGCTTTTTAATTTAAAGGATAATAACAAAATCATCATCACATAGAAGTATTATGCCAAAAAGGATTTTAGAACATAAATGAATAAACAAACATTAAAAAGTAGAAATAAAATCATCTCAACTTTTTAAATTTAGTTTGAGGAACAAAAACAGTGGCTTCAAATCTGAAAAAAAATAACAAAATCCTCGTAACTACGATCGGCCGTCTCGTTTTTAAACTAAATTTACGTCGAAACGTAGAATAACTTGAATTATACCTTAAAATAAAAAACATATAATATTTACCTGACTCTTTTCCTAACAAATTTATATCAAAACGTAGACCAACTCAACGTACATTATAAGCACGTGCATCGACGTTGTATGCGATGTGATAAAGTATATATTACAAAAAGGCTTGACTCGAATCTGAATTAAATTTACGTCAAAAAACGTAGTTTATATCGTCGAATGAAACGTATTACATTTGACCTAACTTGTTTCAGAATTAAATTTATATCGAAATGTATTTATACTGTCAAAATAAAACGTATTATATTTGACATGACGTGTTTTTTAAACAATAAACTTGTAAAATAAAAGACAAAAATAGAATTTAAAATTAGGCTCCCTGAAAAACAAAAGCATGCATTGAAACTAGGTGTGTTTTGTAAACAAAGGAAACCTCAACCACTAAACCAATTACAAATTTGGTTATTAACCTTCACGATTTAATTGTTATATTGATGTTAAGTAATTGAAAAAGTTATAAAAAATCCACCGACCTTTGATAAGTATAATATGAAGCATTAGGGGCACACAGTGAATATTAGGAAGAAAGCATCAAAGAAATTAAACATCGTAGTCCGTGTAACGAAGAAAAAAAATTGGATTTGTTAGAGGGTGAAAGCAGAAGTGATTTGGCGTACATAATTAGAATCAACTAGAATTAAGCCCTCGTGTTGCGTCGGGAACATAAAACTATATCAAATAGCATCAATGTCATATCACTGGCAGCGACCATCAACACTGAAGTTGCGGTTTGTTAATGCGGAGAAATTAGACTGAGACGTAAAATATAGAAAAATTTAACTAAGTCGATCTAGGACTCGCGTGTTGTAATGAACTTGTAAAACGTGTGAAAATAGACGTAAAAACATTAAACCACACTTACACGTTGTGTCGTGTTACGTTACAAAATTTAGAACGAAAAGTAAAAATATTGAATCACACATGCATGTTGCACCGTTTTAACTTGAAAAAGTTAGAACGAAACGTAAAACATGATTTTACGAAAGATGAAATGTATAAGGGATTAATATTGAAAGTAAAAAAGTTGTAAGATCAAATTGACAAAAAAATAAAAGTTTTGGGCCAAAAGTAAAAATCAAATTTTTGTAAGGTTACATTGCAAAGATAAAAAGTTTTGGGTTAAATGTAACAAAAATATTTTTTAATAAAACACTCTATGCATAAGATACAACACCTTATGCATAAAGAAGTTGACAATTAGTATATTATAAATTTGAGACGTATAAGAAAGGAGTTTGAGAAAATTAGGGTGAGTTTTGGAATGGATCTACCTACTCTAATAAAAAGGTATACATGAGGAACACATGTTAACATCATATTCCTCGTCACTAGTTTTTTACGTTTCTCTCTCTTATTTAATAATCACATTAATTACTAATAATATAATATAATTTTTTAGATTAAAATAATTTTTTAATAAATTAAGAAAAAAGATCTTTTTACTAATGTTATTTCTAAGGACATAATTTTTCATAAAATTAGAAAATTAGTTAGAACATCAAACTTTTTTAAAAATACAAAATATTATATAATTAGTGTTTTTAAAAAGTAAAATTTTTATAAACAAAATATAATTAAAGTTGAGAGTTATAATAAAAAAGTTTTTTTAGTATGACATTTTTTAAAATGTTTGTTTTGAAATAAAAGTATTATTTTATTTATTATAAGAAAGATTTCTACCATATCTTATTTTATAATATCGATTTATAATTTATAAATATCCATTCTATTTAATATTTTTTACTCAACACGTGTAATACACGGGTTTAATAAAGCTAATTATGTAATATTCTTTTTCTATCACTTGCTCATTTATTTCAAATTAAAAATATTTTATTATTTATTAACATGATACTATTTATTTAAGCCATTGATTAAATGATGTAATGACCTAGATGAGTTTTTATAGTTTTGAAAATACTTAAAAGTTCTGAAATCATCTTACCCTAACCACACACGTACACACGTTTAATTCAATGAAAAATTAACACCCCTGACCCTGGAAAACGAAGATTGCATTTAATATCAGAGAGGGTACTTGGTAGTCGGCGATTGGTTGTTGGATGCAATATGCATGGGCAAATGAAGATTAATTTCCATGTATTAAGTTTATTATATTTTTTGAATGGCAAATTAAGTTTATTACTACCAAATAAAAAATATGATACAATCATTTTTTGTTTGTGGTGTTACCTATCGGTCTAGATGTTTTAGCGATCATATTTTCCTAATACATCAATTCGTTTTTGGATTACGAAGTTTGTATATTTTTTATACATCTACCCTTATATGATAAACACATGGTCTAACGTCACGACACAAACTAACGCCCATTAGACTAAAGGATCAAAGATTAAACAAACCATATAGCTAAAAGTTGTTCAGTGTAATTAGTAAATAGAGTAAATTACTGTTTTCGTCTCTGTGGTTTGACGAAAATTACGCTTTCAGTCCAATACTTCATTTATTACACTGACGGTCCAATAGTTTTAAGATTTGTTTCAATTTCACCTGAACCATTAACACCGTTGTAATTTTCTGTTAAGTTAATTTAAAATGACATCTTTACCCTTATCCTCACCCCATTCTTCCCCACCCCTTTATCTGTTTTCCCCCATTTCCTCTCTCTTCAAAAAACCCTACACTTACACATACACATTCTACCACCACCTCCACCATCCATCCGGCGGCCACCGGCACCGCCCTCCCCGGCGGCCACCTACATCGCGCCCCACCTACACCGCCCGCCACCTACATCGCCCCCACCTGCCCTGCCGTCCTCCCCCATAACCTGCAGTCCTGCACCGCCCGTCACCGGCAACCTGCACCGCCCGCCACCTGCACTGCCATTCTCGCCCCCCACCTGCATCGCCTGCCACCTGCATCGCCCTCCTCGCCCGCCACCTGCACTGCCCTCCTCGCCCGTCACCTGCACCGCCTGCCACCTGCGCCACCATGCTCACCACCGATTTGAAACCGCCAACCACCACCCACCACCACAAAAACCCGCCAGATCTTATATTTTTTAAGTAGATCTGATTTGGGTTTGGAAAGGAGTGTGGGAGGAGATCAAATAGCGAAGATGGGCAGTGGTTCTTGAGATGAGAGAGAAGATGATGTAGTTAGGTGGTGGAGGCCGGAGATGGGCAGTGTCTCTTTTCAATCTACCAGAGAGTTCAAGGAGGAGAGAGAACAACAAGATGAGGGAGAAGAAAAAGTGGTGGCTACCGGGTTTCAGTGGTAGTAGTGGTGTCGTCACGGGTTTGGTGGTGTTGCCGGCGGGTTTCAGTGGTGGTGGTGGGGTCGCCGGCGGGTTTCAAAGGTGGTGGTGGGGTCGCCGGCGGGTTTCAATGGTGGTGTTGGGGTCGCCGGCGGGTGTCAGTGGAGAGGGTAGTTGGTGGTGGTCGGCGGGTTTCAGTGGTGGTGGTGGGTCGCCGGCGGGTTCAGTGGAGAGGGTAGTTGGTGGTGGGTGGTGGGTTATAAATGGTGAGGGTGCACAATGGCGGTCCGGTGATGGTGGTCTAGGGGTGTAGGATTTTGTTTGTGTGTGTGAGAGAAGAGAGAATAGAGAAGATTGAGAGAAAGGGAGGAGGGATATGGGTTGGATGGGGATGGGAATAGGTTTTTATTAAATTCAGGGGTAAAAATGTCTTTTTACATCATTTAACAGAACAAACACTAACGGTGATAACACCTTGGATGAAATTGAAACAAACCTTAAAACTATTGGACCGTCAGTGTAATAAATAAACTATTGGACTGAACTTGTGATTTTGTCAAACCTCATGGACGAAAACAGTAATTTACTCTAGTAAATATAAAGATTGAAAGATGAAATTACTTATATTACTACAGGTTCTTTTATGTATTTACTCTTAATTTTTGTATTAGTTTCTTTTAAAATCCTAATCATTAACTATCAACATTTGAAAATTTGAGGAATAAGATGATAACGGCTTGCTAACGGAAAGTAAGATAAAACAACTAGAGTAGAGACGAAATGTACGTATAATTTATTAACTAAATTACAAATAGCATTTGTGTAATATACTACACGGACCATACTTTTTGACTAGAGTAAACTAGATAAACATGCTATGGTGAAGCGAGTTTTTTATTAGGGTGCAATAACAAAGAGTTAAAGTTTTGAACTTTTGATTTTAAATTCAAACACATCATGCTTTCAGCTTGTTAGAACATAATCCTTTTTCACTCAAAGTACCATTTTAACCAAAATTAGTTCAAAAATTAAGAAATGTATAAATTTTACACTAAAATTATTATATTTTGTTAGATGTTCTCCCAATACATTGGCTTCGCCAATCTAACCATGTAATAAATAATAATATGATCTAGTTAGGGTAAATGGTTTTTTCCGCACTAAAGACATTTTATAGAATTTGTTCGAACTAATCTTCAAAGCTAATATAGACGATATCATGTTCTTGTCCAGTCTAGTGGAAGGGTCACACACTAGTCCGGTCGTTAGAGTTGTCACATCCAACACTTTATATGAATCAGTACTATATATATGTTTAAAAGAAGCTCACACATTTATTTATAATTATCAAAGTAAAAAATTCCTAAAAGTATATTTACTTTGTTATTGCTCTCATCTAAATACGTTTAATTATAAAGCGTATATTTCATCCACAACTAGTAACCCTAGAAAGTGTCGCTGATATTTGAGATGAGGCATACCTTATGCCTAGTATCTTTCCTTTAATAGGAATATAATGATGTGACATTAACTTAAAGTATTGCAAACACTCTCCCTTAAGACTCATTGTCCTCGATGTAGTTAGCCTCGTTATCATAAGTGGAAAAAAAAATTCTACGATACTATTTGTATCATCAAGAGTAGCAAAAAATATTATCTATTAAATTTAACCCAAAAGAAAGTGAGAAACTACTTATGTGTCCCTGCTCGTGTGTGACAGCAAGACAATAAAGTGTAATTCACATCACTAAACGACCAAATAGTGAAGAGTTTTTTAAGAGCAAAAGTGAACCACTTTCATTTTGCTTTTCGCACCAAACTGACAACATGTTAGTAGGCCCATTTTTTGTCCAGCCCAAAACAAAATCGATCCTCTAGGCTCCATCACTTTATAGTGATATCATTTCATGCTTATATTTTTATAACCTTTTGTCTAAGATTTATAATCTAGCTACTAGCCTACTATAAACAACTAATTTCATGTTTAAAAAATCCAAGACTCACAAAAGTTTTTGAGGGATAAAGGTTTAATTGTGATAGTTGTTTCATGATATTTGTTCGTATATTAATATAAAGTGATAACCTTATAAAAATATAGTAATCAAGTTTTAAAAATAGTTCTAACTATGTCACTTAATTTTTTTTGTCACAATCAGGTAACTTATAAATTTATTTTTGTGTCAATCAAGTTACTAAAGTTTCAAGTGGTCATTTATAAATTACAAACAAATAAAAATATTAGTGACCTGATTGCAACAAATTAAAATATGAGTGTTTTAATTGGAACACTCTTAAGACTTACTTACTGTGAAGTTTTTCTTAATATAATTAAATTAAATTTAAAGTTTATGTCTTTAATAAATCTATTATATTTAATAATTATAATATATTTTTAAAACCTTAAATAAAATATCTATTTGTTAATTCTTTCTTTTAAAGAAGATCTAATGTACTTCTAAACACACCAAGCACAATATTTTTAAAACCTTAAATAAAATATCTATTTGTTAATTCTTTCTTTTAAAGAAGATCTAATGTACTTCTAAACACACCAAGCACCATTAAGCTGGATGCATTTTGGAATCTATTTATCCTTTTCGTATTATGAAATTATTAACATAATTGAAAGGAGAGGTCACTTGGCTTTTAACTAGCTATTTGGTATATGATAAATGTTTGAAAAATTAAATACTTTGATTATTGCTTGTATACAAAAGGGGTATATAACTTATTAATTGAAATAAAAAATATTATTATGTAAATTAAAAGTAAAATAAACACTTTCAGTAGTTAAGTTCAAGTTCATATAAAAAGTATTGGGCAGATCTTTTTAATCATGTAGCGGTTAATTATTATCATAGTAATTTGTCTTCAAAATTTTACACTAAAACAAATATACTGAAAATGACAAATTTGAAAAATATATATATAACTTAAATACAAATATGAGTGTAGACGTATTTTGATATTAGTTACTATATAATGGAAGGGTAAATTGGAGAAAATGAAAATTTAAAATTTAAACAGAGGACACGTACAAACAACTGAGAAACCATATAATTGGCACATATACTGCCGCAAGAAAATGTGTTGTTTGTAGAAACTTGAACGCAAGAACACACGTTGTTAGTAGATATTTTTTATTTTAATAAAATAGTAATTTGTTATAATACGTGGCAGCACCACAATCATCATTACCAAAATTTTCTCGTATCTCTCACTTATTAAATAATTACCTTAATTACTGATAATATTATTTAACATTTTTTAGATTTAATAAATTAATAAAGAGATCTATTTATTAATATTATTTTATAAATAAAAATTTTATAAAATAATAAATTTTTCTAAAGCATAAAACTTTTTTAAGAATAAGAAATATTTTTAAATGTAAATTTATTAAAACCAAAATAATTAAATTTGGGAGTTATAATAAGAAAACTTAAAAATGACATTTTATACGGTTTATTTTAGAACAAAAAGTTTATTTTTTTGAAAAAAATAAATACAAAATCTTAAAAAATTGATATCACTATTTTATTACTTATAGTCATTTCTTATACGTAATTTCAGTCATATCATATATTAGAGTATCATTTTATAATTAATAAATTATATTATATTAATATTTTATTTATTTAACCAATGTAATACACGGGTTTACTAAAGCAAGTTTGTTATATACACTGTTTGGTTTAAAGTTTAAACTAAAACTAGAATTAAGCTTCTCGTGTTGTAGCAGAGGCGTAAAACCGTGCCAAATAACACCAATGTCACACCACCGCTAACGACCACTAACACTGAAGTTGCAATGAGTTGATACGAAGAATTTAGACCAAAACATAAAACATAGAAATATATAACTAAATCAATCTAAGATCCGTGTGTTGTGACGAACTCTTCAAACGGGGAAAATAGACGTAAAAATGTTGAACCACGCACACATATTGTGTTGTGTTAAATTACAAAATTTTGAACGAAATATAAAAATGTTGAATAACACATGCATGTTGTGTCGTGTTAAATTGCAAAACTTAGAACGAAACGTAAAACGATGATTTATGAAATATGAAAAGTATATGGGAATAAAGTTGAAAATATAAACGTTGTGAGATTAAATTGCAATATATGAAGAGTTTTGGGTTAAAAGTAAACAACGTCAAATTTGAGAAGTTTATTTGTAAAAATTGAAAAACTTTGTGTTAAAAGTGAAAAATCAATTATTTTTGAAAAATCCCCTATGCATAAGGTACAACACCATTATGCATAGAATAGTTGGTAATTAGTAATATATAAATGTAAAGGATATATATATGTCGTAACTACGTTATAACCCCGTGTATTACACGGGTTAAATAAAAAATATTAAAAATTTAATGAAAAGCTAGAAAGTATAAAACACTATTTAGTTAATAAAATACTCTTATTATTTTTTTAAAACTTTCATTTTAAAAAAGTGTGTTTTAATTCTTGTTTTAGGAATATATTAAGAGATTTCGTTTTAAGAATATTGTTTTTAAAAAATATCATTTTTAATAAAAATCTCATTATTTCATAACTATGGATTTTAGTTATTTCTGTTTTATAAAATAATTTTTCGTATTTAATAAAACTTTTCTTTGATAAAATAATCGTTTTTATACATATATAATCATTTATTAGTTTAAATCCCTTTTCTAGCATAACTCTACCTTAAAAAAATTCGAAATAGTTATAATATTAAAATATCAAAACTAAAAGAAAAAACAAAAGACCTCTACATTACAAGCCGTGAGGCTTTTCTTATTTATTTATTTTTTATAAAAAAAAAAGAAAAAGAAAGAAAAGATCAACAAAAGATCTTCACATTAGAAGCCGTGAGTATAAGAAAGGAAATATAAGAATCGAATAACCACTTTTACCTAGGTTTAAATAAACAACAATGAAACCCACATAATCGCTTTTACCCGTACTTAAAATGTTTCTTGAAGTGTTTTTCTTGTCTCTTTAAATTTATAAAAATTGTTATTTAAATTCAAATGTTTAAATTTTGTCATTTTTATTCAAATGTTTCACTAAAATTACCATTTGATGTAATTACGCATATACACCTAATGCATACCATAACTTTTTCCGTTAACTTTTATACATTAAGGGGTATTTTAGTCAATAATTACAAAATAGAAAATAAGCTCTGTATGATAAGTTTTATGCGTTCAATCTCTTTTCTAATCACAATTAAAATCTAATCTGCATGTTAAATAAAAAATATATAAAAATAACCACCTGAAAAGAAATCCTTTCTAATTGTAATATGTAACACCCGGCCCCTCACACCAACAATATTGTCCGCTTTGCCCACGAGGAGCTCACGGATTTGCTTTTGGTTGCCCGGGTGAAAACTTCCCTGGTAGGTCACCCATCCCTGGATTGCTCCCACCTGAGCACGCTTAACTGTGGAGTTCTCCTCTCATCCCCAGCCAATACGCCCAAAACGCGTTGTTGATGTTAGAGGCAAGACATTCCTTATGAACCAGGAATCTCTCCTGTCCATGGCCGATGTGGGATATGTGTAGGGTGTCACAAGCACCCCCTGTTTGGACTCATCGTCCTCGATGAGCCCGAGAAGTCACCATCTTTGGTGAGGTATGTCCCACATCCCGAACGACACAAGAGTGGCTCTGATACTATTCTGTCACACCCGGCCCCTCACACCAATAATATTGTCCGCTTTGCCCACGAGAAGCTCACGGATTTGCTTTTGGTTGCCCGGGTGAAAACTTCCCAGGGAGGTCACCCATCCCTGGATTGCTCCCACCTGAGCACGCTTAATTGTGGAGTTCTCCTCTCATCCCCAGCCAATACGCCCAAAACGCGTTTTTGATGTTAGAGGCAAGACATTCCTTATGAACCAGGAATCTCTCCTGTCCACGGCCGATGTGAGATATGTGTAGGGTGTCACATAATAAAACATGTAGTGCAAAAATTATAAATAAACAAAAGCAATATGACACAAATTGTTTGAATTATTGCCACAAAACATAGATGAATATAAAATAAGTGTACAATAAACAATAAAACATTTAAAATCCACTAATAATAATCATAAAACATCAATCATCATATCTATAATTAAATTTCTAACTAAAGAATGCTATGATTTAACAAAAAAAATAAAATTAACATGACTATTAAATCAAAAAATATTAACAAAACAAATAACAAAAGACTATTGTAATGCTATGATTTAACCAAAAAAAATAAAATTAACATGACTATTAAATCAAAAAAATATTAACAAAACAAATAACAAAAGACTATTGTAAAGCCAAATCAGAATTACAATTACCAAAAAGACTAAACTATAAAACCTCTAAAGTGAACTAGTTCTTTATTTTGTTATTGTTTTGATTAAAATAACTCTCATATTGAAAAGTTTATTGGAAAAATTAATGGAGTCAATTAAATATTGTCAAATGATTTTAAACTAGAATTAAGCTCCCGCGTTGCGGCGGAGGCGTAAAACCGTGTCAAATAACACCAATGTCACACCACCACTGACGACCACCAACACTGAAGTTGCGGTGTGTTGATACGGAGAATTTAAACCAAAACGTTAAACATAGAAAAATAGAAATAAGTCGATCTAAGATTCGTGTGTTGTGACGAACCCTTCAAAAGAGGAAAATAAACGTAAAAAATGTTGAACCACACACACACATTGTGTTGTGTTAACTTACCAAATTTAGAACGAAACGTAAAAATATTGAATCACACATGCATGTTATGTCGTGTTAACTTGCAAAACTTAGAACGAAATGTAAAACGATGATTTACGAAATATGAAAAGTATATGGAAACAAAGTTGAAAATATAAACGTTGTGAGATTAAATTGCAATATATAAAGAGTTTTGGGTTAAAAGTAAACAAAGTCAAATTTGAGAAGTTTAATTGTAAAAAATGAAAAACTTTATGTTAAAAGTGAAAAATCAATTTTTTTAAAAAAAAAACTCAAGGGGAGGGATCAAATGAGAACTCCATTTTTTTGTGAGAACTCTAGGAACCAATGTGAACCACTAGTTTTCAATGACAAAATTGTAATTAACAACAACATAATCAAAAAAATCATAAAATAAAAAATAATAAAAAAATAAAAAAATTAAAAACACAGAAGTGTTTCTCTCGTTTCCCTCTACCATTAAAAAAAATAAAAAAAAATTATAAAAAATAAAAAAAAATCTCGTTTTTTTACGAACGTCATTTTACACATATGTAATTCTTGGAATTACACATGTGTAAAACAGAATTTACACATATGTAATGACTAGTTTACACATGTGTAAATAATGGGTGGACGAATTTTTTAAAAAAATATATCAATATGGTAGGCATTGGAAAGATAAAACTATAATGAAATTAATGGTGAAATTTTTATGAAAAAATAATGTCATGAAAAAAAGTTATGAACGTTTTAAAAAAAAGGTGGAAGTGGCATGTGACTTGCATGTGACTAAAATGTGTGTTTGATATTAATTCCTACAGTTTTCACTAAAAAAGGTGGTTCTCAAGATATAACTCAATATGCATAAGGTATAAATGTATAGAGTAGTTGTTAATTAATAATATATAAATGACAATTATAATGAAACATGGGGATTTCAATGATAAAATTTAAACAGCTTATTCATATAATGATTTTTATGAAATCACAAAGATGAAAACGAAAACATTAACTCTAAAAATTTAACACATAGACTTACATTTAATCACTTAGTTAATTCTCTACTTAAACCGATCAATTACTCAACTATTTTTGTAATCTTCTACTTAAAACCAGTTAAGTATCAAACATCACTAGAACCAGATTCTTTCAAATATGTGTCACATAAATTAGTTTTTATATCATATTCATCTTCAAGTAGTTAGAACATTTCCTAAAAGAAAAAAAACAACACAACATATATTCACATTATTATAACAGAACCAAAATTTGTCCTCTAATATCAGTAAACAAAAACCAAAAAACAATTACTGCTCCAAATTACACGAGGTTAGATATAAAATTACCGAAACTCATCCCAAATTCTTCCCATCCGTACCTTCGGGTTCGGGTTTCACATTCAAGTCGGGTTTTTCTTCAGACCAACAAGTCTTCGATTCAGAACCCGAACCCGAACCCGACGCCGTACCACTCCTATGCGCCAACGTACAACTCGTCTCTGCATCGACTCTCGCCCCAACTTCTATCGCCTTTTTCCTTATAGAGGCGGCTGACACGTCGTCTAAGCCGCCGTCGACGGCCAAGAGGTCGGGGAAGTTGAGCCGAGCCGACGGCCCACGGAGGTAGTACACGGCGGTGTCGTAGGCCCGAGCCGCCGCGACGGGGGTGGAGTAGGAGCCGAGCCAAATCCTAGAGCGCTTATTCGGCTCGCGAATCTCAGCGACCCACTTCCCCCACTTGCGCATACGAATCCCTTTGTAGGGTCGCTGATCGGATTTCCGCTTCGCCGGCGCCGGAGAATAGGTACATGGGGCGTCGGCTCCGGCGGCGGCGGTGGCGCCGGTGAGGGGTGGTGTGTGTTCCATGGGTGTAGAATGAATGAATGAACAAAAGGGCGATGGGAAAGAGGTAATGATAATAATAATATTATTATTATTATTGTTATTGTTATCGGGGGAGGGATGTCATCTGGAGAAAGGTTCCACGTTGATTTGTATAAAAAAAAAGAAAGAATAGGAATCGGTGAATTTTGCGCACAAAAAGATAATCCAAAGGCACCGACACTCGCTTTAATTTTCCTCAATATCTCTCTATTCTCTTTCTCTCTCTCTCTCTCTGTGTATATGAAAAGGGTTAAATTGATTTTGGTGCACCGGATTGGGGTTTCATTTGTGGGTTCATCGGAGGATTTAGATGGATATGGTGGGGGGAAATGGATGTTATAAAACAAACTAGTAACTTTAAGTAAAATGTTTTCAGAACTGTTGGATAGTGAACCAGACGTCTTACTGATTCACTGGTCGGACCGGTTCAAATGGTAGGACCGGTTGTAATAACAAGATAAAATTATAATTATTTTATAAATATATATGTAAAAAATACTAAGAAAATAGAAAATATATATGAAAAATCGGTTCGACTGCTCCAACCCCCCGTTCGACCGATCCGACCACCGGTTCAATGCCAAAACGAGTTTAAGCATCGAACCGGACCGGATTGAAGTCCGGTATCCGGCTTCCAAAACAATGCTTAAGTATATTTGATTTGGGTGTGATGGAATAAATATAAGAAGGATTGATAAATGAATGAAATGAATAAAAAATATTAAATTAATCATTGTATTCTAATGTTTCATTTGGTTATTTTGCAAGAATCAAATTAACTATTAGTTTATTAGTTTGATTAAGAGGAAGAAAAAACAAAAAGAATGGGAAATACATGTGAGAATATACCCTTGGTCTTAACTAACACTGCTACACCCCGTCTCCTTCGGTTCACTTATGGTTACAAGATAGCGGTAGAATATAGCAAGTTCACAACTTAGTTTTAAAGCTATAGGAACTATCGTATCGGCCTGCTTGATTTTCCGGTATACAAGGTTTTCGTGTTAACATTTGTTCTACTAAAAATTATTTAAAACTACACTAAAATAAAATGAGACATAATATTAAAAATTTATAACAAACTAAAATTAATAAGTACAAAAAAACAATAACCGAAACTAATCTTCATCATCCAAAACCGTGATATTCACATTCTCCACAATGTATTTCACGAGATCAAATATAAGTTCAAAATGTGTGTTCTCATCGCTCAACTCCAAAATTGTATTTTCATTCTCAACAAGATTGGTCAATGGATCTCGAATGTGCACAGGAGAAATAGCGTTGCCATCATTTTTTATAATCATATTGTGGAGTATAATGCACACATACGTTTAACTTCTCATTTTTTTCATCTTAATCGCTCTAGCCAGTCGAGCAATTATTTTTCATCTTGCTTTTAAAACACCGAAAGTTTATTCCACGTTTTTTCTTGCAGACTCTTGCACCTTTTTAAATTCTTTTCTTTTTGCACTCAATTGGATAAAAATATAATTTCAAAAAAATTGACTAAAAGGATATATACCATTGACTAGATAGTAACCACGTTTATACTGATGTTTGTTAACATGAAATGGACATATGGAGGCGGTTCCGTTCAATTTTGGCGTGAAAAGTGAAGATTGATTGAGAACTTAATATCATTGTTAGAACCGACTACACCAAAATAAGCATGCCAAAACCACAAATCTTGTGACACCACGACTTCAAAAATCACTGTTGGACCATCATGTATTGTCCTCGAAAACGCGTAGGAAAATTTCTTCATTCCCAATAAGTGCAATCAATGTTACCAAGCATTCTCGGAAGACCATGTCTATATTGATGTGCATTGTGTAATAATGTAATATCATGGCTAGTGGGTATTAGTAAAATATCACCACTATATAAAGTAATAATAACTTACAAAAATATCCAAGACATTTACATGAAGTCCTAGTAGACATATCTAAATATTCGTCGTATGTGTCGAGTGAATTACCTATTGTGAGTTGACGTATTACTGAAGTACATTTTTGTATTGTCGTGAAACTTTCTTTCTACCTTTCATCGAACCCTTCTTTATACCATGGAAAGTTATTGCATATATCTTCAACAATGCGTAAATATAAAACTCAAGGTAACCAAAACCTATTTATAAACATCGCTTTTGTATTTTGGGTTCTTCACAAAATAGTCATTCATAAGAACGTTATTAGCTCCAACATGATTATGCTTCAAGATCTTTTTTCTTGAACTTTCAGTCTCGTCGACGTGTTCGGCAATAAGACCTAAAATTTCCAACCCGTCAAACTATAAACTATTCAAAGAGGATGAAGAGGAAACAAACTAAATGTCACGGAACATTTTTTGTAAGGTTGAGAACGAGTAGAAGAGATTTTTATGAATTGATGCGTAAAATTTAAGGTATTAGTTAGCTTTTATAGTGCATGAATTTTTCTTATTTGAAATATAGCCATTAGGGGTGGGGGTGGGGAGCCAACGACTCTATTAACGATCAAAAAAGAGGGAGCAATGAACGACGTGGACATGCCACGTGGTGGAGGGAAGAAGTGGCGTGGGGTTTTGGCATGGGGTTCCAGCATGGGCGCCCCCTACCCTTACTAACTAAACGTTAACTCCTGATAGTTTTTTTGATAAAAGGGGCCCAATTTTGAGCCACGTTTCAATTTCGCTGATGCCCAGCTACCATCAAGTCCATTTTGCGGTGTTTAGCCTCCACCATCACCTGAAATTTACCTACAACGAGTCAAGTGGTTTAGATCAAAAGGTGGAGATTGATGGGTTTTAAAGTGCAGATGTTTCAAATTGATGGACCTAATAGTAGATTTCAACTTTTTACTTAGTGTTTTGGTCACATAAACAATTCATATCATGAAAAAAATAACGGAGTTAAATCTCGGTTAGTAAGTGATCATTAGAGTACAATAAACCCATTTTATTGTAATGTTTTTTATAAGTTTGTATAAGCATTTTATAAGTTTATTTGAATCAAGAAATATTTTCAAATTAGTTGGGTGTCTCGTTAAAAACATAATGAGTCAAAAGTCAACGAAGAAAATAATATGAAAAGCGTAGGTAGCAAAAACTGCATCACAATGGTATAGTTGGAAAAAAAGACAACGTTTGTGTGAAAAGATTAAAAAACATATATTTAAGCCATGGGTTTTAGTTGCTAATTAACAGGACTTTGTTTTGAATAAGATTTATATCGAAACATAGGTGTAAAGTGTAAATAACCACGTCGTAACGATATATTTGGAATATATAAACGCATCACTTTGTTGTTTTTGTAATTAAGATAACTAAAATGTATTATAGATTAAAATCTTGTGTAGAACTACTTTTAGTTACAGAACCAAAAAAAATTATTGATATACATATATGTAAATTACGAACCATTGATTTATACAAGTTTAAATTAAAGTTGGTGATAGTAGTTGTTTTACATAGTTTATTATTCATTTTTAATATACATATTTGTAAAACAATCTAAGTATCACCAAACTTGATTTATATTTAAGTAAATAAATGGCTTCTTTGGTTTTTAAGATAAAGGGGGATTCCTGTAATGAACCCGACTCATGTATCTCTACTACTAAATAATACAAAACCCATAGGTAGCTTGATAATTTTTTGTTTTTGTAACACACCTAAAACAACTATTTAAGCATATGGTACAAATGTTTTATACAAGTGTTCCTAAATTATCATCATTTAATAAACTTATTTTAATTAATACATAAGTTAACACATATGATTAAATTCACTATATTAAGTATTACTTTAATAATTTAAATTAACATCATATTTATATTTTTTATTTATATTTTTACTATTTAAATTAAATATTATATTATTAACTAAATACTATTTACCAAATATTTACATTGTTATAATAATAATAATAATGATAATGATAATAATAATAATAATAATAATAATAATAATAATAATAATAATAATAATAATAATAATAATAATAATAATAATAATAATAATTATAATAATTATAATATAATTAGTATTTAAGGTTGGTCGGAAAATAGACTCAGTAACACTCGCGCATCACGCGAGCCAATTTATTATACATAACATATATAAAACAATAATGAAAATCTATATTATCTATATTATTTATTAAGCATTTTAGGATGTCAAAATAATAACTTTATCTTGAACCCAGACATTTATAGGGTTAGTATGGTAATATTATGATAAATTTTAATTTAATATCTTTAATCCATATGAATTCATTTAATTTAATAATAATAACAACTTTTTTAGTAATATTATTTAAAGTAGGGGTGTGCAACGGGTCAAACCCGGACCAAACCACCTAGAACCGGCCCGAACCAAGGACTGAAATGTACAAGATTTAAGGACCAAGACCGAACCTTATAAAGATGGGTCGGTCTGGTCCAGTTTCGGGCCTAACGGGTCGCTTCTACTAATTGGGTCGGGCCGGTCCGAAAAAAGAATTATGTTGTTTTATTGAGCTAGAACTAAACATATTAAAATAAAATAACATGATACTTGAACACATTAAAACAATAATATGTAAAACAAACTTGCAAATAAGATAATATATATTTTTAAAAATCGTCAATAACAAAAAAGATCTTTATAATAAAACGAAATAGTAAAATAAATACATCAAGCTTTTTTATTCGATCTTCATTTACTCTCCAGTCACGCACATAATTGATGTTATCATAAATTTCTAAAAAATAAGTTAATTATTAGAAACTCAAAAGATTTAATCAATTTTATAGCATATCTCGTTGATTTCATTTCTTGTCATTCGAACCCAATCTTGCGTACAAATCAAAGCATTAACAATAGTAGAGGATAGTGAAGTTCTAGATGATTCCACCACCCGTCTGCCTGTACTAAAAGCCGACTTCGAAACTATGGTTAAAACTGCAATAGCTAAAACATCTAAAGTAGAATAAAGTAAAAAAAATACGTATACTAAAATTTGTTAAATATGCTATAATAATAAAAAAATACATTTTGCCATTTTCGAAAGAGTCGGATATCGAGATGAATCTACCTTCCACCATATCAATATATCAAAATCATCAGTGTTATGTTTTATTACTATAGGAACGAACTCCACCACCTCGATATCGTTAAAAACCATCAAGAAAAGAATTATCACCGATTTAAAACTGTTCACATTTTTTATATATATTAAATCGGTCTTTTGGGTTATATGAGCTTTCATCGGGCCTAAACTGGCCCGGACCAAGGACCGAAACAACTAAAAATTTGGGACCGCGGACCGGACCATGTGTATGTATAATGGTTTGGGCCGGTCCGGTCTTTGGTTTTTTGGTCCGGTTTTTCGAGTCGACCAGTATTATGCTCACCCCTAATTTAAAGTAATTATAATAGTTTTACAAAATAAAAACAATTTTAGTAATAAGTAATAATGTCTACTAATATTCAAGTCATCAAACTAAAAAATATACAAGCTCTCAAAACGGCTTCAAGGTTCTGAATCTTATATTGTTTTTCTCTTATAATCATAAAAATATGATGGTTTATAAAATCTAAATTTGTCGTTATGATATGCTAAATTATATTAACGTTTTGACATGATTTTTTCCCAAAACAGAGTTGTCAATATAATTTTTATCCAAATCTACGGATTGAATACTAATGTACAAGTAATCGAAATCAAATGTTATAAATTTTAACAACCCGTGACAAAGCGCCGGTTCACACACTAGTTATATATATGACACGTGGGTTTTAGCAGCGCATTGTAAAGGTTTGGTTTTGAATAAATTTTACATCGAAATGTAGGTGTAAATAACCACGACGCAACAGTATATTCAAAATTTAGAAAAATATTACGTTTTTTGGAAATAAATTAAAATTTTATTATATTTGACAATGACTTGTTTTAAGTAAAATATTATAACATATTATTATTCTTATTAATATGTTTGGTCGGTGGTTTGGGTGTTTTTTTTTTTTTTTTTTTTTTTTTGATTTATAGGGTTTGTTTAGGGTGTAGGTTCAATGTGTGTTTTGATTAGTTCGTTTATATGGTTCGTTTGCGTTGTCTTTCTCCGAGTTCTTGCTTTCTTTTGCTATCAATACCCTGATGATTCTCGCTATTAAGGTTTGAGTTTTCATTTTGTTTCTCTTTTCGGGGCTTTGATTTTCGTTGGTTTTCTACTTTGGACTGTGTCGCCTTCTTGCTGCTTTAATTTCCGTCTGTTTTGTGTATGGTGTTGGGCTTTGATTTAATTTTGGGTTTTGCATGTTATAGTGTGTTATGGATTTGGGGTTTTGGTATGTTTTACTTTATGTATTTTGCTGATTTTGTGGTTTCGAACATTCGTTTTGATTTTGATTTAGGGTTACGTTAAAACTCGTATAGTCGCGACAACGCGCGACGCCAAAACCTAGTTATATTTATTAGGTTATGAACGAATACATAATAAACGCAATTATATTATTAAGATAATATAATATAAACATATTCAAAAAAATTATCAACTATGTTGCTTGATGGTCTCTACATGCAACTTCATGAGCTTGCACTTCACAATTATTATTCATTGAATAATAATCAATAGATGTCGGAGAGAACTGTCTTTAGGAATCGTAGTACACTAAGTAGTAGTCAATACGTACATTAGTACATAAAATATAGCAATATAATTTTACAAACATTTACGTCTCATTTTTATTCTCATCATTGTAATTACACTAGAAATCAATTACTTTTTATCTATTCCATTTATTAAATAATAGACTTTATATATTTATCATTACTTTCTCTCTCTACTCTACTTATAACCATTTTAGAAAATATTAAAAATTTGTATAGATTCAACGGTGTATTACCAAATATACAGATAAATAGTAATATTTATTTTTTTTCTGTACTCACAACCACTCATAATCATTTCATATTATATGGTAATTACATTTACAAAATTATAGAGAACGTAATGTGAATGTTTTAAGAAAATAGAATATAAAAATATATAAATTATTAAACTATGTTGCTTGAAGGTGCTCTACATACAACTTCATGAGCTTGCATTTCACAATTATTATTCATTGAATAATAGTCGATAGATGTTTGAGACCACCGTCGTTTGGAATTGTAGTATACTAAATAGTGGTCAATACGTACATAAAATATAACAATATAATTTTACGGTCTGCTGGAAACTTTGTAACGTAGTGGGAGGCTAGTAAACAAAGTGTCAAAAACGAAGAAATTTTCAAAGTTATCAAGGCGCGCCATAACCACGCACAAAATACATAATTATGCACTTAAGTCATAATTACAAAACATGTATCTATAATTACACGATCAATGTTTATGATTACAAACAATAACACTACGCAATTTTCATGAGTAATTACGCAACTTATGTTTATGATTATATGAAATAATAATTACTCAAGTTATTAAACATAATTACTCAACTTATGCGATATTTACATAATTTATGTTTATAATTACGGTAATAATAATCATCATACAAGTTAAATGCACAACACATAGACATTTTAAAAAATAATGATAATAGGATAGAAAAGCTATAATCAAATTATATAAATATAAAATACCGATTTTATGTTGTAAATAATAATAATAATAATAATAATAATAATAATAATAATAATAATAATAATAATAATAATAATAATAATAATAATAATAATAATAATAATAATAATAATAATAATAATTATTATTATTATTATTATTATTATTATTATTATTATTATTATTATTATTATTATTATTATTATTATTATTATTATTATTATTATTATTATTATTATTATTATTATTATTATTATTATTATTATAAAAACATATAAAAAGAAATCGGTATTCAAAAAAATAAGACAATTTTGAAATCACAATTGTATACTATTTCTAAGTTTACCGCTTCTCACCATTTTAGTGAGAGGGAATTGTTTTTCATACGTCATATTTTATTATCAAATCTAAACCGTTAATTTCTAAATCAATAGCTCACGATACCTAATATTTTTTTTGTATGAAAATTGCACTATGCATACTAAACATTTTTCTTGTAAAATATTCACGTTTAAAATTTTGGAAAATATCCCCTAAATCTATAATTGCTTTTCATCTTATGATTTTCTTAACTATCAAATAATATAATGGTTACACTATTTTTTTCCTTCTTCCTTTTCTTCTACATTTAACCCTTTATATATTTAAAGGCTTCCATAGCGGGTGGTGGTCGGTGAAAGATACCATTTTAAGAACTTGACTCCTTCATACACTTGAAGCAAAAGCGACCCATGCTTGCTCAGACCGATTTGCCCCTCACATATTTCATATTTCAAACCCTTTTTCTCTCTGAACCAGGGGCAGTATTGTCATTTCAGTCTTTTATAAATATCACCGATGTCATCGTCATCAAGTAATGTATGAAGGGTGGGACCAAAATCAATACCAACCATAGCTATAATTTAATTTCCTTAAATATTATACCAAAATTTTGTTATATTATAAAGTCACGTCATTATTATATAGAGAAAAGTCGTCATCATTAAGTCTCATCTACATTTTGAAATTATTTCTAAATCTAGAAAATATATTTTAGGGCGTGATGTGAATGATTCATGATAATGTGTGACTTTGAGAGATATGTGTTCGTACATGTACATATCCAAAATTACAAATGTGTGGATAAAAGTTTTCTGAATATCTTAAGAGATTATTTCGTGGATAAAATTAATTTTAGTTGTTGTATTGTGTGATGGATAATAGCATGGTCTTGAATGCGAGAAAACAAGAACATTGTTAGTCACGTGATGAGAGATTACCGTGCCTAACTTTAGTGTAAGATAAAATACTTGATACTGATAAAGTAGTGTGGGCATCGGAGAAGCATCAGAGTAAATGTGTGTATTGAAACATAATTCGGGATTGGTGTGGAGGTACTTATAGATGATATTTGATATTAAATGTTGTTTATTGACGGGTTTCAGGGTGCAGCATTTTCAGATTGACGGATGTAACAATAGATTTTAACTTTCTACATAGTGTTTTGGCCAAATAAACAATCCACGTCATCAAAAAACTAACGGAGTTAACTCTTAGTTAGTAAGGGATCGTTGGAGAAAAATAAGTTCAAAGATAGAAGCGTTTGTAAACATTTTCTGAGTTATGATTAATGCCGACCAATAAATGAAAGTTTGGATTATTACAATCCAATAACCCTATATTCATTAATAAACACTAATTTGTACAATTATTATAATATTATTGCAATAACGACAAATAATACCAAAACCAACTGTTTTATGTAATTGTTTGATCTAACAAATGTCAAACAATATCTAATTTTGCAGCCAAAATATTATATGCAAGACTTGTCCAATGTGCAGCTCATATCCAAAATGATATTAATTCTGATGATCTGACTTTTATAATTAAACATCGGATTCTACAACGCCAAACACAATTTGCAAACAAATAATCTAGTAAGATAAGTAGCAACTGATAGTGCAACAACCCTTGCGTTTGATGTCAGTCGACTGAGCTTTAAATACCGATTGAATAACTGTTTTATGATGACAAAGTTGAACTACATGAAACAAAATTGAATCACAAGGAATAAGATTGATCACAAATGATAAAGCATTACACTAAATTGAGAAACATAAATAACACATTCATCTTACCCCAAATGCTTCATTACAACATCCATATCCAAATCAGCTTCATTACAATATATACACTAATCAGTTTATGTTGTGCTACATACTTAGCAAGAAGTATAATCTAATCATTACCCAATGCTTGCAAATTAATAGAAAACTAAATCAATGTTAGGAACAAGAAAATAATAATAAATCGGTTAAGCACCCAACTTGGTTAAGGAACACCAGAATATCTAAAAGATCGACATACTTGACAATACCATAAACAATACCTATGACACCCACCATCAGTGGCGGATCTAGACATAAAGTTCAGGGGTAACGTAAATTTTTTTACCGTACATTTATATTAATAAAGGGATTCAAAGGAAAATCATTCAAATCAAATCCATTTGGTATCGAAGGAATTGAACCAGAATGAATTAGGGGCTGTTTGATCACACTGACTCAGTAAGATCTGACTGAGTCAGAAGCTGACCCAGTAAGATGTTCTGACTGGGTATGCGTCTGACTGAAACTTGGTTGTTTGATTCGGTATCTGACTGACTCAAAAACCGTCTCTGCAAATCACCACCACCACCACCAGCATCACCGCCACCACCACCAG